>VYZM01018690.1:193287-310195 GCA_013398915.1 Dromas ardeola | reverse complement strand
TATTTCTCTATTTAGGTCATCCCTTCGATTTCCTTTTTTTCAAACCACACTTTGCAGCATACTTGAAACAAGATAAAAGAAGCTTTCCATTGTGTGAAAAGAGTGTATTTGCTTCTAAACAGGATCTTGTTCCTCAGCATAAAAATTTATATTCACTTGTGCAACTGAATTTATACCTACATTTCATCAGAACAATCCAACTTACACATTGAAGAAAGGTCCAAAATGCCCATTTTTGTACACTCAGAAACTGCCAAAGGCTAAGGCTACTATATTCCAATCCACTGGAATATGCTTGCCGATTTCAGTAGGAGCCAAGTAAGTTTTTAAGATATTCTAAGAGTATTAAAGTGGTGTGTGCTGTCATGGTTTAACCCCAGCCAGCAGCTAGGACCGCACAGCCGCTTGCCCAGTTCTCCCCCTTCGCCCCTAGATAGGTAGGGAGAAGAGAAAGAAAAGGAGGGGGAACGAAAGCGGGGGAAAAAACACCTTGTGGGCTGAGATAAAGACAGTTTAGTATGTAGAGCAAAAGCCGTGCACACAAGCAAAGCAAAACAAGAAATTCATTTACTGCTTGCCATGGGCAGGCAGGTGTTCAGCCATCTCCAGGAAAGCAGGGCTCCATCACTTATAATGGTTACTTGGGAAGACAAACGCCATCACACTGAATGTCCCCCCTTCATTCTTCTTCCACAGTTTTATATGCTGAGCGTGACGTCATATAGCATGGAATATCCCCATGGTCAATTGGGGTCAGCTGTCCCAGCTCTGTCTCCTCCCAACTTTTTTTGCACCCCCCAGACTACTCACTGTTGGGGTGGTGTGAGGAGCAGAAAAGGCCTTGAGAACTTAGCAACAATCAAAAGCATCAGTGCACTAGCAACACCACTCATCCCGAATCTGAAACACAGCCCCACACCAGCTGCTAGCAAGAAAGTTAATTCTATCTCAGTTGAAACCATGACAGCCTACCACAAGGGTATGCTTGGGAGGACTGTGACACTGAACATGGTGCCAAGACTGAGTTGCACCCTTGGAGAGGATGGGCGATGTCTGATGTAGGCGGTTATCTGCCAGTGTCCTTGGAGAGCTGTTTTGAAGTCTGTATCTGCCCTTGTGGGCATGGCGTCCCTGTTCAGTGGTGTTCTCCCTGTAGAAGCCTGTGGTGCATCCCAGTATACCAACGTGCAAAAAAGCAGCATGTTACCCCATGCATTGGGAAAGGGAGCCTCAGAGGGAGGATGCTGTTGTAGAGTATAGCAAGCCTCTCACTCTGAATTTAATTTTTTTCATTCTGTCATTAGTATTGAAGTTTTTAGTAGTAAATAACCACTTAGGTACATTTTCATTGCCGTGTAATGATTTTATTTTTTGTCTCGGTGGATTTCATCTCCAAGCACTCCACTGAAAGCAACGACTTGGTGTAAAACCATTTCATCCTATCAATTATTTCTTTTGTGAGGCATAACTACCACCAATTTTGTCATAAACATAAAACCTTGTGCCTTGGAACTTATGAATTATTGAAATTGCATTTTTAATGTTTCAAAACATCAAGCTTCATCACAGTTGTAGCAGTTTCTTTGGCTGTAAAGTTTTTTTGTCAATACCATTTATGCACAACAGTGTATGCCCTTTTCTGAGAGGGAGAAAGGCCTTTTTACATAAGGGATATGTTTTCTGGGTTAGGCTTCTTGAAATGTCCTGAGTGATAGTCTCATTAGCCCAGTGAACAAAGGTGTTGGTGAAAATCTAATTGGCTATTGGTATAAGTGACTGAAAAACTACCCAGGGCAGCTGTCAGTAGAAAACTTTTGGAGCTGGGTAGACACCAGGAGACGCTGAGCACAGCTAAACACAGCATTCCAGATGTGTCTCACCAATACTGAGTAAGGGAGAAGGTTCAACTCCTTCGACCTGCCGACGAAGATCCTCCTTATACAGCCTATGATGCTGGCTGCCTTCTTTCCTGCAAGAGCACATTGCAAGAGCACGTGCTGAGGTTGGTGTCCCTCGAGACCTCCAGGACATTTTTAGCAAAGCTGCTTTTTAGCTGGTCAGTCCTCATCCCACCCCAACCTGGTGCATGGACTTGTTCCTCCCCAGGTGCAGTACTTTGCGTTTGCCTTGGCTGAAGTTCATGAGATTCCTCTTTGCCCATTTCTCCAGGCCTCTGAATGGCAGCACAAACAACTATCTTGTGTGTCAATCACTCCTCCCAGTTCTGAATTATCTCTAAATCTGCTGAAGGTGCACTCTGTCTCAATATGCAAGTCACTAATGAATGGATTAAGCAGTGTTGGCCCCAGTATCAGTCCCCTGTGATACAGCACTAGCGACTGTCCTCCAAGTGAACTTTGTGGCACTGATCACAACCCTTTGAGGTTGGCAGTTTTCAGTCCACTGGACTGAGGTTCCCTGTCATCCTGCTAGTGACTTCCACTTAGGTATACGGGGAAGTTATTTGGCCTGACTTTCTGGTTGTTGATACAGCCACCTAAGTTGGAGACTTACATTGGGTCTGTGTGGTCAGCAGAAGGATATACTAGCCCTCAGGAGGTGCCAACATCTCTGCATTGCTTAGAAGGAGAGAAGATGATGTTCCGAGTGTCTGATGTCATATTGGGTCAGCCTGGCCTGTTCACTCTCTGGGTTTCCATTTTATCATTCATCCTTTTGTCATCTCCCCTGCTTGAAATGTAAACTTTTGGGGAAATGCTTTCCATCATGTGCTGTGCCTCATCCAGGCCAGGGACAGGCTTGTAACGGTTTTGCAGTACAAATAACACTAACTGCTTCTGCTCTTCCATTATCGTGTCACCTGGTCACTGGTTTGGCCCCATTGACTTCTGTGGGTTATTCCTAATGTAATTCTTTAAGGGAGGGGTTTGCAGATCAAAACTAGGGTATAATTCTTAAAAAAACCCACACGTTGTTAAAAGCCCAGAGCGTGCCTGTCTGTTACCAAGGGCATGACTCTCTTGTAGAACAAAGCACATTTGCAGGATTCAGTTCTGGCAGCATTAGTAGAGGAGACTTAATGACACTGGGGAGAGAAGTGACTCTCGTCAGCTGCCACCAGTAAATTGTTTCATCCCTAAGTGTGACATTTCTGTTTGTGAAATACATGTTTCCTGCATATTTTGTATCTTGATATAATGTGAGTAGAGAGGGTTATAATACGTACTTGTGGTATTAGTTTAAAACCAAAGGTCACTTTAATTATGTTTATGTTGGGATCTGGTCAAGTGAAACGTTAACGGTTGGTCAAGAACAGTTCTCTTGATACCATGTGCACCTTCATTCTGCTGTAGGGCTAGTATGTCAGTTTTGAGTAGATTTAGAAAATGTAAATGTAGAAAATGATTGACTGAATTTGCATCAAGGGACAAATTAGATATTCTCCTATAGGCGCCCTGAGTATTTTGCTTAAAGCATTCTGATAAGGGAGAAAAGAATCAGATTTTTAGTATGGTTCTGTGGAAATAGGTTGTTATAACTCAGATTTCAGTAAAATTTTGCAGCTGTGAAATGTGATAAATCCCAGTTTGTATTAAAAGAAAAAAAAAATAGGGCAGAAAAATCAGTCATTCTTACAAGGATGAATTGGTGGCCAATTTGTGATCAAATTTGGAAGATCAGATTTCAGGCTGACCTGAGAACAATGACTATTGAAGAGGAGACAAAATTACTGGTACGAATTCCATTGCAATTCGCATTTACTGGCAAGATTAGCATCAAATCAGTTATAAACCCTTCCTTTGCCATTCCAGCCCTCCTGAACACTTAGATGGTCAGCCAGTGGGTGGGTAGCCATTCCTTTCTGCAGAAGCCTTTTAGATGAGGCTGCAGCCGGTGTGTAGATAGGGCTGATGTAATAATGTTGCTGTGACTGTGATGGTGAGCAGTCTGTATGTTGTGGCTGAAGCGCTGTTGTCAGACACTCTGACATATTGTATGAAGGCTTCAGGCTGTAGTTGGGAGATAAGAGAGGGAATTTTCTGTCTGACTTGAGCAAAAATACTCTAAAAAGCTTTACCAGATTGGTATCGAGGACAATTAGCCTGCAGCTGTGCTCCAAAGAGACCAAAGACATCTGGACTCCGCTCTCAGCTTGAAGATAGATTTTTTTGGTGACCCTTTGCGGAAGCCCTTTAATCGTTTTAGCCCTCAAGTCTTCCACTATAAAACAAGAATAACTGTCCCTTTCTCGCTCTCCTTCACTCTTTTCTACTTAGTTTGCAAGCTTTTGGCACCAGACTGTTCTTCAAGCAATGCTGCAGCAGCTAGCGTAACAAAGCCCCATCTCAGTGAGACCCCTGATGCTGATATAATTAATAGAAATAATTGATATGGTGAGGAATCATCACAACCTTCCCTGGAAGTGTTTAATTTTGCAGGACACTTTGGAAGGGACCTTCCGACAGTGGCTGTGGCAGTGGTCGTTCCTTTTTCATATCTTTTTGTCAATTGTTTTCAATTGTGACCAAATTTTTCACTTCAAAAAAGGTTTTGTCAGGCCATGTAACTTGAGGGACCAGTATTGCTTGGGTGGAAAACCTTCTGGTTTTTATTGAATGAGCATGGAAATGGGGAATCTGTGGCTGTCAGGGAAAAATGTGCTGTTTATTGCATAGAACTTTCAAAGTAGCTCTAACAGCACTTGTTGAAGCACTTTTTGAAGGAGCAATGTTACCTCTGTGCTCTTGGTGCTGTTAAAACAGTCCTTTTACCAAAAGCAGTACTGAGAAGCCACGGAAGTCATGCAAATTCCAGATAACATCAGCCTGGGAAGGAAATACCTGCTAAATACCTAAAAACTGGGATAAAAATCAATGCAATGACTTTATATCTTCAATAGATGCAAATAGTTTTGCCTTAGTAGCAAGAATACTTGATACTGTTCTTCTCTGAATTTCATTCCGAAGTAGGTACTCAAATGTATATTAAAAAAATTGCATATTCTCTGGGAATGAACGTGTTCATTGTTCTAATGTTCACATGGGGGTCAGTATAATTTCTTGTCCTTATTTCAAAATTGCTCAGAAAGAAGAAAATTAACTCCGTACCAGCAAAAAAATAAAAGCAGAGAAACAGTCAGTAATTAAAAAGCCGAGACAGATTGATTTTATCAGTGTTCCTCGAGAAGTGCACAGGTACTGAAGCAAACGACTGGACAGATGTGGGCTACCTGGGACATTCTTCCAAGAGCAGCCAGCTGCAGGTACAAAATTAGCAGCTTTTGACTGGAAACCAGAAGTTAAGCTTTCTCATGGTTAAGACTTGTCACAGCCTTTCACACTGATCCCATTGTGCAGTGCTTATGCCTGGCTGGTGATATTTAGCGATGTCTCCAAAAAGCCCTTTTTTTTTTTCCTTTTTTGGATGGAGTAGAACTGATAGACATCTGCCTAGAACAGCTCAGCTTGCTTATACTTTGGAGATTTGTCATCTTCCTGGCCTATGCTTCTTCCCTGCCAGGAAGGAACAAACCTACTTCTTATAAGTATTTCAGTCCATTTATATGTCATAGCTATGGTTGTCAGTATTTTTGCGTCATTTTGAGTCAATATCCAGATGTTCACTCAACCTTACCCTAATTATGTGCACGAATTTAAGCCCATGTACACCTCCAGGTGATTCCTCACAAAGCGACATTTATGTCAGATACAGGACCTCGGATGTCTATTGTGCATTATTCTTTTACTTTGCACATGTTTCTCATCCATTTCTGGTTTTAAAAAATAATACTGTGCACTTACAGCTGAAAGCATATGTAAATTTGGAGTTCATGAACTTAAACTAATACAAAAAGTAGGAAGGAAAATTATGTATATGGATGATGATGGGGAAGTTCCTGGAGTTTAATTTGGTAAACTGAGCTAATTCTTGATCTGTTGCTGCCAGGAATGAGTGTAGAGGAATACCCTAACTCTGCATTCTGTGTTTTTCATATAAATAAAAATGGCACTTCTTTTCTTTTAGCTGGGTGGGGTTTGTCTTATCTCATGTACTTTCATGCTGCTAAAGCTGGAGCTTCCCAGTGTGCTGGAGCCTTGACACATCTGTGATGATTATTTGTAAAATCACAAAACTATGTAGGTTGGAAGTGACCCCTAGAGTCCCTGTTCCCAAATCTTGCTCAGAGCAGTGCTAGTTTCTATCCCAGACCAGGCTGTTCAGGGTTTAGTGGAGTTCTGAAAATAACCGACGATGGATCCTTATGAAGCTCAACAAAGGCTAATGCAGAATCTTGCACCTGGGGAGGACCAACCCCATGCACCAGTATGTGCTGGGAATGACCATCTTAAAAGCAGCTTTGGAGAGAAGGACTTGGAGGTCCTGGTGGACGGTGAGTTCAGCAAGAGCCAGCAATGTGACTTTGCAGCAAAGACCAACAGTTTCCTGGGCTGCATTAGCAAGAATATTGCCGTCAGGTTGAGGGAGGTGATCTTCAACAATGAGGCTGAAGAATGAAACAGGTTGCCACAAGAGGTTGTGGGGGCTCTATCCTTGGAAATATTCAAAACCCGGCTGGACATGGTCCTGGACAACCTGCTCTTGCTGACCCTGCTTAAGCAAGGGTGGTTGGACTAGAAAGAAGATCTTCAGAAGTCCTGGCCAACCTTAACCAGTCTGTGAGATTGAACAGCTTCTCAGAGCCCCTGTTCCCATGCTTCACCCCTGTCATGGCAAAAACAGTTTTCATTTTTCAGATGGGAATTTCCCTTGCTGTTTCTTGTCCTTCAGTGCACACCTGATCAGTCTGGCTCCTTGTCTGTATTGCCTCCTACTTGGTAGTTAAAAGAAGTCAGTTAGATCCCCTTTAGCCCCCCTACCTGTCTTGGTAGACCCCAAACCACCTTCGTCTCCCTCCACTGGCCTCACTCAAGTTTTTCAATTTCTCACTTGTACAGGCGGCCCCAAACCAGACACAGTATTGCAGGTGTGTCCTCACAAATGCCACATGGAGAGGAATAATGACATCCCACAGCCTTCTCAAAGCAACAAGCATCCCCAACATCATTTTGCTGTCAGCATACCTGTAAAATCTTGTCCAATAGTGCCCGTTCAAAGGCAGTTAAGTGAGGTGAAATTAATCTCCATCTACATCTCAAAAGGAATAATTGATGCTGTGCTGGGTCCAGTTTCTCCTTAATCACTTTGGCATCTTTCTGGATGTGCAGTGTTTATCTAACACACGTGTGAAGCCAAAAGCAAAATCCTGCTGCTGTCCTGTGACAGCCGGTAAAAAGTCCAATATATCCGGAAAACCTAGATATAATGTCTGCATGAGAAGCCAAAGGGGACTAGCAGATAGAGGGAAATTGCTTCAAGTTACAGGCAAGGTCACTTGTAATACATCTGGAGGAGAAGGAAGAGTCAGTTAGTTAGTTAGTTATTAATATTATTACTACTTATTTGACTGTATCACTGTGTTCATTTATACTCTGCACATCTGAACCACTCTGTTTTTTATCTACAGCTAATAGTTGTTCGTACAGCCCACTTTGCGTAGTGTGCGTCTGCTTTCTGAGTTCAGCTTTCTTGTCCTGCTACGAAAGGCTGTGTGTATGTGAGAGAGAGGGAAGACCTGCAGAAGGGAAATAGCTAGGTTTGAGAAAGCCAAGTTTGACAGACAAAGTAAGCTCTTTATATCAGTTCTGGTATTTCAGGAGGCAAAAATGTTTGGAAACAATTCAGATTTTTCCAGATGGAAAGAATAGCTGCCGAGCTCCTGCAGGAGTGAGTTAACACGCATAGGCTTCCTCCAGCTACTTGGTACACAGTGCATTGACTAAACATGGAGCCTGTTGAGTGATTGGCACCAACCTGAAGAGAAGCCAGGATGCTAAAGGCCAACAGATCATGGTACACTTTCGTTGGCTGGGGTGGATTTTTGTGCCTTCCTGCCATCTAGGAGGACTGCTCTGTACTTTGGGGGCCTTATCTGTGGGTGGTGTATGTCGCTGTAGGCTCGTTGGCTCTATTGCTCAGAGAAGTTAGTGGTCCTCATTTAGAGCTGGAAATGGAGAACGAAATGAATGTGTTCATTTTCTTCCTGAAATCAAAGCAATGAGGAGAAGTTCCGCTATTTCAAAATAGTGTAACTCAATATTGCATTACTTAGCATATGGCACAGAAAGTTACAATTATAAGACTCTTTTCTGTGTCTGTCCCCTCAGGACTGTGCTTCTGTCTGGGTAGCCATGGAGGAGGTGTTAGATTAGCTCACTGGGTCAATCTACTAGGATACTGTTGCAGAACACATAAAACAAAACCCCTGAGTTACAGACAGTCTTGACCCCTGGGGAAGCAGGTTCCCAGAAAGGCTATCTGTGTGGTTCAGGCTCTTGGGGTCACACGAGGATTTTCTAACACGGAAGGACCTGCTGGGGTCTCTGGCCTATTTCCAACATTTATATCATCACAGCTGAAGTTTAGACCTAAGGAGGTACTGAGAGGACTAAAGATGCAGTTATTTCCCCCCTACGTATCCACTACATACTGACACAAGTTCCTAACGTTTGTTTCAGGGTCTGCTACCTCCACACATCCATGTTAGACCTAGAGCTTGTGCAAGGAAAGATCATCAAAGATACCTGTCTAAAGGTATACCTTAGCTTCAAAATCACTTTAGTATTCTGGAGTTTTCACCTCTTTGTGCTTAAAGACTGGTCTCAAGCACCCCCAGATTCCAATTCGATTTCGTTCCTGCTGACTGCTAACATGAAAACAGGCTCCCATGGATTTGGATGGAGCTGGATTAATCTGTCATTAAGTCTAGATCATGCCAGAGCCATCTATGGCACTTAGTATTGCAGAGCTCATTTTTGTCACAGTTTACTTATTCAGAGATTGTCTCTGAAAGTAAGGCTAACTGATTAGGAATAGTTTTATATGCTTATTCATTAGAAAGAGAAATTAAAATGGAATGTTATGGTGTTCTCAGATGTCTGAATTATATAAAGCAAATTCTGCAATGCTTGATGTAGAAATAATAAAAGATTAAGAAACACTTAGAATAGACATTACATTAATATGAAATATAGTGGACCCGATCTTCAACTGACAAACCTAGATACAGCCCCATTGGGTTTCTGCTGCATTCACTTCCATCAGCTGAGACCCGAATCAGGTTTGACATGGTCTGGAATACAGTTTTTGTAGCCAGTATGTGTATGAGAGGCAGCACTGGTTGATGATTAAAGCAGTAGATGCAACCCTACAGTCATCCACTCTGTTCACAGCTCTCCCAAGAGCAAGGTGGGGAGATCCTGCACAAAGCGACTGTGCTGCACTTTCTTATCTGTGTAAATCAAAAGATGATGCTGTTTGCTTGAGAGTTGTCTTTGAGCTCTCCTGATTAAAAGACAGCTTACAAAAGCTAAATGACATTATAATCCTTTTCCCATACCATGTGCGCTTGTACAAAACTTCATGTTGCTCTTTACAAATACTATATGCGTACTATAAACACTTGCTGTATTTCTAAAATTTATAGTAAAGGTCGGAAAAGACTGAACAATTTTAGGGACTAGAGCTCTTGTAATTAAGAAAGGTCCAAAAGATATAAAATCTCCGACTTCATCAGACACTCTTCTCACATCAGACTGTCTGTATTTTCTGTGATTCTGTATTTCCTGACAGTGCAAAATTTAGCAGATATTTAAGAGATCAAATGAGGGGTTTTTTTTGTTGTTGTTTGGGGTGTTTTTTTGGTTTATGAAGCCTGTAGCTGCTCTTACCATAATCTATTTAAACCCACCATGACATTTCTAAATGCACTTCAGCAAAATAATCCTGAAAACAATATGTACCCCATGTTGATTTAAAGCCAAGCTCAGGTAATCCTAACTAAACCTGTTATCAGAATCTGCAGAGCATGTCCCTTTTGTGACTGAGCCCCAGTTTTTTCTTTATAGAAGCTTCAAGTCAGCTGCCAAGAGTAACTTTAGTTCCCACCTATCAAAGGTGAAATAGCAGCCCTCTGCCCTTGGCTATTTGGCTCTTCAGCTGTGCGTGGAATAGAGCCAAATGTAACAAATGGAAAGTCTTGAGCCAGGAAATAAACACAAAATAGACCCTGCCATTGCTACAGGGGGAGCAGCTGGGGGAAGAGGTGCTCAACTATCCTAAATATGCATGACGCAATGGCACTGTCGGTGACAGCATTTGAACTGCCTGGGCAATATTTTGAACTGGGGTGTCTGTCTGGAGGAGCAAGACTTGTGAGAGTGGACAGTAGCCATCAGCTTCAAAGGACAGCCATGAACTGTCCCCTGTGCCAACTTATCATGTCATCATCAGTGGGCTATGTGCTATTTTTGAATTGACAGCTACGCTGATATTAACCATCTGTCAGAAGGGAGTGAAATGAATCGTCAGCTGCTGGGAGGGTTTTGCCTATGGTTGGTGGTGGTGGATCTGAAAATTACCGCTGGCAGGAGGAAGCCGACAGACTCTGGGTGGGGTAGAAATGGTGTTGGGAGGAGGGTGTCAGCGTTGGTATCGAAACATGCGCAGTGAAATGAGCTGTAGTTCCAGCTCGGTCTGGCATGGGGTGGGAAGGTGGCTCTGTCCATGGTGTTGATGCATGTCCCTCATTAAGCAGAAAGGTTTTTCCATTACGGGAAGAAATGTTGACATGAAAAGTGCCCTGCTGATGGGAATTAAAAGATCAAAACCTAATCGATGCCCTTTTTTGTTTGAGCTAGAAAGTGGTTTTTAATGCTGACACAGGTCAACAGTCAGTTTTGTGGCATGGCTTCAGTTGGTCTCCCCTCATAAGCTGCTCTGACTGCCTGCCCTCATCCCTCCCTTTTCTTTGGGTATTTCATCTGGACGTGTTCTTGCAATATGCCTGCATCTTTTAATATCCCTCTTTTTAATTCTTTAGTCCCTATAATTCTCTTATTTCCCCATTATTCCACACCATTATGGCCCTTTGTAGTGCTTTTTATAGTGTAGTAGCCTATTGCAACAATGACTATAGATGTTGTTGAGGAAGAACATGTACTGGAAGAAATGGTGTCACAATATAGCTATTGCGGGATTCTCTTTACAAGCTCAAGAATAAAGACTTGGAGTATCTATCTGTCCTGACCAAAGTACTGTAAATGGATGCTGCTGCTGGATGTCTCATTTTGGCTATAGTTACAGTGTTCAGAACCGTAGTTCATAGCTACAGTGGTTCAGAATCTGCAAACCAAGCTTTTAAACTAGCTCTTAATCTGGATTTCTGAACTGCAGAAATTCTGAACTGCTGAACTCTGAATTTCTGAACTGCTCTTTTCCAAGACTTGGTGGACTTGCTGATTTTCCAAGACCACCTTTGAGAGAAGGTCACTGGTCTGGGATGGGTTGTAGAACCAGCAGTTTGCCCAGAGGCCAAAATCCAGGCTAAGGTCCACTGTGTCCTTACCCACAGGGACTGATACAAAGAAATAACTTAATGGCTTGTCTTTAAGCGCCTCTCTATATCCCCTTGTGGATCCATCATTCTTCTGAAGCCCTTTCCTTAAGGACGGCATGTTATACCTGCATGTTTCCTAGCTACTTCCACTTCAGAATGTGTATCAGCTTTCTTGTGGTTTGCCTTATGCACCAAGTGCAACTCTTATTCCTTACAGGCTTTGTCAGGGCCACATTACAACTTTTGAATGCCTTTTCTTTCAGTTTAACATTTCACTGCACTCAAGCTAATAAAACTTATTTAAAGTGTCTTTTCCTTTTACTAAAGGCTTTTGTGTCTTCTTCCTCCTTTGTAGAATTAGGCAGTCATGGAGCCTGACGTTTATTTATATAACTGCTAGCTGAAATGGTACTAAAACCAGGATCAAAGGCTATACGCAATAAGCTTTAGAGTATAGAGCATGGTGTCTTCAGGGTATGGCAAAAAGCTTGCCTAACCCTCTGAGATTTGTTACACAGTGTGTAAGTCTCTTTATCCGCATTTTACAGATATCAGCAACTGAGTTCCAAATACTTTGTCTCTGCTGTGAAATGCCCTGACTGAGAACTCCTGGTACAATGTTGTCTTGGCTTAGCTAAGGATTTGTCTTCTCTTCATGGTGGCTGTGGGTGGGACATCTGTGTCTGAGCTGGAGGATAGCTGAGAGGGTGACTTTCAGTTTTGCCTGTTTATGTAGCAGCCAGTGCGTTTCCTAACGTTTGATAGAGAGGCGTGTAGTACCCAAAATGCATGTAATCTCTGAACCTTTCCTGGGTGAAGATTCTCATCCTTGCTGTGACTGCAGTGATGTGTGTGCTGTTTGCCTTCCTTTAGAGTTATTGAAATGTTATCTACTGATTTTTGACTTTTCCTCTTAAATTAGCCAGATGCCACATTACAAACTCCACTGGCTTCAATTTGAATTAGGGAGTTTAGAAGCAGTATGTTCCACAGATTTCCCCCCCCCGGTTTTTCCTTAGTTTTATGGTTGGATTTTAGCCACTCTTCATTTTGATCTGGGTTTTTGGGCAAATGTCTTGTGAAGATATGGAGTCCTTAGTTTTTGAGCCATTCATACCTGGGGCTATGACATCTGTGACAGCCTTGGCAGTAGTGACCATGAAATAATAGAGTTCAGGGCCCTAAGAAGAGCACAATACAAACCTTGGATTTGAGGAGAGCAGAAGTCAGTTTTAGTGATATAACTCTGGTTTTGATTGTCTCTAGATCTGGACCTTATCTACAGATCTGAAACTTTTTCTGTTTTTAAAAACAAAAACAAAAACAAAAACAAAAAAAACCAACTGAGCACAAAAGCAGTGAAAGGAGGTCACAAATACTTTTAATTTCCCAAGAAATGTTTCTGCTCTCATGAGAGAGAGTGTGTAATTCTTGAGTTGTGAGCAGAGCTCCCTAAAGCTGTGAGACAAAACTCTTCACAGTAAAAGAAGCAGGCTAACTCATCCATAAATTCAAGCAGTGTGCTTCAGATATTTCCTGAAAACTCCTTCGTGGTTATGAGTTCACACATTTATGCTTACTTGAGCTTGCAACTTCGGTGTGAAGTGAGTAGCTGTGGGGATTAATGCAGAGCTAAGCAGAGACATTTATAGATGAAAGATTCATTCCAAATGCAGTTACTTAAGTCATAATCTTATTCTTAAGAGTGTAGTATTTTGGTCACTATGGTGATGAGCAGGATATATAATTATATAGGTGGATAAACAAAGTTAGGTTTGTGTTAAGGCGCTTAGGTGGCTGAGGAGCTGAAAGCACCTTTTATTCAACCCCATCAGCTTCACTGCAGCTAAATCTGCCAGAGCTCCTCTGTTGGAGCCCTATGTCACATTTTTGGAAGTGGATTAAGCCCAAACAATTGGAGATGTTTAGGCATTTCATCTTTTCTGGATTCAATGGAATCTGTCATAGTATTTTTGAGAACTCAGCAAGAAACTAATTTTAGATGTTTAAGTATCAGTTAATCCAGTTAACTACATGCCAGTTTATTGGATTTCCAGCCCTGGGCAGAATTATGGAAAAGATGACACGGGATTAGATTAGTGAAGACACAGAGGACAGCAATTCAATTATAAAGTTTATCTATACTATATGCTGTAATAAAGCATGGCTTTATTGAACATAGGTCTTGCCGGACACTTGATCAAGGAAAATTGGAAAGCTTTGTGCATAAATATAACAAAACATCTTTCAAATGCTTTTAATTAGTATTGAGCAATATTTTGGACAATAATGAGCAATAGTAGATATTCTTATCTGTAGGAACACTTTCAAGTGATTAAGTACAAGGGAAACAGTATTCCTATAGCTAATGAAATGACTTTTTGAGATGCTTTACTGGCATTTTACAAGATTGGCACTGAGCCCAGCACTAGTCAACAGTGTCATTAATGATCTAAAAGTAAATATGCAATCACAGCTGATAAAATTTGTGGGTGTCAAAATGATGAAGCACCTATAAATAATAATGAAGACAAGACATTTAGAGAGGGCAATTTTGACTGCTTGTCAGCTAGGCCTGTGCAAATGGTCTTTTTATTACAGACAAATGCAATCTGCTGCCTTTAGGAATGCAGGTAATTCTGGAAGAATAGATGATAGTGTTTTGAAAACACTGACTCTGAGGATGATCTTGTGGGTATAAGTGAGCAGTTCAGTCTGGGCTGGTAGTCACAGACTGGGAGTTGTGTGTGTTTGTTTTGGGGGCAGGTTAGCTGGGAGCATTGGACAGACCCACATTGGTATATTTTGGTATGAGGATATGGATAAGCTAATCAGGGAGGAGAAGTAACATAAAATGATTTGAGGGCTGGGGAAGACACTTTTGATAAGTGATTTAATGAGCTTAGTCTCTTAAGTTTGTCAGAAAGATGATTGAGAGATGACCTGATTGCACCACAGAAGTACATTCACAAGAAATGGCAAAGTAGTTAAGAGGCTATTTAAACTAACAGCAACATAGCAAGAACCAATGTTAAATGGCAAAGGAAAACTCAGGGAACAAGACCCCTGTTAGTAACAGAATTAATTATTGTTACAGCCAAAAAGATGAGGGTCTGAACTCTTGATGTCTCAAAACTCCAGATACTATCTGTGAAAAATGCTGTTACCAGAAGTTGCTTGGCTCTGACCCAGGGTAGCAATGAAATGGCAGATGCTCAGAGGTAATGGGTGACAAATCCTTTCTGGCCTGCGCACTTACAGAGCTGTTGCACTTCAAGCCCTACTTTCAGTCCTGGACCAGGTTCCTAAGGCAACATGGGTGCTTCGGGCAATGTCACCACTGCTGTAGCCTGTAGAAAGAGCTTCCATAGTTCCTTAAAATTGTTTTGAGGAGTGCAGTAACAATTATATGATCACATTTTATCCTGTGATATTCTAAAACAGCTTCCAGATTTAAAGATGGGGAAAGCTATGTGTGAAGCACCTGGCCACACAGAGCAAGCCAGACCTGGGACCCCATTTGCCAAGATAAACCACTGTGACTGCATCGTACCTGTGTGCATCCGCTGCAGGGTTGGTTTTAGGAGGTACACTGCAGACCTAGCTTTTAAACACCTTTCTTCTGTATACGCCCAATCCAGATGCTTTCTCATCAGCTTGATGCTTATGTGCTGCTTAATGCTTCTCTTCAAGCAGAGAGGCTTTCAGACAGTATTTCATTTTATGTATCTGTGTAAAAGGATTCTTTTTATAGCTGAAGCTGCTCAGCTTCACAGCAGTGGTGAGCTCTATCCTTCTATCTCATTACGCTTTCCCTAGAGCTTAGATATAAAACCTTCCTGTTAGTTGCTCTTAATGTAGTCACAGTCTGTTGCGCTGTGTTAACTTGTGAATGCATTGTCTAGCAGAGTAATTTTTATGCTAAAAGACGACAGGAGGGACTGGGGAAAGGAGGGGAGGAAATAGTGTTAATGGAAGCAGCAAGTTGGGAACATGTCAGAAATAAGAATAAGCAATCTTTAGTGCTGTAGCACTCTCTCATTTGCCTAACCTCTGACAACTGTGGTTCAGGTCAGAGTCTTTTCCGTGACTCCAGTGGCCTTTGGGTAGGGCTTTTTATACTGAGGCGGAGTCCTAAACTCCTGTAGGTAAATCATGCATTTGGAGCCATCCACTCAAGTGCACATCTGCTCCCCTAAAGGACCACTACCTTTGTCACATGTAACCCCCTTCAGGTCATGGATCTTAAAGTGTCTGCTCTTTTGTGATGGAAACAGCAAGTTACCTTTACAATGGAATTTGTACTGCAGTGTTTGTTGGAACTTCAATATGAAGCAATCATTTTCACATTGTTTGTTTTAATTAATATGCCAATAAAGTGGCAACACTTTAGTAAATCACTGGGTACACACTAATCTTGCACAAAGATTTGCACTTCACCTGAACCAACTGCTCTTTCCCTCTCACTGTAAGAGCTAAATTTTATTCTTTTTTTCTTTCACACTTCAGTGCTGGGAAAAAGAGACAGGAAAAAAAAATATTATTACGGGCACAGCCAAAGAAGAGAAAAGGGAAGGGATGTGAGGGTCAAGGGCTCAAACACGGGTTTGGAGAGAATTTCAGGAGGACAGTAAGCAGGGCATCCTTGATGATCCCTGTTCCTCCCAAGAGGCATCCAGGGAGCCAGCTGATGCCACCCACAGGTGCTGTGCTTGAACGGCTGAGATGTTGGGATATAGAAACGGGCCCAGTCATCACCTCCGTCTTCTCCATCACCTTTCCTCCTCCTCTTGATGCATAGAGGACAAGTTTTGACAGGGTTAGGAAGAGGTCAGTGAGGTGATACGGCCTTGGATAGGGCCTTGGGTAGAGAGAAGGTAAATGGAGAGGGTAGGGAAGCAGTAGGGCCAGGATCAGGAGGTTAGGGAGGAGCCAGAGAGAAGGACCACAGCTGGGAGCATTCAAGGTTGCAGCCTGGAGCATAAATATTCAAGACCTTCAGTTAGCAGTTGAACTGTCTGTCACAGGCACCTTCAATGTGGAGGTAAGAGGACAATAAAAGTTCAGAAAAGGCCAAATCATTCTCTCCATCCTCCAAGGAGATTCTGGGGCATGTGTTTACAGCTTAAAAAGAGGATGGAGGAAATGGAAAAAGCTTTGAGTGATTTCAGTGAATCAGGCCCAAAGGCAGTTTTAGAGATGCATCAAATGCAGTGACTTCAAAGAGGAGCATTTAGGAGGTACGCATTAAGCGCAGCTTTGGCCCCAAGCTCCTTGCAGTACATTCCAGCAGGTTTATTGACTCTATAGACTCACAGGCAGGGCTGCATATCGTTATAAGCCAACAAATGGTGGACTTTTATGCACACCTTGTTGGGAAGAGGCTAGTTCTCCTAGAACAGATCCGAAATAACAAGTCCCTTCTGAAAAACTTGACTCTTTTCACTCTGTTATTTTTATTGGTTTCCTAAAATACCGAGTACTTCAGAGGAGAAACAGATGGGCAAAGATGTTCATCACTACAAGCTCTCATTTTAATATTAAATATAATGCAGTTTTTGGAGAATGAGTAGAATAGACAGCTTGGAGGTTACAAAGGACAGTCTTTGCAGGAACATAACAACATCTGTGTGCCATTGCTGCTACATAATTTTATCTGTTTAACTACCTGGCTTATGTTTTTTTAATTTACTTTAAGCCAAAAACTACAGGATTTTACATTGAAGGCTTAAAGGTCAGAGAGCTACTAACAGACAAAGCTAATTTATACCCTATAAATATGACCTTAACGTGGGAGCTCTAAAACAGGATGCAGTTTAGCCTTTAGGCACTTAATTTTCCCCAGAAATCTTTCTAAAGCTGGGATGGTTATAAAGGTATTATCAAAGTTCATGACCTTTCCTGGGAAATCTGCATCCAATTTGAAGCAGAGCTGGACTGTTCAACAGGTTTGCAAGAAACTGGAGTTAAGGTCAACAGAAAGTTCATGATTCTTCTTAACACTACTTTTTTGAAGCCTGTGTCTAAAGGAAATTCTAGTAATTTTTTAGCGAAAAATCAAAGAAAGTGGCAACACCAAAACCAGGTGAGTATAACTTGTATGTTCCAGACTTCCTGCTTTTAACTTTGGGGTCCAATGAAGTTTGAATATTTTATATTATTACTTATAATTCTGCTACAGTAACATATGTTTAACAGTTCAAGAAAATTATATTCTGGACAATACAGCGAGTTGACAACTAATTTCCAGATGATTCGGGCAACAGATATGGTGTTACCTCTGTTAAGATACAGGACACACAGATATGAAATGAGGTCTCAGAGGGTCTCGCAGAAAAATCTGCGTTAGATACAGGAGTTAACTCCTAGTCTAGTGTGTTAAATCCACTGGGTTGTTGTCAGCTTGGGTGTCTGTAGGGAGGGCAATGTGTGTGTCTGTTGCCACTGCGTGTAACGTAGGAGGTCTGACACGTTTAGAACATATTTGGCTTAATTCTCACCTGGTGTAGATAAATCCAACCTTTCTGGATGTACAGCAGCTTCAGACTGAGCATCAGCAAATCCACAGGTGTAATAAACCCTCAAATTCCACTCAGTGAAAAAGTCCAGGAAGAAAAGCAGGGTGTCTCCAGTGCAACCTGGGCTTCATGATGGCCTCATCAAATCCAGAGTGTCTTTGCTTGTTAAAGCAAAGGTAGCAAGATGTCATGCAGGATCAGTGCTGAGGTAGTGTTAGCCACATTCAGGCATCTTATCTGTGATTGCCTCTTGCTTCATCACCCACTGTCGCCAGTGGATGCTGCAATTCAAAGTGCTTGAAGCTGTCAGAGCACTCACAGTGCTGAGATACTTCGGAGACTGAATGGTTTGGACTCTCCTCTTTAATTGGTTTTGTACTGCATTTTTAAACAGTGATTTGCCTTGTCCTGGATGTTCTCTCTCCGAGGTGGAAGTTCAGCTCTCGCAGGCATAGATAGAACACTTGTCCTCTTGCTCGCACAGTGCACCGTCGTGTCACTAGCCAATTTTAGAGATTGGCAGGCAGCAACAAAAGGGCAGGGCTTGAATTCACACAAGCAAAGCAAGTGGCTGCTGATGGCTTTGTTCTGTTCCTGACCCTTCCAGAAGTGCCATGCCATGATCTAGTCAGCCTAATTGCTGCAGCAGAGCCTTTCCCCATCACAATATGGCAGGGCTCAGCTCAAGCCCCAGCGTCCATAACAACTCTGGGAAGGATGTCAGAGAATCGTAGAATGGTTAGAGTTGGAAGGCACCTTAAAGATCATGTAGTTGCAAGCCCCCTGTTATGCGCAGGGACACCTTCCACTAGACCAAGTTGCTCAAAGCCCCATCCAGACTGGTTTTGAACACCTTCAGGGAAGGGGCATCCACAACTTCTCTGGGCAACCTGTTCCAGTGTCTCACCGCCCTCAGAGTAGAGAATTTCTTCCTAATATCTAATATAAATCTCCCCTTTTTTAGTTTAAAACCGTGACCCTTCATCCTATCACTATGCTCCCTCATAAAGAGTCCCTCCCCATCTTTCCTGCAGTCCCTTTAGGTACTGGAGGGGGCTATAAGGTCTCCCCGGAGCCTTCTCTTCTCCAGGCTGAACAACCCAAATTCGGCCTGTCTTCATAGCAGAAGTGCTCCAGCCTTCTGATCATCTTCATGGCCCTCCTCTGGACCCGTTCCAACAGGTCCATGTCTTTCTTATGCTGGGGGTCCAAGAGCTAAACACAGTACTCCAGGTGGGATCTCACCAGAGTGGAGCAGAGGGGGAGAATCACTTCTCTTGACCTGCTGGCCATGCTTCTTTTGATGCAGCCCAGAATACAATTGACTTTCTGGGCTCTGAGTGCACATTGTCAGCTCATACGTCACTCTGCTTGAATCCCACAGGAATGTCAAGAAATTTTACAACCTGAAGCTGTCCTGGTTTTTCTGCTCAGAACCTCGCAATCTTCAAAGAAATCAAGTAATGGAAAAAGAGAAAAAGGCACTAAGTACTTATTTTATGTGGCTAATTATTAACTGTAGCACCATTCAAACAAACCGGACAGGAATGGTGTTCACACATTGGTGATCATCACCTGGTCCCTGTGACAAATCTGCTATTCAAACCTTTGAATTTCCCATCAGCCCCTACCCAATGGTATAAATCGATATTTTTTGTGAAGTGGCTGGAAAAACACCAGTCTCAGGGCTATTTTGAACAGTGTCATGGTGCAAATTGTGCCATCGCAGAGGTCTGTCAGGGGACCCTGGACTGCTCCCCTCTTTCCTGTTATCACCACAGACAGTTGCCCGAATGCCATGGTTGGGTTTAGTTTTGGGGACGTGGCACAGGGAGAGAATCTGTCCCTGGAGATGCCTGGTTTTGTAGTGATGGTCTCACCCTTAGCACATTTTCCCCCTTGCAGAGCTCCCTGCGTCGTTTCTGCACAGCTAGTGAAGTAAGGCAGTGACTCTGCAGGAGGGACTGAAGTGCCCAGATGCTGTTAACTGCCATGAGGAGTGAATACCCTTAAAGCTAAGCCGGCAGTGCATTTCACTTTCCTTCCTATACTCAATTACAGACTCCCTGTCATGAACACTGAGAGACAGAGCGAGAAGAGGGTTACAGGTACCTACCACAGGATTTGGACAGATACTTCGAGCTGTGTCGTGCCATTGGCTACTATTTAGGCATCTAATGCCACTTGATGAACATTAGATACTCATTACTTTCCTCCTGGGTTGGCAGATATGCTAGGTAGATCTGTCCTGTTCTGGAAGTTGGGAGAGATGCTCTAGACCATGCCAAATGGCACAAGACACCTATATGGGGACAAGAGAGTGGAGCCACTCATGCCAGTGCTTGCAATTGCAGCCCAGCATCCTGTTGTTGAGCTGCCTTTTTACCCTGGAGGTTCTGCCTCCCTGGATGCCATGTCATGCTCCTGCATATGCAAAGAACTGATCCTGAAATGAGCAGAGCTGTACCAAGGTACACTTAACACTTACGAGATCGTGCCTCTTGCAACACCTAGGTGGGGAAGAAGACACAAATGCACTTTTGTATAACACTTACTGGTTAAAATCTTGACCTAGGAAGAAATCTAGGAAATGAAGAATGTGGACTCTCCGTATAATTGGGCAAATCTCACCCCTTCTTTGTATTGAACTCAGGACAACTCAGGTGAGTTAAATGCAGGATGAGGATACCCAACCCATCCATCTCACTTCCCCCTCACCTCCATGAGTGATGCAGAATCTTTGCCTGTCTCCAAAGCCCAACAGATGTTAGAGAAATAGTTGCATAGTTCAGCCGTTCAGCATATATCCATCTGCATGGAGACCAGAGCCAATCTGAGCTCCAGATCTGTACTACGTGATTTTAAAGACAAGGCTTAGTTTGAGATTTGGACATCTGTCTGAGCTGGTTTTGTGGTCAAGAGAAATCTAGTCAATCCAGTCCATGGAGCCTAGAGAGCAGTTCAGCTGAGCAGATTTAAAGACCTAATTTAGGGGGAGCTGAACAGGTCTGTAGGTTTCAGTGAGTGCAATTCCATTACAGTCAATACAACCAGAGCCCAAATATGAGTTAGTGCAACCTGAGACACACTGTGAAGTCTTTAGGGGTGAAGTAGTGATAAAGAGGAAATGGATCAAACACCTCTCTGTAATCTAGATGCCTAAAATCTCCTTAAACTGGGGTTTAAGAGGACTGCATAAGGACCACTTGAGGGTCAGGAACGCCTTTTAGTGGTTGTATGGTCAGCACGTGGTAAATTTAAGTCTGAACTTGCCTGAGTGCTTCTGGGCCAGCTCTTATACAAGTAGCCATTCACACGGCATCACCTTCCACTTAAGGGGGGAGAAGGAGGACATGAGAGAGGCAGCTCTGTGCTTATTCAAGTGAAAACTTAAGCATCTAAACAGCGACAGTGAGCTGAATTGCAGTTCAGTTCTTGGGTTGATTTTTTGCACATCTCAGTACTGCTGCTCCCAAATTCCCTGCACTCTCTCACTGCACACAAAAATTAATGCTCCACTCTTTGTTAGCACCTGTGTGCCAAAACTCTGTGAAAGCACTGGATGTAGAAAGAAGCTAAACCATGCCCTATAACATTCTTTATACTACTGTTTAATGGTTTTCTTTTATAATGCTATTTTTTTTCCCTAGACTGTGGCTGTGATGGGGCTATGTGGTGTTCTGTTCATGCTCTGAAAGCTGTTTCTCTCTCAGATACTTTTCCTTTTGCACTGTTGAGTTGGTTTCTTGCCATTTCAGCAGCAGTTGTGATGTTGTTGGAATGTGTCGTTTAATACCTTGTAATTGAGGCAGAACTGGGACAGGTGAGATATTGTAAGGATGGTCCTGAAATCTGTAGGTCTGTCCTTTATCAGCAGCTTCCCAAGAGAGAGAAACGCATTTTGCTGTCATATGTATGTCTGTTGCAAGGGGTTGCCCTGTGAATTTTACTTCCTGTATTATTTTCCTGTGGCATTTAGTAATTTATAGTATCCTTTTATATGTCAATGCTGGCATGTAACCACATAGGCTGGTTTCAATTTGTCATTGGTGTTGACAGTGCACCTTATAAGGAGGATGAGGCAAAATGCAAGTCACCCTGATACCCAGAGCTTTTGATAAACTGACTCTGTAGGAGAGAGGTGTGTGTACAGGACCAGGAGGAAATGTGTTGTCCTTGAAATAAAAGAGAAAGACTGGAAGTTTTTCGACAATGGGTGCAGTGCTAATGGGGAGAGAGACTAATATGCCCTGAGCTGGTATTTCTATTAATCCCAGGATTTTTTAGATCCGGCAGACTTTAAGGAATCTCAGTGTAACAGCGTAACACAGCTTTGGGACAGAGGGTATTTTAGGAAGGAATGAGAAAACGCTTGAGCTGGGGCAATTTTAACTTCACAACAAACACCCTAATTTTGTAGCACTCTTCATTTTCAAAATAGCTGTGTGATGCTGGTGTGTCCTGCCAAACAAAGAAAATTCAGAAAGAAGTTCAGCTTTTCACTTACTGTTGGCCTGACAAGGACCTTTTTTTGAGGTTCATGAAGATAAATCTGTAAGTACAAACGTTATTTTCCTGCAAGACATACTTGTGGGAAAAAGGACAGGTTGTTTTCAGAAAACTATGGCAAGCGAATTTCCCACCTAGATGAGTATGATTTAATTGTATGTTGCATGCCAGAGAAACAATGCGTTTGTACTTAAAATTAAATGTATTTTCTTGAGTGCTGAGGCTGGAGGCGCACTGATCCTCCGACCATGGCTTTCTGGCACTAACACACAAAGCAACAAATGGTGACTTGATCCTGTTTGCTATTTTTCCTCTGAATAATTTTTGCTATTGTCCCACTGATCTGACCAAGAGATAATTAATGCTTATAAATACTTAAAGGGTGGGCGTCAGGAGGATGGGGGCAGGCTCTTTTCAGTGGTGACCAGTGACAGGACGAGAGGTAATGGGCACAAACTTGAGTATAGGAAGGTCCACCTAAACACGAGGAGGAACTTCTTTACCTTAAGGGTGGCAGAGCACTGGCACAGGCTGCCCAGAGAGGTGGTGGAGTCTCCGTCGCTGGAGACATTCAAAACCCGCCTGGATGCATTCCTGTGCAACCTGCTCTAAGGTGACCCTGCTCTGGCAGGGGGGTTGGACTAGATGATCTCCAGAGGTCCTTTCCAACCCTGTGATTCTATGATTCTATGATAAGCAAGTATTGATTTAATCCAGCACCCATTTTGTCTGAAGTCTGTGCATTGTATAGGCATAGAAAGATGACATATAGAACCCTTCTGACTTTATGACCTCTGTGAAGTTATATGTTTTGCATCTTTCAGTCAATTTATTACAATCACGTTTTATAGATGCAAGACCCAACACGAGAGCAAAGTGCTTGAACAAAGTGGCTTGCGTTGATTCTGGTAACAGAAAAACTCCGAATATATTACAAAAAGCACTTTTTTGGGGTGAGTACCACCCCAAAGTGCTTGAAATAGAAGAAATAAACACATGCATAATGATGGAGCTTGAACAGAACTGGAAATAGAGGTCCATTAAAACAGAAACTGCTGTTGTTAATATTAATGTTGGAATATGTTTGCAAGTGCTGATTTCAGTAGGATATGAAGCTAACTCCCCTTCTCCCTGTCTAGCATGTCACCCATTTTAGAAATGAAGATGTGTTACAGTGGGAAGGAAGGGTAAATAATCAGCATCTGTTTTTGTTGGAATTATGAATTTACTGTGGATACTGACACAAACTACTAAATTCTAAATTCTTTTTGAATTATGTTGTCTTTGTTACAGAGGTCTTGCCATGGCCATCCATTGTTCTGTCAGTGGTCACAGATGCTTCAGAGCTGTCTCAAACCTGTGTCCAAAACAGAAGAGGTCAAGGCAAGCTACACATCTTGGTGTGTCTTCTGATCCAAAAAAGCTCCAGCCAGCTGATCAAAAGAAAGGTAGGGATGGGCAGACAGCTCCTGAAACCCGGTTTCTGCCCATTATAAGATGATGAACATCACTCATTTAAGAAGAGCCATTTTGTATATTTTGTATGGCACAGATTGCCTCTTCTTGGGAACCTGTCATTGTCCAGCTAACAGGTGGTCTCTGCGTATTGCTATCGTGCTGCACGTCTTTTCCAGAAATGTTCAACCCTCTCTGTAATAAGGCTGTTATGAAGACCTCATGTTTTCCCCTAAAGGAGGTACCATGAACCCATACTGCGGCTCTACCCGTTGCCGTGGTGTGCAACTTTGGCCTTGGTTCCACTTCAAGAAAAGGACCTAATTTCACTTGTGTCAGGCATAAAAGTTTGCTGCCCAGCTCCAAATGTGGATACAAGGCAAAGTAACACCTAATCACCAATTTAGATGCACCCTAACTGTTTACAAGCCCACAGTAAATAGGCTAATGTGAAGAGGTGATGATGAGTGTGCCTGCTCTTCTGAAGGTGACTTGTTACCCGATAATATTTATGTCTTAAACCTGAGACAATATTGATTAACTTAAACATGTTGATTTGGTGGAATTTGTTATCCAGCAGAAACGTATCTACTTGATGACACACTTCAAAAATAAATTAACAGGTTTCCTTTGACTCTTATATTGACATTTTCTTCTCAGTAATAGCAAAACCAAAACAATAACATTCAGTTTTGTCAGAGTGAAATATTTGGCACCAGTGCAGCCTGAAAAGAAATTTGGAAGTGTTTTTCTTAGGATGAAAATTCTAATTTTCGCCAACCTCATTCATATTTTTTAATGATAACTTGAATGGAAATTAGAATGTTGCAACAAGCCCTACATGCAAAATTTCTGTTTACCTGGTGAATATGAATGTATTTGAATGCCATAATGGAATTTGGCGTTATTAGTTGCTCTGCAGAGACTATAATAAATGCTGAAGTCTAGCCAACTTCTGTTAGTACTGATAGGCTTATCTATGCTTAGGCTGATCAGTGTCTTAAATGTTCTAGAGAGATGCATAGAATTAGAGGCCTTGACCTAATTTGTTGTATTCCACCTGGACTGCACTATACGCATTTGAGCTTAGGGAAATATTTAACAATTTATCAGAGTGGCAATTACAGATAGTTTTGCAATACCCATTTCCATCATTTTGGAACAAAATGTTGTGAGATTTGCACCGCTTTCAACCTCAATGTTAGTCTTAATTCAGCTGTGAGTGAGATTCCACAATCTGCTTCAGGGCCCAGATGCTTCCCTTTTCCTTTGGCACTGTGAATGGCTTCTATTGCTTAAAATACTTACTATGTTCCCACAGATACTTGCAACTTGTTAAAAGTTTGTAAAAATCTGAGTATCCCATAATGCTTAGATAGTCCTTAAATAGTCCCCGTTTAATTCAAAGAGCAGATTTCCATGAGCTCCAGGGGACTCTGGGGCAGGATTCAGTTGCCTGAACACAGGCATCTGGTGCCACTACCCTACATGGGTACCTGTGGGTGGCTACCAGAGGTGATACAGGATTTATGGGAGGCAGCACAGGCTCTAGAGGCTGGTCAGGATACTCCCACAGTCTCTGGGATTACAATAGGTGCTAAGATGTTTAGACAGCTGAACTGGGTTGAATAGGGCTGTACATTTCAGTTCTCTCCACAACTGTTAGTTAAAAATGTTTTTGAAAAGGTCTTTTCCCTCCCATATCATCTTTTCTCTTAATTTGTTCATGCAGTAATCAGGCAGAGCTTGTGCAGCCAAATTTTACTTTATGCATCCTGTAACAGTAAGATTTATTTTCATAGCCTGTAACTAGATCTTGCTGGGAACAAAGATGTTTTGGAGCAAGTTTACAGTGAAGGGGTTTTTTTGGTTTGTTTTGGGTTTTGTTTTTCTTAAATTATCAGTAGAATCAAACCAAACCCTAGAATGAGGCTATATTTTGGTTAAAAGTTGACCAAATCTGGTTTTCACTCATAACTGTGTGACTCATCTGTAATTCTCTTGAAGAGCAAGTGAGATGGTAGCTCTGCCACCTATTCGATCTCACCCAGCTAGTTTGTCTTATTTCTTTTCTTTGTTATGATAGTTAATTAGAGGGAGACAGACTCTTCCAGTGGGTGATTAATTCTTCCCCCTCCCATTTTAGCATCAATTGAATCAGTCTCTGGAGACAGCTACCTCTTTCCACTGCCTGGGAAACTCATTTAGACCAGAGTCTAAACTTAGGGTAGTGAAAGGCCCTCTAAGTGACTTGACCAGGGTTTCTCAGGGGGTCAGTGGCAGAGGAAGGAGGGACACTTGTGTCTCCTGCAATCCAATGCACTTTACCATCCACCTTGTGTGAAAGCAGTCTAACTTGTATGTACAGCATGAACGAGGGTCTTTCTTAGAAATATCTTTCCCATGGCAATTCTTGTCTGAAGAGTGAAAATCAGAGAGGAGGGTGTTGTGTTTTTGTTTGGTTTTTTTTTTAAATTTGTGTAACATGTCAGGATCATATAATGGAAACAATTCAGTGGCAAAACACTAGGGGAGTTCAGGGAGTGGAATCTGATTCTATGTGATATCAGCGTCTGGGGAAAAGATAGCTTATCAGATACAAGGCAATTTCAATTCATTAAAAATGTATGTGCGCTCTCTTAAACACACTATCACGGGAAAAATCAACAAATAGGAAAACAAACTCATCAGGACTATTGCTGTAATTGAGTAAATGATCCTGTGGTTAATCTGAAACACATAACTAATTCAGAAAGCACATGTCATAGTCAGACACTGCAGATAATGTGATTAGCACATATATATGTTCACTCAGACTCATTACTGTGCTGACTCTTTAAGTACACTGAGTTATCACCTCATTCCTCAAAGGTAACATTCACACCATTCTTAATTATGTCTGGTTAAGCAAGAGTCGACATTAAGGTAATTCATCAAAGTTATAAGGCAAGAAAAGTGATTATTTTTATTACTTTCTGCAGTTTTCCCAGGCTGGCCCTACAGCCCAGCTCAACTCTAATGCCTAGATCTCGTCAAGTTTTAGATACTGGGACCTGTGATGTCCCTTTTCACATGTAAAACTCTGGACTCCAGTTCCAAAGTGATTTACGTGCCTGGGACCATTGTGAGGTGTGCAGGCAGGCTGGGTGAACGGTCCCGGAGACATCGACTGCAGTCCCATGAAGGGTCATGTTGGGAAACTCTTCCTCGCAGCTTGTCTATATCACCCAGGGCCTCAACTAGTAGGGTCAGCCCCTGGCTTGCCTCCCAGCACTCACACCTCTGGTTCTGACCATTCCCAGAGCCATTCCAGGTTTAAAAAATGCAGGAACTGAGCCAAAATCCCTCCCAGGAGAGGAGTGTTTGGACCCATCGCTCCATTGGGGCAAACTGAATTTCTCTAGCCATAGGGCTCCCGTAGGAAACCAGCCTCTAATACCCAGTGGGTTTTAAACTGATCAGCACGCTGCCCTTTCTTCTTCAGTGACTAGGTTTGGGAATCATACTGTGAGGTGAGACAGCCTAAGAACCACCCTGGAGAAAGAGGGGCTCTGTTTCGTGCATATTACTGCAGGCTTAAATACCGATTACAATATATCTCTCCCCAGGCGTAGAGAAAGAGTTATGGTGCCAAGGAGAAGGCTGTAGGTTTCACCGGAGAAAGGCTGTGAACTAGTCTTGAAGTTGCTTATGAGGTGTAGCCCTGAACTTTTATAGGTCTCTGGTGGGATTTTTCCAAACTGTCTTTCTCTGACTTGAAGTTCTGAAGTGGCTTTGGCGCTGTCTGTAACCAAGACCTAAATCATGTCCTGTCCAAATTCCCACCAGTTGTAAGCAAGAAAGACCTAATTCCAGTTCATGCACCATCAGGTAGAGTCCTGTCCATATAAGAAACAGGAAAAAATTCCTAAAAAGACTTGTTAAGGTCAAATCTTTAGCTGCTGGGAATTAGCACAGCTTGATTATTCCCTACATCTTCGAGTGTCTTATACCAGCTGAAAACCTGACCCTGTAGCTGAAAGCTCCCTGTTCTGCTTGCTCTTTCTGGGCTGTTAGCTGAGTTTGAGTGTCAAGCTGAGTAAAGCCAGCTAATGAAAGCATCTCCCTCTGGAGGGGGTTATGCCTTTCTGTTGAAAGAAATATGTTCCTGTGCATGTCTCAAAAGGCAGTTTGGAGATAACCATCCTTATTGCTTCCTGATGTCTGGGTGAAATGGGTTCACTTGCCTTAGGGCAGACAGCTTCCTAAACCACTCATGCATTTGCAAATGCTTCAGGTGGAGGGACAGCAATAAAATGCAGCCAGAAGGACTCAGCGGGAAGGAAATGAGCTGCACCGCCCCCTGCGTGCTGTGCATGAAGTGGGACACCTGGACAGACCTGTGTCCCCAGTGAGGTGATGTTACAATCTTGTCAGTGGTTCCCTGGGGAATTATTTTTTTAATGTTGGAATGTGCTGAACCAGAAATAACAGAAGACCTCTTTGTATCCACAGCCCTGGTCCTTGTGATATCTTCCCATTAACCTTATATTTTAATGATCATGAGTCAACCTATGTAGAAAGGTCCGGAAATTATCCACTGCCGGTGTCTGTAGCTCAAAACTGCCTCACCTGAGGCAAACCTGAGCTACTGGCTGTAACATTGCATCAGAGATACACCCCTCTCTTAATTTCTCAGTTTATCATATTGATTTCAACTTAATTAACTAGATCAGTAAGTCATGCCATTGGATGCAAAAATGCTAACACACGCAACCGTAATGGTTTTCAAGTATTAACTCATAAAGGCAGCTAAAAAACCCAAATAGCTGCTCTATCCACCTGAAATTGCTCCTCCAGTCTTGCAATGACCTTGCAATACATTTTCTCCTTACCTCTGCTCTTGGCTTGCGTTGTGTGTAGCTCCTCACCTACTCTTACAATGTGTTTGAAAAGAAATCAAATGTCACATAGGCAAAGAACCAGGCATCTTGTAATCATATTTCCTATTGATTGGGAAATGCTGCAGCAATATGCAATTAAAGGTGTCTGAAAGGAATCAAATGCCACCTGGTGACCCTCAAAATTGATGGACCACTGAGACCATAATAATGAGGAGGTACCATGCGGCAACACAGCACCATGGCGTCTGTTTTAATTTCACAAGTGGTTCCATTTTGTGACTTTAGTGGAGAGGATCCAAGAATTGAGGAGGAATTGTATAATTATTCTCTCTTGCTCCCCGCCCTCTGCTAGTAAAGCAAATTCAAAGCGGGCCAGAAGAGAATGACTGGAGATCTCAAATATATATATATTTTTTTCTATTCCTAGTGTTGAGCATCCGAGGCTCTTATTGTATCATAGAAATACGTTTCAGATGCTTTTTTGTTCAAGGGTTGATAAGTATTTTTTTTGTTGCGTAGGGCCATTGTTGTTTGTGGACCTTTTCAATCTTTGTGATCAAATATTGCAGATAATGAGTCCTAGTGACACTTTGGCTTGGCAATAATTGCAGTTTTGTCAAGATGTCCTCAAACCCTTCCTAGTTTTCCAAAGGTGACTTCAGTGACAGAAGCCACCTTTTGTTTGTGTGCTCTCCCTCTGAAAAGAGAAAAGACCAGGGCGACCATAAAGATGCCAGCTCCAGTTATTCAACCCTATGCCTCTTCCACAGAAGGGGTTAGTTCCCTTTTTTATCTTCAAGGTATTTTTATTATGCTGTGTTTTACATCCCTGAAGTCTGGCTTGTATTTTTGAGCTGCCACACTGCTGCCGTGAGAAGGGAACAAAAAATCATTAAGTGATCTGTTATCTGTGGTCACACAAATTTCTTCTGGCCTCTCATAGACACCTGCACTCCGACCTCAACTCTCTCCCATAGCCTTGCCTATTGATAAGCATTGATGTTCAAATGTCCTAGAGGCTCATCCCTCTGTATGCTTTTTGGGCCTGAAGAATTGTTGTTCACTGGCCTTAAAATAGTTGTGAAATGGATTGGTCTTTATAGCCTCAGTAGCACTCTTTGGTCACCAGATGGAGCATGTACATGAGCAGCTTCTGTTGAGTTTTTCCACTGTGAGGGGGTCCAAACACCAGCCTTGAGTTGCTGGGCTGTGCACAGAAAAATTCAGGGCATTTGACCTGTTAACATAAGGCATCTTTAAAATTTGTTACTACACTTATTTTCCAAGACTTCTGGTAATCCTGAGCTCATAGAGGCCACAGCAGTTTTGCTGGCTGCATCTTCTCATGGTCTTTGTGGTGCATCTTTCCTTTGAAGCTTGGAGGGAATAACAGCAGTAGGTCTGTAAAGAAGCTGTGAAAATTTTGCTGAGCTCAGTAACTTCCCCAAAATTCTGCTTCCTAGCAGTCTTCTCAAGGGAAGCAAAATTACATTTGGTGACTCACTGTGGAGAGGCTCTCAAGAAGTCCCAGGAAATGCTCTTTGAAAAGCTGGGTGCATCAAACAGGTGCAAAAGAAAATGAGCACATTTAGCTTTGATGTTTTTGATGCAGAACCAGTAATTTCATTGTTGGCCTTATTATGGCAGCAAAGCATGTATTAACAGGGCATAATTTACTTTAAAAGGAGAGCAAAAATGTTTACTGTTTTCCTGTTAATGCAATTAGCCTGTTACATGATCATCTATCAGGCATGACAGCATCTCCCATTTCTATGCAGATTTGTTATTTAAGCAAATTTTGTGTAGGTGCAGGAGGAGAGGGTGTGTTCTTTCTTTTAATGTACACCTATAATTTATTTAGATCAGAGCTTCCCTGCAGGGAAGTAAAAATAAAATCTTCGTATGTACTGTGTTACATGAACAGAGTTTGCAAAGACAGTCTCATTTCTTGTTTCCTTAGAGACAGCATCAACAGTGTGGGACTTTCTGTGCCCCGCTGAGCATTACTGAAATTGCCACACATTAAGGCTGTTTGATCACTGGAACCATAACTTGGGTTTAAAAGCATTTTCCCTGGACCTAAAATATTAAAAAAGGCTATTCCAGCTTATGACATTCCTTTCTCTTGGGAGGAATAGTGAGGAGCAGACAGAAGGCTTAGGGACTCTTTAGCCCTCCCTTCTCCAGTTGCCAATTTCTGCCACAGGAGTGCCGTGTGGACCCTTGATTTCTTAATATATGTAGGACCAGGATCACACTTAGAAGAAAAACAACTTCCAAGGGTGAGCTATGGCTCAGACAGACTTGTTCCTCCCCTAGATGTTCATATATCCTCCAACAATGTAGTGAGTTTTCTCTTTGGATAGGGACACTTTTTAACTGGCTGGGATGAGCTCTGGCCATGGTGTGGATCTTTACTTGCAGACAGCTAGGCACCATACTGAAATTCCTCGGACTTGAGATGCTGGCACTAATTCTGTGCAGAGCTGCTTAGATTAGTGCTAAGCAAGGTCTCTTTGTAAAGCGATACGTCATAGAATCTTAGAATCATAGAATGGTTCGGGTTGGAAGGCACCTTAAAGATCATCTAGTTCCAACCCCCCTGCCATGGGCATATCATGTATGTACATCATATGTAAGTACATCATATATACTTAAACTGTGGAACACCTTCCTGCAAGATGTGGTGGATGTTAAAGATTTACACAGATTCATAGAATCAGAGAATCAGAGAATGGTTCAGGTTGGAAGGCACCTTAAAGATCATCTAGATTCTAAAAGGGACTGACAAGTTCATGGTGGGATAAAATTAAATCTGTCAAGGCCTATTCAGTTCTAAGACATCCCTAATGCAGAAAATTCTTAAGCTGCAGAATGATGGAGAGTATTTCGCTGTGTGTTTGCCTGTTCTTTCGGTCTGCCTTTAGCATCTGCTGGTGGAGATGAGTGGGAAGATAAATGGGCCTGTGGTCATGAAGTTTTCAAGGCAGAAGCTATTATTTGCCTGACAGGGGCTGGATATAAGCCTTGTATGGGTCCAAAATACTGCCTGCCTGCCTGCCTGCCTGCCTTATATCCATGTTCTGTCAAGAATCACCTAAAGTAGCTGTGTTTTAAGTTGGGTAGAGGCCCCACAGCCATCTCAATTTCCTGCTTGGAAATTGCTGTTCCCAGTGGCTGTTTGAAGCTGCCGCCAAAGAGTACACCTCTTGGGATGCTGCTGAAGCAGGAAGGGGATCTGCACTGCCCAGAAGAACAACTGCCAGAGCAGGGGTTTTCTGGGAGGTTTTCTTGCAGGAAGGAGCCCAGTGGGCTCAGGCAGGCTGGGAGTGATGTCCTGCCAAGGAGAGGGTGGCTCTCACAGTGCTGTGCAAGGCCAAACACAAAGGGGGTGCTTGGGCAGGGTTCATCATGCTTGATATGGGATATTTTCAAAACTCACAGTTAAACTAGGTGCCCCTCTGACTTACAGAGAGAAAGAAGCATTTGGTCTGGTTTAGGCATCTGTTTTAGGATTACATGAGTGGGATTCTTACAACGGAGGGGTCTTCTTCCAAGATGGACAGCCATGCTTAGCTGAATCTGTCTCCTGCGTCTGTGCTAAGAAGGTTTTCCTTGCTGATAAGGACAAACATCTTATTTTTCAGGGAATGAAGGAGTGTGTTGAGGCTGCTGCTGTTCCCAGACATGTCCGTAGGCTCGATTGGTTTTCTGAAGCACTACTGTGGAAGAACTGATGCATTCAGTCCTATCATCTCTCTGTTCCTGTTGCTGTCTGCTTGTTTGGAAGGGGATTCAGAATTACGTTTAGTTGAGATAGAGCATCCTTGAGCAGGTAAGTCAAGCAGAAGGGCAAAGAGCGAGTCTGGTGCCTGGGCTGTGGGAGCTCGTCTCCCTGGTTTGAGAACTGTCCCCAAATCCTGCTTACTCAGGCTCGCTTAACAAGCTGAATTCACCTAAAGCCCAGCAAGACTTCACTAAGTTTCTCTGCTGCTTTTCACTTTCCCAGCGGCTCTGTACAAAGGCAGGGAGTAAAATCTCCGTGCAATTAGTGGCAAAATTCCCAGTGACTTCAGTGGGGCCAGGATTTCATGTCAGGCCTAATTCTGCCTGTAATTTCCCTTCTGATTAGGTTAGTGGGATGAACTGTTCTCAGTGGTGTATTGAGAAAGAGCAGTTCTTTCCACTGCAGGAAATGGCAAGTTCAGTTGTACGTCCTGTCCTATATATAGGAGACGCACATCCTCTGTCCTGCCAGTGGAGCTCCTTGAATGCTGGTGAACTTCTGTGACTTCTTACTAATGGGAATCTCTGCTCACTTGGTCCTCAAGCTGCTGGAAAGAATTAGCCCATGATTAAATTTCTCTCTTCAGTGAAATTTCTTCAGCTTATGAAACATTTACTTATTTGAGAACTGATCACTTCACTGCTTCGTTACCGTGAACCTACAGATACTAAATCAGAATAATTATGCAGCAATGTACTTATATTTTTTTGCCAGCATCTGCTTCAGAGCAGAAAGTGAATTAAAAGGTTTAATTTTCTTTGGTGGCACCCAGTTAGGCTGGTTGATGTTGTCTGGGAACCTTGCCCAGAGGTAGTGTGTAAGACATTTTGCGTCTGTCAAATAAGAAATACCTATAAACAAATTCATCCCCCTCTGTTTTCTGTATCTGAGCTCATGAAGAGAGTGTGTTCAAAGTTAAGTATCCAGAAATCTTACAAAGAACATGAGAAGCCTGGGCACTAACTGGTGAAAACAGGGGAATTCCGCAGATTTCTTCCTACCTTTTTTTCTCCTCTAGCAGATAAAGTATTTATTGCTTAGCAATTGCAGAAAGGGTAAGCCTGTTGCATCCGTAACTTCAATTTCCCTTGGCACAGATTAAGAGGGCAGCAGAATTACCAGGCAATCTTAATGAGGCAAGAGGTCATAATTTATATCTGCCTTGAAAGATGCAGACCCGCCATCTGTGGTGCGCTTTACTGGCTATGAAACTTAATTCAGGAAACCTGTTTTCTCACTGCTTAGAGGCAAGAAATTTCCCTCTGCCATCTTGTGACACCAGGTCAGCCTGATTCTTCATCTGTTGCTCTTATGTGCTGCCCTGGGAGCATCCCTTCAGACTGCAGGGAGCCAACACCTGTATCGAAGTCAGTCTCTGGGACCTTGCCTGAATTTTCCACGTGTGTTTAACAGAATACATTCTGTTCAACCCACGTGTGGTGAAAGAGGTAAAAACTAAGAGATATTTCTCTGAGCTTACCTGAGTGGCAAATGGCCATGAAAATGTAGTCAGCCTTGCTGGCTTCTCAGAGCTGCTGCTGGGGACAGCCATCAAATGTTGCATTTCAGTAGGTTTAATTCTGTATTAGATGCTGGTGGATGAAAGGCAGGTCAAGTTTGCAGTGTACCGGAGTCCCGAGTCTGTAGCATCCATTTAAACTTTGCTGACCAGAGATGTCATCCAGGTAGCCAGCACTTGGGCAGAGAGGTCAGAAATCTCCCAGCAGATGTTCTGTCGACCATGTTGGCATCATTGCAATTTATTTGTATTACCATGTGTTTCTGAGGTCCAAGCTACGTACTAGCACTCAGCTGTGGTGGATATGTAGGCATTGAAGCACACTTACCCTCAAAATCATAGGAGGTGCTTGTAGATGCATCTAATTTCCAAGGGAAATAACTGTTCTAGTTTCCTCCTAAAGGAGTATTAATACCACAGTCAGCTTCTTCAGAGCTATGGCCTTTCCTTATGTCCTAATGTTTGAAGGGCTTGTGGGAACCAGTTCCTGCCAGAATGGAGTCCTAACGGAGCTGCCAGCAGAAACACAACTATGCCAAGAAATGAGACTGTCAGACTTCTGTTCTGTAGGGACTCTGGGGCATTTGTGTACTGGGAGACTGTTGCTGGTATCTTATACTGCTGGGAAAAAAGCATGGAAAAACCAACATCCTCCATCCCGGGAGCTGTGTTTAGCTATACCATAACAAAAGTCCTTGCTTGTAAGTAATGCCCTCATTTCACAGTAGGTGAATTGGGAGCTATGAAAAGCCCAGGTTGTTCCTGCACCTCTAAAGCTGTGGTCAGTAAAATGGCATCAGGCTCAGTCATCTCCCAGTGGTGCTTGGCCAGGTTTCCATCCCATAAGGAGGCAATGCATCTTTTCCATTCCGCCACACCAACTGTGTACAAGGAGAGGATGTGCTGGGATCAGACATGGAGATGACTTATTAATGGTTTCTCATGCAGCACTCGCAGACCAGAAGCCCATTATGTGACATTCTGTATTATCCCGATTACAAGGTGGTTTTTGCCCCAAAGGAAGTACCAAACCCCAAGCCGTGCTTTCTCTTTCTCTTTAGCACTGGCGGGAGATGGTACTCTTTTACCAATCTGCTCCTTTTAAAAAAAGTTTTCCATGAGTTCTGTGGAGTCTTTTGCATGTTTTCCATTTTCTGTATTTATTTATCATTTCTGCCTGCAGCTTAAATCGGAGATAATTGCTATTTCTTTGCCACAGTGCAAGGTGATCTGGTTCCCCAGTGTGCTTGAGGACCTTCAAAATCTTCCCAGCTATTCCAGCAGCGAGACAGAACGCATTGTAAAATGGTTGCCCACCACCCCAGCAGAATTCGAACACAGGAAATATAAAATGACAGATTACTCAAACCCTAGGTAGGCCAATTAAAAGGGAAAAAAACCCAACTCAGCAGCAAAGGCTTGCATATGCTGTTATAGCTGGGAAAGAGTTGCTTGAAAAAGGAGTTCAACATCATCTGTTTTTTAGAAATTAATAGGTGCAGTGGGACTGGCTTAGAACAATGCCCTTTTCTCGAAAGGAAAATTTGGTCTCACTAGAATTACAGCTTACGTACGCCAGCATGAAGAAGCGATGGGGGAATTGTTCTGCTTTGCTCCCAGCCAAGTTTCATCCGTCAGCTGGAGATCCTGATGCCAGTCAGTGTCATCTCTGGGCACGGCTGAGGATGAGACATCCCTTGATCGTATGGGTAAATGTACCCCAGGATCAGGCTGAGTTAATTGGATTTTGGAAGTAATGCCAAAACGTTGCTTTGAGAAGCTCATGACACAGACGATTAAAGATGTGCGTTGCATGACACAGAGCTGGAAATGCAAGCTGAATTTGCCATTGGAGGGTTTAGTACTGTATGGGGAGTGGTTCAGCCACCACCCTGTTTTCTGTCTTCCAAGACCTGAACAGTTATTTCAGATCTGGGCAGTTATTTCAGATCTGAGAAGAAAAAACACGGATGTCAGCTTGAGAGAAATTGCTGTCATTCTGTGTACTCCAGGAAAGAGAATTACCCCTCCAAAGCCTGGAGCTGGTTTGGATCCAGGGACACAGCTGGACCCCATTCAGCTCACTCACAATCCTTCATCTCTGGACAAATACCACACCACCAGTTGCAGGGGGGGTGTCATGCCCATAATAAATCACCCAATGCTGCATTCCAGGCAGAGCAGCTAATAAATGGGAAAACATTCTACAGTCATAAAACCCAATGATAACTAAACCACAAAGCAACTGAAGCTGGAGCAGCTTTACTTCAGCTCTATAAAAGTAGGAGTCACACAGAGATTTGGAAAAAGCCTTTTTCCCAACCTGGCAAGTGTCATCTGAAGCAGTAAATCACTAAGCCAATAGGCCTGTGGGTACTGCCTTTGGAGCACTGTGGTAATCTGGAAAAGAGCAAGTCTCTGAAGCTTCTAGTTAATACAGAAAGTCTCCTGGGTTACACTGCCTGGGCATCTCTTAGAAAGTCCAGGGTCAGAGCAATCAGATTTGCATTTATCTTGCCAGTCACAAGAGGTGTTAGTGTGCAACCAGCTGCTGATCTAATCTTTCTAGCTTCCATTGCATCACTGCACTCCAGCTCTTATATATATATATATGTGTATAAAAGTCCTTACTGGACCTCAGAGACACTCTGGCTTTTCCTTTTCATGTAAAAACAAACAAACAAACAAACAAAATATTCAGCTTTGCCTACATGATTTCTTTGTGGCTTTGAAGAGGAATGGAAGCGGGTTTTTTGGGTTTTTTTCAAGTCCCTGCCTTAAAAAGTATGTTTCATTTACTTTTCCCAAAGTGCTTGTGATTTGAGGCAAGACCAAACAAAAGTATTAAAAAGTGCTAATCTGTCAGCCCGTATATCTGATAGATACGTGAAAGAAGGTCTACAGAGAGACATGTCTTTCTTTGTCATCCAGTAGGACCACAACTGCAATTCCTAGTGTACAATTGATCTCTGTTTTGCAAGTACTAGCATGATAACAGACAGACTTTTTAAAGGCTGTGTCTTAGTTTATGAGAATAAATGCAAAACATTCAAGAAAACTATAAAAGGGGACTTGAATTTTTCCCTTTGTGCTCCGAAGTAAGGCAGTACATGTTATTCTTATGGTTTATTGCTCTGTTATTGCCTCCAAGGCTTACATAAGTAATGTGTCGGAGTGTCACACATCTTTAACATTCATAATAAATGTTTCAGAAACAAAATGAAGAGCCTTCCACCATTGTCTTCCATGGACATGATACCAGGGTTCTAGATGAAGATCTGAAAAGACATCTAACGTTTGAGACATCTGAAACACGTGCATTGAGATAGCAGATGTCAAACAGGACTATGGGAGACTGGAACCCGTCTGTAGCACCTGTTGTCAGGTGCTTGCCTCTTACCCCAGCTTGCCTCTGATGACTCTGCAGACTAAGTGTCTGCTCAGGCAACTGAATTCTGCTATTATATAGGACTCAGTTTGTAGAATAATACCTAAAAAGGCTGGGTGGTAGCTGGCCTTTGTGCTCGGTTCTGCAAGGGCCTTTGCATCCCTGGCAGTAAGATGAAGGGCTGCTGATGAGCCTCCAGGTACTACATTATACAAGCTCATTCCCTACTAAACACGTATTCCTTTCCTACTAAACACGTATTCCTTCCAGCATCTCCACCAGTTAATAAAGTGGAATTCATTCTACCTCATATTTCTGGAGTTAAAACAAGAATGTGAAGCACTTAACTACTGCAGTTTTTCACATCTGGGCTAATTATATAGTGAATCCCTGCAGAGGAGCATGAAAAAGTATCTTGGTATAGGTCATCTGTTGTCAATACATCCTCCTTATGCTTCAGCATTACTGTGCTGCTCATGCAGCATCCTTGTATTCTCAATAGTCTGTTGAGGATTTCTACCCACTGTCTTAATTATTTGGTATGATGAGACATCTTTATTCACATCAGCAGGAGCAATTTGTGACTTTATATTCTAAACAAAGAAAAAGGGGGATGGAGATTGCACAGCAATAACATTTAGGCCCCATCATGGGCGGCCTGGGACAAAAAGTTAAATTGTCTACTCCTTCCCAATTCACTGAGCATCTTTAGCAGTGACAGATCCAAATTCTTGCTGATTGATGACTCCAACTAGTGGTCAAGTGTCTACGCATACAGCTCTAGAAGTTACAACTGACACAAATCAGCACAGACTTTCACTAGCGATTTATTCCCAATGAGCCTGAAGATCCACTCCAGCCCACTGGCCTCATGTGGTCAAAAGACACCATTCCTGGAGTGCAAGGTAAGAGAAGTAAGCAATAGTGTCAGCACAGTGCATGGCTGCCTTTCCCATTCACCGCAAAAGCTGAGTAGCCATTTCTAGCTGAAGTCAACTCAGTCCAGAGTAGGGGATTTTCCACCCAGGAATAATCAAAGTGGCAAACTACTGAAAAATCCCTTTGAAGTTGATGCTTTTTCTCCAAGTCTTCTGAGGTAAATCCTACAACTAAGTCCTTTTCTTGGTGATGTTGTCCTTCTATGCTGTAGTCACACCACCCAGATACCTGTCACCTACCCAGGATTTACAATTGCCTACTCATGCCTGAAGTAACAGCCAAGTCTTAAGTCTGTTCTCTTCTTCTGTGATATCCAGAACTACACCTCTGGAGTCTCCAACTGACCACAAATACTTCAATGAACTAATTTGTCTCCTGAAATGAATCATGGTATAGATTTCTCACCTGTGATTTTTTAAAGATGTGATTTAATTTCCTCCAACAGGCAAAAGAGAAACAATATCGAAACAGAAGGAGATGCAAGATAGATTCCGCAACATAAATTGGCATGGCACAGAAATGAGTCTGGTCCACAGTTAACATTTGGTATTTGTGAAGCATTTTAAGATCATTCACACTAAATCAGTCTGATAAATGCATTTAAGCCTTGGATAGATAATTTTGAAGGAACAGCAAGCACCTTGTTTTTAATTATGACACTGTCAGTTAGGAGCCTGAAGACTCCTATGTAAATGCACTTCTTCATCAACTGCTCAATAACTGTGTGTTTGCTTTTACCTTTCAGAAGACAGTAGTAGTAAATAGCAGGTAATTTGTACCTATCTTTTCCTAAGGGATAAAATGCCTTCTGTTTACCAGCCGATGCCACGCCCAAGAACAACTACCATAGAGCAGCTGATGTACAGTATCTTGCTGGTGGGCCAAAGTCCTGGAATACCAATACTTGCAGGACCCAGATCTTCAAAGGAACTTGACTCCTACTGATAGCATTGGGTTTTGGGGACCTGGGACGTTTATGTGATTGTTGTTCCAGACCCACATTCATAAGTCACAAGTGAAAATTTCATTTAAGGTCTTATAAAAAATAACTTCTTTTGAAAATGTTGCCACTTGGAAGCATGGCTTATCTCAACAAAACAGACTTGAAAAAATGATCATGCTCTGGCTCCATGCCTGGAACCAAAATGAAAGGCTATCTCTTGGACTGGGAAGCCTTGCAAGGTTAATTTTCAGCCATTTTTCTCTGCTGTGTAAAGAGAAGATAAGGGAAAGACAGGAATCAGGACTAATAACAACCTGTTCTTTATTGAAGCTTGTAATCTTCCTGTTAAGTAAATTAATTTTTATATAGCAGAATATATAAGAAAGGAATTAATTTTTAATTACACATAATGCTTTGCTGCTATGGGTAATACCAAAAAGGATGGTTTTGTTCTATGGTTGTAATTGTACGCATGTTTCAGACAAGAGTATCTGCAAAAAATGTGCAAGGGAGACGAAATAGCTGTTCTGTTAGAAGAAGGAAAAACAATGGTCTTTTTTGGGGCAGATCTGCAGTAGCTGAGGTCACCTGAGTGTAGATGGTCTTCCCTAGTAGAAGCTGCTTAAGGTTTTATCTACAAGCTGTTGAGGTTCTGTCTAACCTTCTTTGCCTTTCTACCCTAATGCCTTTAATTAGCTCACTACTCCACTGTAGAGAATTCCTCTTCAGGCTTGTGCCAGTCTTATGTAGCCCATGAAACTAGTCACTTCCTTTAACAAGCCGCACTTAAGAGTGTCAAATGAAGATGGGCTCCTCTCCGAGGGGACCTGCACAGGCTTTACTTTTGCCTGCATTCACACTGCAACATGGGCATCTCCTCCTGCTTGAACCATGATAGTGCTCTGTCCAAAGCATCTAGGGACAACTGCAAGAGGGTCTTCGGAGAGCTCTCCTCATGGCCTTCTGATACTCCTGTCTTCCAGGGACCTTCCTTTTAGCTCACATTAGATCTCCTAATGCCTTCATCCAGTTCTCACAGGAACCTTTTCAAACCTCAGATTGAAATATTTTGCTTTACTTTCCCATTTCTCTCTCACGCCCTTAATTTGGCATCCCAGTGTGGGAAGTCACTGTCTGTGGTTAGGACTCCAGATTGCTGTATCTTGCTATCCTTCAAACTTTTCTCCTTTTTTAACTGCTTTTTAACAGAATTGCTTTTCACAAAATACATACAAAAAACAAGTCTCAGATCTTCCCATTAGTCCTTTCCATCTAGTTCACCTTTGCTCCACCAGATACTAAAAGGGCTCCCTGTTCTCCTGGTTTTGGGGCTGGAGCTTGGGGACTTTGCACTCATTTTAGTCTCATCCACAAGGCTTAGATATGGCAGCTATGATAAACTCCTGTACTGTGTTTCTTGATATTAAGCATTGAATCCCCTTTCTCAGTTTGATTCTATGACTTGAAGCTCTCAGAATAATTCCTTCCTTCCCCTTTTGTTTAAACACTCCTTCTGTGTCAAGGCTAATGTCACGCTTCAATGGCAGCAGTGGTACAGCCAAGCTGTACGTATTTCGGTCTTTTTACCTGTGCCTGTGAGTTTCTGACTTTCTCTGGTGCTCTCATTTCAGGCATCCCCCCATGCACAGAGCTGAGTGCTCAGGGTGAAGCATGATATAGAGTTTGACAGACAACAGGCACCGTCTTCATGTGTTGAGATGTCTCTAAGTTCATGGTGGTTTTGGTAACCATCTGTTCTGCTCCCACCTACATTCCCAGTTCTCCTCTAGTGTTACTGGTCCTGAGATGTCTTTTTGTTTTTCCATGCCATCTCCTTTCAGCTCTGCTTTTTGTGCAGTCATCAGTTTGGGTTTTCCTGAGGAAAATCCCATGTTCCTCACTTTAGTGACAGGACACATCTATCCAAAATTACTCTAAGTGTTGTAATGGTGGCCATCTCTATCAGATGATAGGTGTAGCTACCCTCACACTGCTTTTATTATGTCCCATTTACAATATTTTCCCCAATTTCCTTCCATCTTTCAGGGGATATCATGACTCCTAGCCTAGTCCAGCAGTCAGGATCTGGGACAGGGGGAAGATGACTGTCACAGGGAGCAAACTCTCCCACAGACCAGTCTGGTGGCTTCTTGCACATCTTCCAGGGAGGAACTGAGGAGTCCAGACACTGCTAGATCTGCACTCAGAGACCACCCCTATCCATCGCACAGTAGTCCCCTTATATGGCTCATCGGTTAGTCTTTCCCTCTGTGGGATCCCATTTGCCAACATGCTGATGTGACCCAAAAGCAACTTCTCCAAGACCAAGACTTAATTTAGTTGATCTGAGGTATAAAGCAATGGGAGACAAATGTTAAAGTGAGGGGAAGTGACTGTACAAGGCTTTATTCCCTCTTCTTCCTTAAACCAATGCACGTTATGGTAGGTTGCACTCGTGCTGTTGCTTCCCTCTCTGCAGACTCTTCTCTGCAATTCCCTGTGCTAGAGACACAGTGGCTACTGTCAGTACAGCCTTCCTCTGCCTTCTTGTAGGAGCTTTTCAGATGTCCTTGGCCTTCCTAAATTCTTGAGCTTCAACTTACTAACTCAGCCTAATGCCCAAAAACTTTCATCCTCCCAGGCTGTGACCTCCATTAATGTACCAGCGGAGTCTCACAGGAACAGCAGTCAGGCACACCAAGACATGAATCCATCAGAGGGAACACAGTGCTGTCCTTCACTTCTTCCACCATGGTTGAACAGCCACCAGCTTTGTGGCACACTGAAGCCATTTTGGTAAACTGTCCTTTAGGAGAACTTTGTGCATTTGGGATGTAATCTGCCCATGTGGTGGTAAATCCCAGTTAATTTTTCCACTCCTGATGGTCTTTGCAATTCTTCCCATCACATTGCACCTGGCAGCGACATCTAGTTACTCTGTAGTGATTATACAGTCCCATGACCACCTAAATCCTCACCTGTTGCCAGTGCTTTCAATACAACCATTCAGCTTGGTTTTTCAGACCACAATATAAAATAGAGATTAGGCCAGTTTGAACACAGTTGTGTGCAGGACTCCATTATGCAGATCACAAATACCCTATTCAAGTGCTTGTACATTAGACCTACTTCACTTTCTTCAAGTATTCATCTTATTGTGCTATATTGAAAGGTAATCACATTTTTAAACAGGTCTGCATTTAAGAAACCTGCCTGAGAGACTTTATTCTCCTTCATTATGTGTCTCAGCACATCCTGTATCCATGGCACTTCAGTGTAATCAAAAAGGTAAAATGTATAAAAACCTTCCTGAAAATAATGAAACATCTTATTTTTCATGATGACAATAACTAACTTAAACAAGTTGCTACACAAAATTGATTTTAAACATTCTTTTACTTTTTTCAGTGTTTATTAGTGGCATATATTTAAGTCAAAAAGCTCCCAGAAGAAATGGCCTGGTGTGCTAAACAATTTAACTAACAATATTCAAAACTCAGCCCAGCCTTGCTGTGGCGGATTGCTGTCACATTTAATCACCTGACTCCATGCAAAACAGTTGCTTGGATGTTTTGTTTTAGTGAAAACTTGTTCCCACATCCAGCCTTCCCCAGAGAGAGGAGCTGTGATCCTTGCAAGCAGGACTCATGCCATTCTTGTGACCAATTTGCAGTCTTCGTGCTTACCAACCACGGACATGAGCCAAGACCTCTCTCTGGTGTTGAGGTTTGCAGGAAAGCCACGGTCCCTTTGGACAGAAAAGATCCGAGTAGCCTTAGAACTCTAAACCAATCTCCTTGTGCTCCTTCCAGAGCGAGTGGACAGAAGAAATATTTAAACAATATTTCATAGAATCATAGAAAAGTTTGGGTTGGAAGGGACCTTTAAACATCATCTAGTCCAACACCCCTGCAATGATTAGGAACATCTCCCACTAGACCTGGTTGCTGAGAGCCCTGTTCAACCTGACCTTGAATGTTGCCAGGGACGGGGCATCTACTACCCCTCTGGGCAACCTGGGCCAGGGTTCCATCACCTTCGTTGTAAAAAATTTCTTCCTTCTATCTAGTCTGAATCTACCCTCCTTTAGTTTAAAACCATCACCCCTTGTCCTATCACAACAGGCCCTGCTAAAATGTCTGTCCCCATCTTTCTTCTAAGCCCCCTTTAGGTACTGAAAGGCCGCAATAAGGTCTCCCCGGAGCCTTCTCTTCTCCAGGCTGAACAACCCTAACTGTCTCAGCCTGTCTTCACAGGAGAAGTGTTCCATCCTTCTGATCATTTTTGTGATCACTCTGACCCTCCTCTGGAGCCATTCCAGCAGGCCTATGTCTTTCCTGTGCTGAGGACTCCAAAGCTGGATACAGCACTCCAGGTGGGGTCTCACGAGAGCAGAGGGGCAAAATCACCTCCCTCGCCCTGCTGGCCACACTTCTTTTGATGCAGCCCAGGATGCAGTTGGCTTTCTGGGCTGCAAGCACAAATTGCTGGCTCATGTCCAGGTTTTCATCCACCAGTACCCCCAAGATCTTCTTGGCAGGGCTGCTCTCAATCCCTTTATCCCGTAGCCTGTACTGATACCAGGGTTTGACCCTACCCAAGTGCAGGATGCTGCACTTGATCTTGTTGAATCTTGTGATGTTGACACAGGCCCACTTCTTGAGCCTGTTCAGGTCCCCCTGGATGGCATCCCATCCTTCAGACATGTCAACTGCACCACTCAGCTTGTTGTCATCCGCAAACTTGCTGAGAGTGCACTTGATCCCACTATCTGTGTCATTGATGAAGATATTACATAGTACTGGTCCCAATACGGACCCCTGAGGGACACCACTTGTCACCAGTCTCCTTCTGGACATTGAGCCACTGATCACTACCCTCTGGATGCAACCATCCAACCAATTCCTCATCCACCCAACAGTCCACCCATCAAATCCGTATCATTCCAATTTAGAGAGAAGGATGTTGTGTGGGACCGTGTCAAAGGCCTTACAGAAGTCCAGAGACATGGCATCTGTAGCTCTTCCCTTGTCCACTGATGTGGTCACTCCATCATAGAAGGCCACTAGGCTGCTCAGGCAAGACTTGCCCTTGGTGAAGCCAAGACCATTTAGCTCATCTGTTTTAGACATCTATTTTAATATAAGCTGAGCGATGCCTGTGGTGAAGGGGAGAGTACGTAATTGTGTGTTTATGCTCATTGCAATTTCTTATCAGCCATCGAGTGAGCCATTTCATCACAGAGGAGGACATCAAGGAGGCTGGTCCAACCAAGATTTGAGGTCCGTCAAACATGAGTACTCCACCACCAACTGGGAACGAGTGAGAAGAAGAGGTGGACAATGCCTTTTCTCTATTTCTGGGACTGGAAACCATGGGAAGACTGCTCCTGGGACACCGTCTTCCTGAGGTGAGGAATACAGTGAATAAAGAGAAATTTTGAGGGAGAAACTGGCATAAAAAGGCATGGATGGGTTGGTCAGGGAAAGAGCATGCTATCTGAAGCATGGCTGAGCAGGGCTTCCTGTGGCTTTGGTGTTAGTCTCTTACCTGCAATTTCCAGATATACCCAGCCTGTTCTGGATTTATCCGACCACGCCAAGGGCTGTGGTATAGAGAAAGACTTTTCCCATGGGCACAGGAGTGACACCAGAGAACACAGTCATGTCACTGCAACGTCTGGATCGGGATGGGAGTCCAGGGGATCCTCTGCTTACCCTGCCTGGGGCCAGGCCAGGAACTGCCTCACCAAGGCTATGGGAAAATGCCAAGCGAGAGGCAACAAGAGTCCTTGGACACGCAGATTCGTGACCAGCCCCTAGACTCCGCTGTTTGGGGAACCCAGGAGGACTAGCTCAGAAACACTGCTCCCTTAGAGACGCCTATATTTAGTCAGATGAATTTCTGTTTAAGAGCAGAGAGTTGTTGCTAGCTGAGCTGAAAGAAAAACAGATGCTCAGCCCAGCCAGGAGGCCATTATACTGTGATTATTATTACCGTATGCTTAATTTCCAGCCCTCTAGTGCTTGTCAGTGATGGATGGTGTGGCAAAAAAGTACTCAGTCCTGCAGATAACTGAAAGCATACAGAAACGTAATTCTCTTCCTTCTATTCCTTTATTCCAGTAAATCTCTATTGTTCAGGTAAACTGGCTGGTCAGTATCACATATCCACACTTAGGCCCTGGAGGCTTAAACCCAAGTAAGGATAATCCACTGCTGAGCTGACAATGAGGGGTGACGTGGTAAAATTAATTTTTTTTTATAGTTAGAGGTATTAAAAATCCATTCTGTAAAATGAAGTTGTTGTTATCACAAATAAATTACAGTTCAGCAGGAAAGAATTATATTGAAAACTGATTGGCTGTAAAATTAATAATGCTTTGGGCAACGTGCCTGCTTTTGGCACTTCAGTGAAGTGTCAGGCCGTGGCAGTAATCACACCAGTCCCAGATAGTTTTCCGCATCCCACCTTCCAGGATTGAAGTGTTGAGTCTCGCTCCTGGGTATCTGGCACAGATCCCCATATCTGGTGGAAGAAAAAGGCAGAGTGCTTGTGTGCTGTCTGGGCAGATCTCTACGGGGGACATTTGCCCACGTGGATAGCTGGTAGAGTGCCCATGCACCTTTTCCATTCTCAAAACAGGGAGGACTAGACTCTGTGCAGGGTATTTCCTCATTGACTGCTTCTATTGTAATGTGTGGCTGTATGACAGGAGCAGAGGAGTATTTTGATTACCCAAAGGTGAATTTTAATTTGGAGAGAGTGGTATTTCAGTTGTAGTGTTGTCTCTGAAACAGTTTGCCATTAACTTGAACAGTAGTGACCGCATCTCCCTTATGCCAACAAGTGCCTTTATATAAAATTTCTGTACTTGGAGAACTGAGAGAAGCTATCTCAGATCCTCTCTGTTGGTATACGATGTGTCTTCATGCAAGGAAGAGCCAGTTTTCTTATACAGTCCCTAGTGTCTTCAGAAAAACTTGTGCATGAGTTATTAGTGGAATAGCCACGTACATCCTATTTGCTGAAAAGACGGTCGTACTCAGAGCTGTGGCTCTGTTGTATCTGTGTGTAGACAAAAGTTGCTAATGCTTGAAGCTGGACCTGACTGCTTGAGGACAGCTTGTCATTACATCTTCCCTGTGCTCTAGACAGGCAACCTGTAGGGTTTGGTATGCTTCAATGAGATGATAAAAGCCAAGTGTGTTGTGTGTACTCAGGTTTTTTTGTATCCCTGTTCCATCAGCATGTGCCCATTTAGGATAATGTGAGCACGGTTTTTGCAATAAAATTTCTTTTTGTGATAAACTCCCATTTCCCAGCACTGAGAATAGCTGTGGGGTCAGCAACGGACAGTAGTCTTGTTAGGAGGGGATGGAGACAGCCAATATCCTGCCCTGGATTCAACATTGGTAGCTTCTTTCAGAAGTTTGGTTGCTTCCAGTCTCTCTATCTCTCTGTGAGTTTTCTATTGCTGCCCATCCCATTAAGCAGGAGTGATTTAAAAAAAAAATTCCCAGTGGACCTCCTGATGTCAGAAAATACTATTAGTAATCCGGATTGCATGGATATAGCAGATAGATACCGTGGTTATAGCCTCATTAAAACTGCGTGGAGAATGGATGGGTTCTAACGAGACCCTTTGGAATACATGTAACTGTGTCAGCTGATTGTCTTTCAGCAAATATCAAGTCATAAAGATGTCATTGAAGGTTATATATATTCAAGGAAGAAACAGTAAGTACCTTCTGAGTTCACAAATCCCGTCCTTCACAATAAAAGTCTTATCCGTAGTGATCACTCATTTTTAAAGTTGTCCAAATCTAAAGTTGACTTGAAGTTATTGGTTGTCTGTTTCAATCTCAAACACAGACCGGAGTAGGGATTTAGCATGATGGAAGAGATGCAACAAAGCGCATTACGATGGCAATTGTTTCAGCAGTATCAGTCTTTTTAGAATCTCTGTTTCATTTCAGAGGGAAATTTGCAATTTTACTTCCCAAATCTGAATATAGAAAAAAAAATAAACTGCAGAGCAGGCATAATAGTTACCAAGACACTCCAAGAAAATCCCACTGAGAGGACATTCTACCAGAGCAGGGTAGGTTTAGATTAGACATTAGGATGAAGTTCTTTACAGTGAGGGTGGTGAGACACTGGCACAGGTTGCCCAGAGTGGTGGTGGAGGCCCCATCCCTGGAGACATTCAAGGCCAGGCTTGATGAGGCTCTGAGCAACCTGATCTAGTTGAAGATGTCCCTGTTTAGTGCAGGGGGGTTGGACTAGATGACCTTTAAAGGTCCCTTCCAACCCAACACATTCTATGATTCTATGATTCTATGATTCTATGACGTTCCTCATTTGTAGGTTTCAATGTGTTTCACTGGGATTGTAGAGGGGCATCCGGGCCAGAGCATCCAGCTGGCCTCAGTGTGGACTCTCAGCCTGAGTCCTTGCCTGGTGTGTTATCCCCTGAGATGGACCTCCCTTATTAAACCCATGACACCAAATGATACAGTCTAGCTTGCAACTCTGCTCCCTGCTACTGATTTCAATGTTGCAGGGTATCCTATAAGTCCAGGTCATATATCAGATTTACAACACCTGGAGCTGACACATGTCTTCTCAGCTTTTAGAAAGACACTGCCTCCCGTCACTCTGATTGTGTGTAAGAACCGTAAGAAAACCAAAACTGAACAAGCTTTCCAAATACTTTGTAAATATACATGTATTCTCAAGTTACCATGTTGTGTGTGGTGAGCGTGCATATGCTGTGTGTGACTAGACATACAAATTTTTTAGCTGTTGATGCCACTACATAAAATCCAATCCAGACTATTTTAGGTGCTGACAGCATAGGCAATGTGTTTTTCCCGTAGCCTGATGGTTTTAGGTACAGCCTTCTCAGCAGGCACCTCTTTTCTTGAAAAGATAATAAATGTGAAATTATGAGACTGCATACATGTCTAAGAGGTGAGGAAGGAAGACAGCATGATGCATCACCTTGAATGGGTTAGACTGGATTATATTCTTGAGGACACTGGTGTTTTCCCTGTGTCATTTCAGGCTCACTGTAATTGCAGATTCAAGCAGCTCAGAAGGAGACTAGAGTGAGGATCTGCCTTTGGATGCTGCACGCGTCTGCACGCCAATGGAAAATTACCTCAGCAAAGTGTGTTGTCACTGAGCAGCAGGGTGTTGATGTCAAAATAGAGCTAATCGCTGTCCCAGCTCACTTACATCAGCAGCGTGCTTGCCTCCCGGCGTTTTCCTTCTCCTTGTACCAGCACCGAGTCGGAGGAATGAATCTCCCCGGTGCATCGTTACGGCTGTGGTGGGGCCTGGAATGGCACACCCCAGTGATGTGGGAGGAGAAGTGACTGTCGAGGCTGACATCACACCATTGTTCTCATGATGTGATGTTCCCAACGAACGTGACTTATTCCCTGCTTCATGTGTGCTGAGGTCTGTGAAATCCCTGGCGCTGTTTCTCCCAAGAGGCGGCTGTTTCAACGGGACTGGAGAGATTCATGCAAAGAGCATGAAGTCCTTTGGGACCACTTAACACCAACGAGTGGTGAAAATAGCAATGACTGATATCTCTGTTCCAGTCCTGTAACAGTTTATTTTTCATGTGTTACCTGGTCCCTAGAGTCTTGCACATTTATAGCCAGAGGCAAGACTGGCTGTTGCCAGGGCCAGGGAATAAAATACCATAGACTGCTGCAGTTGTGTGGGGCTGATGCTAATGACAGACTCAGATCTTGATCTATTTGTGTGCTTCCCTGAAGTTTGCAGTTGGTCTATCATCCCTTACTCAACCCCTAATTTTGCACACATTTCAGAACAACACAACCCAGAGAGACCCCATGTCCTCGCAATCCTCTCTGCTTTGCCCACTCTTTCTGGAGCTCTGTGCTCCTTTCCCTCTTTGGATTTATTGACTAAGAGGTCTCTCAGACCTCAAACAGTGGAGTTTAGGGTTCTCACCACTGCCTTGCGCATCCCTACAGATATGCCATGGTTCACACTTTGCCTTTCAGCTTATGGGCCTGTAGCTTGTGTGTCTTCTGCACGCTCCCATCCACCCTCAGTGGTTTTTGTTTGCTCTTCTTGACTACCTTATCCTTGATATAAAAAAGTCTAGTGATTAAAGGATCCCAGCCTCAGCCTGTGAAGTGTTCAGACTTCTAGCTCTGAAGTTATGTTGGCTCAGTCCCCCTCTCATGAGAAATCTTGGCATCTTTGTGAGAGGGCTTCGTTACATGTATCTGCACACATGTGTATTGTATATAATGTGTTTATTGTTCATCACATATGAATTGGCATGAGGGGAGACTGGGAGGCTCCAGAGCTACCAGATAGTCATGGAGGAGAGACACAGTGAGAAAGGTGCTGAGAACCATGCTCAAGTCCTCTAAAATCATATGACTCGCAGAAAAGATTTGCAGTTACCCTAATTATTCACATATTCTGAATTATATTTGTAGAGGGGAAAGGATCAAGCTGTGACAGCAGCAGGGCTGTAGTCAAATGTGCTGTGCCAGGTTCCTGATCCATGCACAGCATGTCTTGGAGTTGGCTATCCTGGGTTTGCTCTGTTTCTGCAGACTGCCTGGAAGTGTTAAAGTGGGCAAGTAGTGAAAAATATTTTCTGTGACCAGCAGCAAAACATGTGTCAAGAGGAAACACTGAAAAAAACCCCAATATCTGCCTGGTGCTGTGACCTGGATGGACAAAACCATGACAGATGGTTTCTGCCTGGGAATCCCAGCAAGCAGGTCAGTGTCCTGTCTCTGTGCTGGAAATTTAGCTATCATCTCTCAGTCTCTGGCTCAGACCTCCATAACCTGTTGCCACATGCACCTAAACTACATCCACATGTGCTGAACAGTGATGGGAGGATCCCAGCGTCTTTGCTGGAGATGCTTTATATGAACTGGGCCACTCTTCTTGGCATGCCATTTATTTTTCTTTGTTGAATTTATAAAGCCCATTCATTTCTCGCAGGGAATTGGTATCAGGTTATTTGCGTTTAGAATGCTGTCCTTACGTTGGAAACACCCTTTTAAACAGGAAGGCGGTACAGCCTTTTCCATCTGTACTGTGTTCAGTGAGGAGGCTGAGCTCATACGTTACACTGAATTCAAAGCAAGAGCCTCCTTATAACTATATCATCACTGTCTCGCTGCCACGTAGCAGGTGAGAGGGAAACACACTGCGGGCAGCTTGTGGTCTGACAGAGACCATCTGTGTGACTGCTGACACATAATTTAAGCGCTTTTCCACTGTTCCCAGGTTATGCTGCAAGACGAGACATGCAGAAGATGTTAAGGAACTCTGATACAGCCCAGTGATGGGCGCTCTACAATCACGTGCTGTCTGGGCAAGAAATTTGCATCTCCCATGCTGCAGGTTTATTATAAAAGGTACCTTGAAATGCCCCGCCCTCTCCATGGGCCAGTTATTTTTAATGAACTGTCAGCATTTGGCACAGCAAGCAAATCGAGGATTGATAAAACCCTGGTGCACAGGCTGGTTTGAAGAATCCTGCTAAACATCAAACATCGGGAATAGGCAATATGAAATAGAGTGACTACCAGGGTGGGCTGCTTTCAAGCACAAAGCCAAGCATGAAACACTGAGCTGGCTGTATTTTCTATGTTTGTGTAAAATACAGCTTTTAAAACCTTTCTACCTCAGAGGCCATTTTCCCCTCCGATATCCTTCTCGAGATAAGGGATACAGTCACATTCTTAAAACGCTGTTAGTGACAGATGGAGCGGTGGAGGTGTTTCTGGCAACCTTACAACTGACAAATGCCTGGAGAATATATACAGTACCTTGCTGCTGGCCTTTATGATAATTCTTCTTCCCCCTTCATGGAAGAAAATGGTGGGCAAATGACAGTCTGTCTTGTTGCATAAGCGCTGATCTGCAGAGCCTTTCTGCAGCAACATGTGCAGGACTACAGATTTAAGGTCTCCATCCTGCAAGCTGCTCAGAGCCCTGACAGCATGAGGAATGGAAGGAGTTCGGTCTTGTTGTATGTCTAGGACAGACAGCAGATTGGTGACGTAGCTGGTGCCTGCACAGATTTTAATAGTTTTTCCTACTCTTGTCAAGAAAGCACTTGCAGTGTCCCTGGGGAGTCCACCGTGCCAGTGACACTGTGTCATCCAGATAAATGCCAAACATTCACTTTTACCTTTTCAGGGCAATAACAGCCTTACCCCAGGACATCTCTAGGGATTCATAACTGTCTAATTTGCAAGATAGCAGCAAAATCTGTAAATTACTGATGAGACTCACACAAGGTTGCGTAAAAAGACTTGGCCCTTCAGAACAACCAGAGAGGTAGCTCTGTCCCACACCGTCTCCAAAGGCAGTCCTCACCGACATTACCAGCTGTGCAGCCAGCTGTTGGGCAGGTGGGAGCACCTCTTCCAGGCTGAGCCTACCACCTCGAGCAGAAGGAACACCGTACTTCACTGGCTTAGGTCCCAGCTGAGCCTACCACCTAACAGAGCGCAGCACACCCACAGACTAGACAAAAAAACACCTATTTTTAAACACCTCAGGATGTGGCAGCATGTGCAGATAACCATCGGCAGATGTCTAAGCAGGTCCTGTACCCATACTAAAGTTTGGGTGACATGAACAAATTATAAAACTTTTCGATCCTTGCATTCCATCATGACACAGCTGAAGCTGAGGCAAGCACTGATTGCAAAGAAAAAGTCATGCATGCTGACAGCCAGCTTTGGGAGGATTGTGGATAAAATCCCTGCTTCCCTGTGGTGTAGATTGCTGCTTCAGGACACTTTTCCATCAGTGTGTGTCAGTGGAGGTGCAGGTCCTAGGAAAAGAGAAAGAGGCAGCCTTCTATTTTGGCAATATCTGGTATCAGCATGATCTTATGGTCACAGTCATAACATTTTATTAGTTGTATTCAGATCAAGAGCGTCCAGTGCTGTGTACAGATAAAGCAAAGGAGCCCTCCTTCAAAGAGTGTAGGATAATAGACGTCCATCTCCTTGAGGAGCAGCTAAGTATGTTCTGGGACGTTCTCTCCATAGCATTTTGCAGGCAGGAGTGAACTGTGCGTAACGTAGTCAGGACCTTGGTGTTGAACTTGAGTTAACGTCCTTTGTTTCTTATTGCTACCGACTTCTCCTGGCTGTGGGCTGGAAACCACGCAGCCAGATCACTGTGTTGGGCCACAGCAGAGCTTTAGTGTTAGGTTGTGTGATCAAGGGTTAATCACCATAATCACAAAGGCCCGATAAGGAGCCAGACTCGCTGGCGAGTGGAATAAGAGATCCCAGAGCTGGGTGTGGGAGAGCCCATGGCCCAGGGGCAGAATACTGGAGGAATCAGAAGGTCTGCGAGTCGGCTACTGGAGGGACTGTAGGCGTGAGCCAGCTGCTGGAGGGACCGTTTGGTTGTGTGTATGTACAGGTCTGAGTACCAGCAGCTGGACTGGGGCTGCAAACCTCGGGAGCTCCTAGGTCCAGGTGCCAGCAACTGGGGAGACTGGAATCCAGGGACCAGCTGCTGGATAGACTGAGCGTCTAAGCCCAGTTACTGGAGGAATTCACATTAGTTCTATGTATTCCACTAAATAAACATATATATATGAATATATACATATATCTATGAATATATATACATACATATTCCAGTTTTTTTATGTATATAGTTGTGTATACATATTGCGCTACAGACTTCCACCCCGCTTAGCATAAGGAGAAACAAAGAAAGACCAGCGGTGCTGCTTATGGTGTTTGTGTGAGTGCTGTGTTTTCTGTCTGCGCTGACCTGTGTGACCAGCCGTGTGTGTGTGTATATAGATATATGTATATGTACGTATACATGTGTTTGTGTGCATACCTATGGGGAATACATACAGAGCCTCACTACTGGGGACATGAAGCTGTGGCAGCCTCTCCTCTGCCAGGCTACTGGATTTGGCAGCTCCCAGCAGTCAGCGCAGCAACTCATGTCATCCTGAAAACTGCACATACAGTCCGGTCTCCGCAGAATGGCTTTTTAATTGCTTATTATCTTTTTTATTTCGATAACTCTTTTCTTTCTTGCCTTCTTCCTACCATCCCTAGGTAGGTCTTGTGGTATTTGCCTTGCAGTGTCACCCTGTGCATGTCAGACACAGTTCCCTTCTCATTCTTGCAGACAAATCCTGCTTAGGCTGTTATGCAGGGAAATGCAATTCACAGGGCCTTTTCCCATAGCATTTTCTGCCTACCAGAGTTAGAGATATCTACATTAGCACTGATAACTACTACTTTTGATATAAAGGCAGGCAGCCTGCCCTTGCTTGTGCATGCTACTTATACCAACTTGCATAAACTCAAAACCAAACTGACTTACAAGTTATGATGACAACTTAATGAGAACAAACTGCAGCTTTCAAACCCTGTGATTTAAATCATCTGTAAGTAGGATTTGGATCTAATAGTCTACCATTCAAGGCTGAACAGCTCAGTAATTGCGGCAGTACACAGAATACAATAAACCACCAGGTGAAACAGAAAAAAATCAGAAAAGCCTTATTCAAGACAACGATGCCAGAAGAAGTAATTACCATTGCAGCTCAGGCACTCCTAGGTGTTAGGCACTTCTGTAGCAGCATAAGCTCTTCCCAGCTGGCTGTGCCTAGCAGAGCTAAAATTGGGAAGAACACAAAACCAAACCAAAATAAAAATAAGAAGAAGCACCAATCCTCTTCATTCGATCCAAGCAGTAGAAACCAGTGGTTGAGGCAGAAAAGCACACACTTTTTAGATTTGTCTGGCTTTGGAAGGGTTTGTTCTGAATTGGTGTTTAAAGACAAAGATGGTTGGTGCAGATTTAACTTCTCCAGTGCAAGAATGAAGTGACCAGTCTCGCTGTAACATGACAATCTCTGATTTGCCTTGCATTTCTGCACACACATTTCTGGTGCTTAGTTACTACAGAGATCATTTTACAGCATGGCTTCTTTCCTCTTGGATTTAATGTATTCTCCACATATTGTTACTCCACTGGTCCACAAATGAAAAGTGATATAAGACTTCCTAGTGTGTCTTTTTTCAGGACATAAGCTAATGTTTTCTCCTGAGCTGAATGCTGTACAGGTAGAGTTTGGTCTTGCTTCTACTGAAGCTGAAGACACTTGCCCAGAGAGATCAGTCTTTCTGTGGTTTTGTTTGCACTATGATCACTTCAATTATATCGGAGACGCTATATTTCAAGAAACAGCCTCTTGCTTGGGGCAAAAACTTAAAACTGGCTTTCCACAGTACTTAGGGCAAAAAATGCCTTGGACACCTGCATGGAAATGTTAATGCTTCTGATTTCCTAGATTGCTGAGAAAAGATGCACTAGGTCACACAGACCGATCTGCTGAATGTCATGTGTGTTCTCTAAGCCCAGTATCAAGGGCAAAACTGGAACATTACAGTCCCCAGGAGATATACATTATTTGTGTAGTATATGAAAAAAAAGAAATACTTCAGTACAGCCAGGTCTGAAGAGGACAGATTACATGACAGGCCCAGGTTATCCCACCAGGTGAGTCACCTTCTGACAGAAAGCATGGAGGAAAACACACCAAAAGTGAAGCTATGTCTTAGGGGGAAGAAGAGTGGATGTTTCCAGTATCATGGCACAGCGGAAAACAGTATTAACAGATTAAGGATATGCAACAGAGAAGGATGAAAACGAGGACAGGGCAAGTTTTTGATATCCAAGGATGACACAGGTACAGCAACAGAGAAAAGCCTAACAGAGAAGAGTTGACAGAAACACAGGACCCGGAAAAGAAGATCAGCAGCAGTGTTTGAAATCTGGAATCAGTGAAACGTAGGAATGGCAGTCCTGCCATCCTCTCTGTCCTACCATCCACCCCTGCATACAGAGGCAGGGGACCAAATACATCAAGAGCATTCCTGATACGTTTGTCCAACCCTGAAGGAACTCCTGGCCTCCTCAGCGCCTTTTATCACTTGAAAGCTTTCCTCTGAGTCCAATCTAAACGTTCATAGGGCATTTTCCTTCCATTTTTTAGTTCAGTGCATTTGCCTTCACCCTCTCTACTGTAGCAAAGGGTTTCGTATTGACATATGGGTCAGAAAAATGCCCAACACACAAGCCCAAATGTATTAGGAATGGTTGGGTTCAACTCGGGTTTGTTCAGATATGTTGAAACTGCAGACTTTGCCATCATCTGAAACTAGGTCAATTTAGTGTATTTTGGGGGTCCAGAATGAAAGTGGTATTTCAGATGAGTCTCTAAACAAACTCAGCCTCTTAAGGTAGGGTGTCCATCTGTCTGTCACTCTTCCTTCCAATAATCTTTGAATATGAAGAAACCAAGTTTGAGAGAATGTTTTGAAGATTAACAGAGAATTTCTTTCAAGCACCGTAAAAATCAGCACCTGGCTGAGTGTGAGAAACCCAAATTAATGGTTGCTAAGAAAAAAGCAGAAACTGCTCAGCTTTATATTTATTTTCAGTGACTGTGGCTTTCCAGTTGACATGTGTGTAACTCCAGATTAACCAGAGTACTTGCAGTCTTAAGGCTGGTGGGGAAGACTGGGGCAGCTGGCTTGGTTGTGGTGGGTTGGTGCAAGAGAAACAAGCTGCAAGTCTGGAGGAACTTGGGCTTCACAGATACCACTTCTTGATTTTCATTCTCGGGACATCTGCCCATCAGAGAGTCATGTGGCTGCTGGAGGAACAAATCTGCTTTGAAAAGCAGAAGAAGAGTGTGGCAACGTTTGGAAATAATTCTGCACCCTAGGACTACTCATGTTTGTGAGAAGACAGTGGGCAGGGGTTTGGCAGGCTCCCCCGACAGTGATGTGAGGGTACTTTGAACACTGTGAAATGCATCTCCTTGGGCAAGTGATACACAGAAACCGATACTGGAGGGGAAAGGCTCATGCAGTTTGCCAACCTGAAGGTCAAGCCTGATATTTGGTTGCAAATAATCCCTTCTTGTATTGTTTCTGTTGGAGGGTTTATCAGCACGGTTTTATTTCAGTTCCGTTCTTTCAGTCTGTGGAAATAGTGCTTCCAGCCTCCACTTACCACTTTTAAGCATGAATTAAAAATCTGACAGCTTGTCAGGCTGTCTTGTTTCAGCACTTCCCTCTGCATTGCCAGAGTGATGTAAAAGAAGGCATAAAGGATAGTGAGGAGAGTGAAGGACTGTTGTGCAGTGAAAGGAAATAATTTGCTGCTAATGCACATGGAAAACTGAAACATTAAAAGTAAAGGTCATTTTGGGGGTTGTCTTGAAAAAGAAATTGGTGAATTTGACTCATTGACTAATATGCCTTAATACGACTGAATATCCCAAGACAAAAGGCATCTGGAGTATTTTCCACAGGTCTGCGGGAGAGCCTTGTGGGTGGAACAGCGTAACGATGCTGTCTTTCTACTGCAGCCATCCTGGCTTGTGTTGGAGACTGAAAAGGACCCTACAAATGTTTCTCTGCCCAGACAACCACCTCTCCAAGTGACCTCAGAGCCACTGTGACTGCCATGATGGCAAAGTCACTCTTTGGCCAGAGTGGTCTGAGGTAAACAAGGCTTTTAGGGAAAGAAGTTATCTTTTACTGGACTTTTGAGGGGAAAAATGGACAAGATTTCAGGTTCAGAGTCTCTTCATTGAGTCTGACAAGAAGCAAAGAGGCTATGTGGCCTGGCTGGAAGATGGTTTCATGTTAAGCACCATGAAAGCAGTTCTCAGGGACAGAAAAGAATGAAGATTTCAATGAATTTTTTAGGGAAGGAACTGGAAAATGTCATAAAATCATGAAGAGAATTTAAATCAGTGGTGAAAAGGCAGCCTGAAATGCCAATAAAATAGAGAGGAGAAACTATAGCTGGAAGAGAGGGGAAGGGGAGCTTTTAGAGCACACATTGTGCAGCATCCCTAAACCAGAGCTCAGTGGTCCGGTGTAGTTGTGAGTGGTAAGACCAGACCTCAAAAGAGAGCTGCGGGTGGGTGGGAATCCTGGGCAGGAGAATTTTTGAACTGTCAGTTCAAACTAAAAGAGGGAAGATTTAGATTAGATATCAGGAAGGAATTCTTTACTGTGAGGGTGGTGAGGCACTGGCCCAGGTTACCCAGAGAAGCTGTGGCTGCCCCATCCCTGGAGGTGTTTCAAGGCCAGGTTGGATGGGGCTTTGATCAGCCTGGTCTAGTGGGAGGTGTCCCTGCCCAGGGCAGGGGGGTGGAACTGGATGATCTTTAAGGCCCCTTCCAACCTAAACCATTCTATGATTCTATTTGTTAGAGACCTGAGAAATTAATCCAGGCTCTTTTTGCTGTCCACCTACAACTGCCTGCATAGTATTTTATATTCATTAAGGTCAAGCATAAGGGGGCTGTTAAGAATACAAATTGTCTGTTAGGTAAGAAATATGTAGATCCTGACTTGGGTATTATTTTCTTTGTTCTGTATGAGCAGCAGTGAAATTTCTTTGCGCTTGTAGAAGTAAAGTGGAATTTATCTGCAATCTGCTCCTTCTATTTCAATCTCTTTTGTCAAGGCTTCTCATTTTCATGCTCTGGAGGTTAGTGTGTTTGATGCTCGCTCGGAGCCATACACCCACACCCTTCATTTTGACCTTGTGTTCTTACAAATTGAGACCACTGGCAGCACAAGAAATTGAGCATTAGAGTTAAACTGGGAGTGTGGAATCATTTATTTCCAGCTCAGGTAAAAATTCTGAACTGTGTATGCAGGCAGGGCTGGCGCTAAATTAGTTGGACATGTAGATTTGTTCACACAGAGCAGCGTGAAGCTGCTGCCTTTCAGAGCAAGCACAAGCCTAGCCATCATCGTGCGCCCTTTCTCACCAGTGTTCCTTACCGCCACCATTTGTATGATTAAAGATTACCTCTCTGCTAAATTTACAAGGCTCTAAATCTCCTCCATAATCTGTCTAAGGCTGGTTGGAAAGTTTGCTGGCAAAACAACGTGACTTTTGGACAATACTTAAAAAAGCATGGGTTGATTCTTCTCCTCCTGATTATACTGGAGCAAAGGATGGTGCTGGGCTGAGCTCAGCTCTGCAGTGTGACGCTCTCCTTCTGCCAAGTGTTACATGACTGAGACCCCACACAGTCCCTGAGTGCAATCTTACCTCAATTTCTAGTAAACTCTTCTTCTTTCAGTGCAAACCTAATATTTGCCCAACACTTGATCCTGGAGCTCGTGTTATCGGCTCCCCTGGGGCTCTGTCCTGTTTGCTCGTGAGGTCTTGGTGCAGGACCAGACCTGCCATCTTCTCATCCCCTAAGCATGAGCTAGGAATAATTTTTTTTTTATTTTATTTTTTGACAGGGGAAGCCATCTCAAATGACAGAGCTCAAACCTGTGGAGGATGTCCTCCAGTCACCTATCTGGTTTTCCTGGAGTCCCTTATACTGCCCTTGAGGGTCTGGTAGTGAAGCTATATTTTTAGCTTGGAGTGTTTCTGACTAATTTCATTCATTTGAACAAATTAAAACAGTAGTGCTTCAAATGGATAAATATAAAGGATGTCCCATACATGAAGCAGTTCACGATTTATCTGCCGCTAGAGGTTCCAGTCCATTACAAAAAGTACAATTTAAATACACATCGGCATCTCTCAAAGAAATTTGGAGAGTACAGCTTCCCTTATTATACTTTTGAAATCACTTTAAAAAAACCCCACATTCTTCTCAATGGTTTTGTTCAGCACGGTGGAAAGTATGTTTGGACAAATACAAGATACTAATAGCTCCAAAGAGAGATCCTTTATTCATAAAAAGAATGGGAATCTACTTGCTAATAAACAAGTGTTCTGCTCCTCTCATCTAAAATACTGAACCAGTTAAAGAGGAAAAAAATGCAGAAAATTTTAAGAAACACTGAAATCCTCTTTAGAATTGTTCCGCTTAACTGGGTTCAGTTATTTTGAGGTTTAAAGAGTGATAGGTTGTACTAGGAACATGAAATATTGATATGGGCAGATTAGCAAACATCATTGATTTCGAGAGCTCACAGGCCAGGCGTTGGAGATGCAGTGTAAAATTCTGTTTATGGCTATCTGGCCAATCACTTGCTTTCCTTGGAGGATGCAGCTATTTCAGGAAGCCTTGACCTATTGGGAATAAGATATCTAGTATTAGATATTAGCATTTAATGTCTTCCTATTTTAGAAGAAGTCTTTACGGTAATTTCTGAGGGCTTATTAAAGACATTGGCTAGATGGGAAATCCATGATATTGCAGGATTAGGGATTTGAGGAGGAGGTGAGGAGGGGCCAGTGCTGGAGGATCAGAGATTGTGCTCCAAATGGAAGGCTGAGAGATAGGAGATGGGAGGAGGAGCATCACTTAAGGCATTTGTTCCCATTTTGATATTTAACTTTCTCCCTTTTGCAAAAACTGCCATGCTCCAGCTTTTGCTAACTATGAAAAACCGGGTGCTTCAAGCACCTATGAGCTTAAGTGGCTACTCAGATATTTAGTTTGTACTTCATCCATTTAACTTTAGGAACTCGACGATTGAACATTTGGCCCGAAGTTGAACCTGGTGCTAAGCATAGGACATATATGAGAGAGATTTTGAAGAAAACAGTTATCTATTTACTAGCAAGTATATTTATTTGAAAGTAAACTGTGATTGACTGGAATTATGTTTGTGTTAGGCTTTATAGTTAAATATTATAATAATACTGTCCTGTCTTAATTGATGTCCTCACCAAAAATTGCTGAGAACATTGAGTTTACAGATCTCGGTTGTAGGAAATTTCAAATTTCAAGGAAATTTGAAAGCTCTTGTAAAAAGTTTGAAAGTTGTTGGTTTAAAGAGACAAAAATGGTTGTATTACATCTCTCCTGTCATCCACTGTGATTTGACCAAGAATAGCTGAGATGTGTAACTTTAACATAGCCCAGCATGCCTTCTCCTTGGATATCATCCTTGGTATTTCCCATCTGATTTTCTGATGGCATCCAGCCTCTACAGACTGAGTCACGTTCTCTTTATGCAATGGTGTTGCATACTAGCAAACATAGACAAAACCTAGAAATAAAGCAAATCCCTTCCTGTTGTGGTTTGTTCACGTTCTGGGACTGTCCTTGGCCAAGACCTGTGTCCTAAGTGTATATTGATAAAATAACAGCCACATTAAGCCTTAGGCGACTGAAGTCTTAAACCTCAGCCTTGCAGATACTTAGACAGAAGTCCTAACTAGGAACTGAGACCCTGAATCCTTTGTTGTTTGAGTTTGTTTGGGGTTTTTTTTGTCCAAGACAGGATGGAGTGGAAGATAGGAATGGTCCCTATCTCTGTTTCACAGTTTGAAAATTACTGTGTCCCTAGACATCCAGACAGCCAGCAGTTGGGTTAAAAAATTATGTAGATGTAGCATATATAGAAATTAAATTATTTGTCCGAGGTTACAGATTAAGTCTGTGGAAGAGCCATGGTTTGAACTGACTCTGGTGTTAACAGTTTAACTGCATATCTCCATCACTTCTGTGCTTCCTTCTCCCAAGTAAGCTTTGTGAGCTGCTTCTTTTCACCAGCTTTCAGTGAATACCACATCTTACCACCCACTAAAGCTATCTTTCATTCTCATATACCTGTTATTTGTAGTTATACAGCATTTATATTAAGAACAAGAATTGTGGCAAACAAGCCATTTGCAGCATGCATGATTAGGCGTGTGGCACCACTTCAGCTCCCTAAAAAGATTATGAAGTAATGGGTAGTTACTGGGTACCACAGCTGTTGAGAAAATCTTATTTTATGCTGTTTTTTAGAAATCTTCCCTTACAGAAGTCTTGTGATTGTGCGTGTTCTCCATTCTTTTCAGGGGGAAAAAAAAAAAAAGGCTACTTATAAGGATGCTAGATGAGTAAAGACACTGGGTTCACAAAACAGACTAAGAGGTAAATGACTTATGTTTCCTGAATGTGTTCCTTGATAAAGATCTGTCTGTTCTTTGACGTTCACATACATTTTTCACTCTTGAATTTTATTCTTAGTGAGAATTGCCAGCATTTGGGGATTGGATTTTACATTTCATTTATCTTGAAATGTCCAAAAATGACAACAACACACATGGGTATATGTGAGAGTACATGCACACATTATTCATGGCACTAGCTGGGTAGAGAGCTTTACTTTTCACTCCCAGTAATTCTTAGCTAAGGCAATCTCACAGCCATAAATTCACTACAGAAAACATGCTAAAACTGAGGCGAGAAATGAGAAGTGTTTAATTCTGAAAGTGTAAATGTATTCAACTTTAGCTGTGTGAGCAAAATATGTCTTTTAATTTTTTTACCCTGTCTCATTTTATTGCAGCCACAGTGGTAGGTACCTCTGAATATAGGGGTTTTAGTTGTTACAAGACGATGATACTGAGGGTTTCAGCTCTTACTAAATCATGTTAGTTGAGGCTTGGCTGACACACAGGACCCCACGTAGTCATCCCTGTGCCGGTGGAAAGTTCTGTCCCCATCACCCAGTTCCTGTGCTGGAGTTACTCTACAGGTGCTACCATTGACTCCATGGCATTGATGTTGCCAAGGAACGTGCCAGTAACTCAGGTGAAAGAGCTCTTTGGAAGAGCTCTAATTCTGATCCTCATCATGTTGCTCTTTGGCTTCATTTTATTATCCTGATGTATTACATTAATAGATCATACCGGGGCCTTCACATGACAGACGTATCACTCTACACACATGCTTAAAATGTGTAAGAAAGTCATTATCCATATTTCCATAGAAAAGTTGGGTGGTTCAGAGAGAAAATAGCCATTTCCATCATTATGTCATTTGCTAAATGTTTTAAATGAATTTTTTAACTGCTTTTCCTAGGGCTTGTCTGCAAAGGATGTTGTTTCTTTCATTGCATCTCTCCCAAGACCATGGTCTCACTGCAGGTAGGCATACGTTCAACCTGGATAGCATTTATATAGGAGCAGGTGATTTTCAATACAGCTTCATCATCTCTAAGGCCAAAATAAATAGTTATATTTGTCCTGCGCTGCTCTCTGATGACACAGACAAGCTTTCTTCCCCCCCTCCCTCGGAACAGAAATCTTCAGATGTTTAATTTAGAATCAGCTCCATCTGACATGAAAAATAGGGATACGTGGTGCTTTTAAGGCAAATGCACAAACCTTTCCCATATGGTTTGGAGGAAGCCCTGTATGCTTTTGGTTGGTCAAACCCCATAGGAGGCAGTGTGAGACAGGTGTCTGAAGGTCTTTCTTGGAACAAGGTAGAAAATAAAGTGAGATGCACCTTTTTTCCTGAAAAATAATCAGTGCAAATGTTACTGAGAACAATGTGCTTTTGCAAAACACATTTCCCCGTTAGGAAAAAACATTACAATGTGACTTCAGGCAGCACTATGAATTGCCCTATAATTACGAGCTGGTTATATATTTAATGATTGAACTTGTCTGTTTTCACTTGCTGGCATGGGGAGATCTGTGATGGCATAAAATGCCATTCACTGTCGATATCTTCTTCAGAGCAATCGCATGCAGTCGGTCCTCTCTGATAAGCTGAATGGATGGACCTCATTCATCCAGGCATCCTGGTGTCTTCTTCAGCCCCTGAACTTCAAATGGCTGCTCATCTTTCTATGGAAAGATTTTATTTCGGTGAGAGCAGGAATGTCTCAAATCTCACTGAGATTTTAAAATCACCTGTGTATGTTTCATCCATCAGTAATCCTTTAGGCTTTACAGACTTGGCAGCAATTACTGCGTTAGCTGATTCAGAACAAATCACTGGCATTAATTAGGAAAACCTCCATGGGCAATTGTCTAATTTAGACACTATTTCTATTTCTTTTCATGCCTTTATGAAAACACTGGGACAGCCTCTTTCTATTGCCTGCACTGCTGTTCAGTAAAGTATTTCAGAAAGGAATTGAAATATATTTCGCCTGTCTGCGATTGTTTTTATCAATAACACGAAAGACGTTGCTTCGATTCCAGCACGTCAACATGTGTCACAGAAACACCTCTCTGCGATGCATAAGGAGGAGAGGGAGCAGATGGAATTGTGATCTTTAAAACCAATTCTGTGGGGAGTTCTCAAATGATAGTAACCTTTGCTACTGCCATTCATTATAGATGCTTATTGGTGAATGTGTAAAGAGAGCCGCAATTATTGATTGCTCAGCAGGCTGAAGACGACAGCTAGTAAGAGGTATTATTACCTTGTATAAAGAAGCAAATAAGAAATCATTTTTTCAGAGGTTAGGTTTATTCCGGAGGTAAATTGCAATTTTATAGCCCTCAAGAAAACGAAGTGTAGGAGCAAAAAGGTCTGCTCACACTTTCTGCCTGAAGAAGCACCGAGGTACAGCATATTGCTTGTAAGTTAAAATTCATCAGTGAATGCTGAGCAGTAACATAGAGACAGTCTGGTTTTTTTTTTTCTTTCACTTATCCCAAGCCATTGGCTTCAGTGAATTTACAGCTGATTTATGTCTTCATAAACAATTTTTTAGTGCTTTTTTAGCCCTTTGTAAAAATTATAATTATTGCAAGCATAAGGAAAGAGACCCATGGCTTTAGGTCTTGCAAATATTTCAGTAATCTATGCAGTAAATTTATTGGAAAATAAAGTTTAGAGAGACTAAAGCTATGTCTGGCTCTTGGTCAAATTTGCCAATATCTTTGGCTTGAAAGTGTTCAAAAAAACATGAATAGCAAAGTGATTCACTCAGATTTGCTAAACAAAATATTTTGCTGCTTCATTTTGAGAATGGTGTTTTGAATTGAAAATTGACCATAAAAATAATTGTTTTAATCCCCTTAAATTCATGGAACATTTAATTTCAGTTCAAATAAAATGATTCAAAATGAGCTCAAATGATTCTTTCTTCCTGTCCATTTCCTCTTCATTTCATCTGTCTCTCTGTGCTCAGCCCCTGAGCTGAAACATCCACGCTCCTGCCAGCTCTGCATAAACCCCAGTGAATCGGATTCCACATGTAATCAATCAAGTTGCCCTTGGATGATATGAAGACCACTACAGGATCTAGCCCGTAGCACCAGTGGAAAAGGCTGACAAATTGCAACAGGAGAAACAATTATGAACTTATAGTAGGATATTGTGGCTATAAACTGTACTAATGTCCTGCGATTCCGGGACCATGGTCTGATTTACCTGTCTAGGCTCTCTGTGGCCAACTGGAGAAAGACAGATGCACCTCCTGAAGGCATCTCACATGGCTTAGACCTCACATGGGGGTAAGAGGGCTGCAGAGGGAATGAGTAGGTGGATGAGTAGATGCATAACATTTAGATGGCTATTGGTAGCTGTGGGGGGAGCCCATCCTGTATGGTTGCTTGATTCTTGTTCACAACCTCAGTGAACTCCCTGAATCCTAAACATAGAATGTGTAGGTCTTGAAAGAGTTATTGTTAGCTCTGCTCAGGTCTCACCTATCAGCCTGTCATTGCTGGATATCTGATTTATTCTTACTGAGCCAAACGCAGACCAAAATTCAGATAATTTAAGCATTAAGTGCTGTTTATTGGCATTCAGCGCCTGGGGGGATGCTATGTGACAACAAAGCAAACAGCTTGTTCATCAGTAAATAAGGACTAATACAGAGGGTTTTCTTACAGCTGAAGTTCCTTTTACTTTGAAAAAGAAATGATTTATTCTATTAAAACATCTCTCTGGAAGTGCACTTTATTGACTTACTGGCTGGCATTTTGATTTCCCTCACCAGGGGGAAGTGAAATTTAACACATAAACGCTTACTGAAACATTTCCTTTTGCATTCAGCAATATATGAGGAAGGTCAAAATCCAGTTGCTATAGTTTTTCACTCTGGTATTACATTGTTTAAATAATGTCATAATATTATTTGTACATAATTTACTGTTTATGGGTTCTTTGTACTCAAGCTGTGATTTTTGTATTTCCTTCTATGCTTGATCATTATTGTAATCCTTAGATGTCAGTAATCAACTAGTATTTTTTAAAAAGCAGATGAATCTGAACACATGCAGCCCAATTCTGCAGCATTTATCCGTACAGAATAATTCCTCACTGCCTCTATAACAACTGAGTCTTGCTGTGAATGCTCCCAGAGTAAGATATAACTCCAAGAATGTCAGTGGTAGAATTAAAGCCATAAATTATGGCTTTAAACTTAAGCATTAAAGTATGCTGAAGTGGTTTGGGAGTCTCATATCTTTTTGATATTCAGTGGAACTCAGATTCTTAAATGCCTGCCTGACTTTTAAAAAATGAGACTTACTCACAAGATTTCCAGAAAATATGTATTAGCCAGGTACACTGAAGCAATATAGGATCATTCCAAAGGGGAAAAAATAAAGTAATTGGTGCTATCAAATGAAGGTCATGAGTTGTTCTCCTGCCACATAGCAACATCTACTCTGCCTCCATGTCCCAGCCCCAACCTAAAAAAATACTGAAAAGTTCAAAACTTTCTCCTCTAGGGGCTTGAAAAGTGTCATAAGGCTTGAAAATTGATCATCAAAATGAGATATGTGAGTTCCCTTGCAGTAGTTAGAGAAAACTTTCCAAGAAGCTGACATGAGTTTGGTCATGGGAAGCTCTAAGGACCGTTTCCCATCTAACCGAAACCGGGGTGCCCAGTCAAATTGCCTCTTGTGTCTTGCAAGACTGTGTCTTGTTAGTAAGTTAAGCAGAGTAAGGGACTGTTCTTTCTCCTTGAAGACAAATGTTGTGTCATGGCTGTCATCCTTTAACTAAACTCTCCCTTGCCCCTTCTCCCCAAACGTGGTGGCCTCATCCATATTGATTCTTAATCTGCTCTCTCTAAAAGCTTGGAAAAGGAAGAGCCACCTGTGCTTGGGCTTTTTGACTCTGCTCCTTGTGGTGTTAGCTTCAACAGATAACAATTGTGTTTTGCCAGATTCTTTAATCTTCATTTTTCCATGTGTAACTGTACAGTGACCTCTTTAATGGAAGGACAAATCCGTCTTTGCAGAATACCCTGTAGCCTGTCTGACTTTAGGGGTTGTGGGTTTTCTAGAATTGTTTGGTGGAGGAGGGCTTTATAGTCACCTATGCAATCTCTGATTGACTTCAGCAGCATTGGACCATCTCTGTTTGTTCCGTAGTTCCTGGCATAACGGTGCCTCTGGGTCGGTGAAATGAATGTTCAGGACATTACCTGAAAAAGCATAAGCTACAAAAAGAAAGGAGACAAACAAACAAAAAGATTAATTTAGCATGCTGACATTTGTGAGATATTTGACTATTCCATTCTCAAAAAAATGAAATGCTTTGTTGCACTAATGAGAACCAAAGCCCTTTGTCAATCAGCACTGGTCTTATGCCTGGGTGCCTCATTTTAGTGACATAATACACTTACTTTTTCATAGATTTCTAGAGGAAATTTGTTTTAGCCATTCGCAAGGAGTGATGGTTAATTTTCGTTGTATTTTCTGCCTTCTTTAATTTGTTAAGATAAGAATATCTCAAATCAATCATCAGAGAGGATGTCATACATAAAAGGTCAAAATGAGATGATGGGGGAAACAGAGAAGGTGGAATATTAGATGTGCGAGTTGCCTGGAAAAACAGGAGGGCACTGAGTCACGCTGCTGCGCCTTGCTGCTTGTTGGATGCTCTCTTTGCTCTCTGTTAGCTGGTAGTTTGACACAACCTCTGCCTTGAGTTTCATGCTCTACCACCATGCAACAACGGGCACCACGGGCAGAAGGAGCACAAAGCCTTATAGATGAATTCAAGGCTGGTATAAGAATTTCTGCTCTGGTTCTGTCAGGCTCGGCACCTCCTGCCACAATAGACTCCCCACCATTGCCCCACATGCTCTCTCAGGATAGAATCATAGAATCATAGAATGGTTAGAGTTGGAAGGGAACTTAAAGATCATCTAGTTCCAACTAGAACTGTACCTGCCCCATGGGCAGGGACACCTCCCACTAGACCAGGTTGCTCAAAGCCCCATCCAGCCTGGCCTTGAACACCTCCAGGGATGGGGCATCCATGGCTTCTCTGGGCAACCTGGGCCAGTGTTTCACTACCCTCCCAGTAAAGAATTTCATCCCAATATCTAATGTTGGTGATATTTCTGGAAACCAACTTAGGCTTTTTTATTCTTGCCAACACTGGGCACAAGTCATTGCTGTGAAGATGTCAATGGATGAATGGATGTTAGCAGGTCAGGAGCAGAGAAGGGGTCCATCCATGTGGCAGATGCTGCTGAAGAACCCCCCGCCATGCTCGGAGCCATCCTAGAGCCAGGGCCACACCATCTAAACAAACTGGGGATGCCAGAGTTATGTTGACATCTCATCTCTGTAAACAAGTTCTCTGTAACAGCAGGTGCATGTGGTCTGATAAAATTCAGTAAACACCACCAGAAACATAGTAACTTGTGCCTTAATTTTATCAAATTGTGCCTGCTTTTTGACCAAATGACGAAATCCCTAAGACCAGGAAATAAAAAACATCAAATCAGTACAATGAATATCCCCACTCTAACTAACCTTCTTTCTTTTTTTTTCAGCTCCGTGACTGTGCCCCTGAAGAACAGGGGTGCTTATGTTCTGTTTGACACTAATATATGATGAACAGTAAAGGATCTAACCAGAGACCTGATGCTCACATTACAGCCTGTAAATTCTGTTTACAGTGTGCTGAATCCAAATAACCGGTGTGCTTCAGCTCCAGCTATGTAAGAAATAACCAGGAAGAGACTGGGCTATTCCCATCAGGAATGACACAGGTGGGATGTAGTCTGGGACAACAAGTAGAGCATCCTGGATGACCTTTGAGGTTTTTTTCAAGGTCATTCTGGAGTTTTCAAGTTGTTATAATTTCTTTCTTTTTTCTTTTTCTCCATAATTACTAGGAAACTATTTGTACTCTGGCCTCAGAGACAGGGAGCACTGGGAAAGCCTCGCAACCTATTATTCAGTGAAAGAGACTTTCAAAGGAAGTTTGAATGCATAATGAACTGTGAACATGTTCAGGGATTTCTCCCTCTCTCTCACTCTTTTTGTGAATTCTCAGCACTGTGTGGATTAAATGCAAAATATATGGTCAAGACAAATGTGTCTGTTAAACTGTGCAAGTAATAGCTGTGATCCCTTATAATAAGGCCACATTCCTAAACTCCACCTGCTTAGCACAAAATTATTTCTGCAGTAGGGTGTCCTTTCATGCAAGCTCTGTAACATGGATTTCTCTTAAAACACTGGTTTCTTCCTTACATTATCTTCTTAGGTCGACGTGTGTCCTGATACTAAAAGACAGGAGAACAGGTATGTTAAAAAAAAAATATGGGGGGCAAAAGCAAGTCTAAATATGAGGGAAGTTCAGGGTATTGACCTCAATGGTAATTTCTGCACCAACAGTGTAAGGCACGCGCCAGCCTCACATCAGATGGGAGGTGGTTTTAAAAACTAAAATTCATCTTTTATAGCCCCCTGATGTCAAGCTTCCATCCATAGTGAAAGAGGATTATTAGCTGTTGGAGGAGAAGGCAGGGAAGATTTACAATAAACCTATTAATCCCCAGCAGCTCTCTACAGAAGAGAATTCACAGATCCCTGAAAAAATGCGTAACCAGTCTGGGAGAGTCACAGCAAACACCTTACCTGCAAGTAGGATCAGGCCTCATACGCACCCATGTAAAGGGGAAAGAGATTTTCTTTGGTGATCTGAGCGCCACCCCTAAAAAGCAGTCTCTGGAATAAGCATGGTCAGGTCTGACTCACCCTGACTTGATTCAATTCAAGCATCACCTTGCAGAGCATCCCATATGGAGTTTGTCTGGGTGGTCCTGATGGGGGACTTCTCTCCTCCTGTGTACAGGCACGTGGGACATCTTGAGTCTGGGAAAATTTCCTTTGGCTAGGATGGGTACAAACTCAAAGCCTCACCATTCTGTTCCTCTTAACAAACGCAGGACTTTAACTAATTAGGGAAACTTCAGTATTGAGGCTAAAGCCTGCTTTAAAAGCCATGTCTCCAGTTATAGGTTGAGGTGATTTATAAAGTACAAGCAGCTTGGTGATTAGCCAATGTTCTATGATCTGGAAGTAAATTTTAATAAAAAAAGTAAGGCTGCAAGTAATCATGCAAATTAAGTAAGGAGGAACGTACATCTGATTTTAATGCTTGCAAAATAATAAAGCTGAAAAATACAAATCTACCATAATAATGTATATCTGTATGCATAGGCACAGACTCAACGCAGAGCGATCCCATATATCTTGAATGTGCAGCGGTGAATGTAACACAGAACGGTAAAGGAAATGCTAATTTGACTTTGAAAAAAGAGACGAAGGCAAAATGGAAGAATATAAAATACAGGGCTTCGTTAAAGGATATAAAGTACAGATTTGGTATTTTAATGGAGAAGAGCAACTCACCTTAGGCTACTGTCCATCTGCAGCTCAGTGAAGCTATGAAACGTGCATACTTGATAAGATCTGTAATTTGGTATTGCCTCATTAGTTGAACTTTATGATTTACCTTTGGCTTTGTTCCATCTATAGTAAAAGAAGCCCTGGTATTTCATAGATTGCACTCTTCTCTGCTTCATGACTTCTCCCAGTCTTCATCCTCAGGTTTCGTGTGTCACTAATTGAAGGAGACAAACCTTATAAATTATGGAACCTAAAATCAGGTTTTAATTAAACTCAATGGTCTAGCCAAAAAACTCCAAAGAGTTCAGTCTTGAGGCAGGGAGGTTGATGTCCTCCCAAGTGAGCAGTGTCAGCTGTCACTTTCAAACAGAAATCTTTCAAACGCAGTTGAGTCGCTTCCCTAGCATCAGAAGAGCTAATAATACTGGAAATTCAATGAGTGCATAACTCTTATAGACTCTCTTGACAATCCTAATCTCAGGGAATCTGTGGTCCTGTGGAAAATGGACAGCCCTTATATTTTCCTCTAAGAAAGTGTTAGGAAAAAGGTCCAATATCCCTTCCAAATCCTCCTCCGTGTCAGAGGAAATCGAAAATTACTTTTCACTTCCTGACCTGTATGGTGGAACCTCCGAAAGAGATAAATGACCCGAGGAAAGTGGCTTGAGTTATTCAACCTGCTGACACCATCTGCACCCTTAGGCTGCCAGCCACCAGCTCTCACTGGTGTAGAAAATTTTTGTGCACTACAGGAGTCGGTCAAGTTTCTTATCGGGGGTCATGGACCCACGTGTGCTGAAACACAGTAAGAGATGGCTCCTGTCTCACAGAACTTGTAATCGTAGCCAACAGAGCTGATAAAGGAAAAGTGTCACAGCAAAGCTGAGAGATCTGCCAAGTTTGCACAGCAAGTCAGGAGCAGAGCCATGAGCTGAGCCCAGATGGGTTTCAGTGCTAGGTCAGGCTGGTCTGGTACTTTTTAGAAGCAGTAAATTCAAAAAAAAATTGCCTTAGCCTAGTTGTGGTGGTGCAGCCCCTCTGGGCCATGTTGCCAAGTCAGGGCAAGTCAACGTTATGTTCTTGTCTTGGTTACGAGTGCTGTGAGCTGGGACAATGTGGTACTTTCTTGTCCTGGTTACAAGTACAGTGAGTTGGGAGGATCGGGCTCTCCTTAACCGTACCTGAAACTCCTGCTGCCTGGATCGTAGACTGATCTGGAAGGTACCAGAATTACCTGACAAGAATTGTGGCCAAAATGGAAAAACACTGACCAAAGTCAACCATCTCGTGATCCTATAAATAGCGCTCCTAAGTGAGACCTGTTGAGGTCTCCGGGATTACAGCATCTCCCTCTGAGCTGGGACACATCTCTAGGTAGATTTCACAAGGTTTCAAAGATTGTCTACTGACAAACGCTGATGAAGAAGATGAAGTAATTCATTACAATTAGATTTCATGACGTTCAAAGATCGCTTGGTACCAATAATGTACTACGATTTGCAAAAAGAGAAAAATCTTGATCATCGGTTAACCTCTGTCTCTGCGTCTCTGTGTGTGTTTGTGCATGTGTGAGTTGATTTAGGAAACTCTGTCAAAAGTCTGGTGTGAATCTTGCCATTTTTGAATCATTAACTAAGTTGGTGTGTTGATTATATTTAGTTAAATCACTCTGATAATTGGCTGATGATTAAATATTGTTAAAAAATCAAACAACCTAATTTTAATAATACGGTTATTTACTGTAATAGTGTTAATAAATCTTAAATTGCTGCTACCTCAAAGTTGTGTGGGATCCAAAATCACTCATTTCGTGACAGATTGGCATAGTCGGCAGGATCCTAAAGTAACATTCGTGACACTCGTACAGAGTCAACAGCGAGTGCAGAAGGAGCGAAAGGAGACCAAACCAAAGGCAACAGGGACCTGCAGGCAACGTAATGCAAACACAGTAAATCCTGGCTATCTGCATCCTCTGGAATCAGAGACATTTGGGTTTTGGTTACTTTTGATGGGGCAGTAAGTAGCTATTTTTACTCCAGTCTTGAAAAGAGCAAAACCAGAACATTTTGTCAGCATTTTGTCCTGCTGCAAATTCTGGTGGGGTGGATGACTCTGTGTAGGGGGAGGCAGCTCCGACCCTCCATCAGCTTCGGTAGTGCTGTGGGGCCCCCACTGGGACATTCCAGTTTAAAACAAACACGGTTCTTTTCCACCAGCAAGTGGCCCGACAGAGAGGGGATACTTCTCCCCTCCTCCTTCCCTCCGCCCGCCTCACTCTACTTTAGCTTCCCTTCAGCTACGATAAGGGCTTGGCCGTGCCCTTTTTAACAAAGTCCCAATTTTTAACAAAGAATTTGTCAGAAACCAGGTGAGATAAGGTTCAAAAGCTGAAGCAGAATCACCATAAACCCGAGCAGTCAATTTACTTTTATCTATATCTCCCCTTAACGGTCCAGCTGTTTGATACAAGGGCAGCCTGGGGATTACACTGTGTTGCCCCAAGTTCATCTCTTTGGTAGCTGGTGGGACTGAGGAGCTGTGGGGAAGCAGCATGAGGAAGGGTTTCATATCAAACCTTGTCAAACCACTTCAAGCCACCTGAGGTGTCTTCTTTCAATTATCAATTTAAAAATAGAATTGGTTTCCGTTCCCTGATCCCCTAATTCCTGCTTGGGTTATTTTAGAATCGCTTTGAGGCTCAGGGACAGAAAGCGTCTAATGAGAATTTAGCTAAATGGATGTTTATATGGCTGCGTCTCTTCTGCTCTTGAAATGCCGTAAGTTGTCCTACACTGGCTGAACTTTTAAAAATATGTCACCAGGTTGGTAGTCAGTAGGTAAGGGGTTTAAAAAAAAAAAAAAAGCCAGAACATATAACAGTGCTTAAAGCTTGGTCAGAAGTTATCTTACCCAAAGTTTATACTCAGTCCCAAATTCTGCAAGCTGTAGTTGTTCTTTCCCCCCCCCCCCCCCGGCACANCCCCCCCCCCCAAGGACATTTCAAGAGCTGCCTTCTTTCAGGAAGAAAGGGCCAAGGATTTCCTTGGAAATGTGGCTTCGATGGTGTCTGACCCTCACAGCTCAGGTATTGTGTCATGGTCACCCCCAGCCCCTTCTGCACGTGGCCTCAGCCATCCACTTTATTCGCTTGTTCCCATATTCCCAGCCTCTAGAAAGGATTTTAGGAAGCAGCAACACCATCTTACCTTTCTATGTGGGAAGTGAGACAGCTGCATTAATTATACATTTTCCAGCCTCTTCCCACTGGCAACAGCATGTGCAAGAACAAGTGGTTATTTCGGGCCAAGGGGGGATGCAAGTTTGGGGCTGTTGCCACCTAAGAAGGAACTGCTACGATGACAATCAGGAAGTGACTGTTTCTCCAGGGACTGACTGGGGGAATTTCTGATGCATGTAAAGACAAGTCAACAAATGGGCATGTGCTGAAGAATAAAGTAATTTAAGGCCTGATCAGAAACAAAGCTTTCTGTAAACATGGAGCACAACATGAAGGAATTTTATAGCTGTGTGGTGTTCGTCTGCAGGCCAAGGAGAATATGTGGAAAATAATAATATTTCTGAGAGCAGGAGGTCTGAGGTGTTTGGTAGCTGGGAGGTTTTTATGTTTTCATTTTGTTTTTTGAATCAGCTTTCAGGCAATTCATTCAAAGTCTGCAGTAGAGAGATCTTAAGAATGTAAGTTTTGGTGTGAAATTGAACGGGGTTTAATGTGTTCCTCTGGCAGTCGATAAAATGGGAGGGAGAGACATGGGGAAATTGTGATGTTGAAAAACCTCACAAAGCTGAAGAGCCTGGGCTGTAATTTTAATAACTGAGGGCAAACGAGGAGATCATCACTTTTAAGGAGCGTCGTTTGGTTATGTGGTTAATGGCTTTTTCCCTGCACACAAAGGAGCACAGAGACACATTAGGGGGGCGACAGACCCCAATAACCTAAGGCAGAGAAACAATGCCTGGACTCCACAGGTCCCAGGGCTGCCCCAGGAGAGCACCCACCCCATGAGCTGGTGAGAACCAGAGGCTTCTTGTGGGATGTATAGGGGAGGAATTAAAGTGGGGGAAAGCAAGGGATCTGGCTGGTTTGGGGAGGAACCAGCATGGGAAAATAGTGGGATAAATGGGCGGGTCACATGTGAACAGTTTGCTGGCCTGGCCATGCTTGTCCGGCCATGCCCTACTCCAGGTCAGTGCAGACTGTCCTGTCTCCTCATTAAACTCCATTTCTCATCACTGCCCGGGGTGAGGGGCTCCTTAATCTTCATGCCTGTGAGTCCATGGGAGTCGAGTCACACCACAGTTGGAGGATCCGTGTGTCTGTGGGGCCAGCAACTAGAGAGACCAGAGTGCGTGTGTGTTGTGTGAGTGTGGCAGTGTGCGATCACTAGTGAACACAAGCCAGAGTAGCTGGTGAGAGGGACATGGGGTTTGGGAGCCAGGTATTGGGGTGGCCATAAATCTGGGCCAGATACTGGAGAGACCAGGAGGTCTAGGGGGTCTACTGAGAGAACTCTTTGCATGTGTATGTGTCTGTGCATGAAGCAGCTGGAGACGAGACGATCCAAAGGCCAGCTACTGGGTGGGCAGTGTCTAAAGCCAGCTACTGGAGGGATCTGTATTGTATATATGTATCACTATAGGAGTCATCCTGCGCTTGGAAATCTGTTTCATGTGCCAGAGGGACTGCCCTTTTCCTGATTTTCTTCCCCAGCCCCACATTCTCCAACTGCCATCACCTGATGGTCTCCTTTCAAACTAAAATCCACCACCTTTCAATTTCCTACGGCTGTCTTAACAACTAATGCCTTGTCTTCTGCTGCTGGCCAGGACTAGGAGTCCATTCATAAATATCACAGCAGTGACACCAGGTATCACTACATTATTTCCTAGTTGTTGACTCATCCTGATCCTCCAAAAACTGTTTGCCACCATTTGTTTGATCCCAAGGACGTTATAAATGACAAACTTGAAATAACTCCCCACAGCCATCTATCTAAAAGTAAAATTAGTGTTTCTGAACTCTGAATATCCATTTGCAATTTTTAAGGATCATTTTGAGATTTGGAGGCAGGCACAGTTTAAGAAGGAATTAGGCAGATATTTATCTCTCTGTCTCTGTCTAATTTCATTCCTTAAAGCTAATGCTCTTTGTTGTCTGGGTATGGGTCTTTTAAATGAAGAATTTAATATAGCTATGGTTTGGTCTTTTTTTTTCTTTTTTTTTTTTTATGAAGTCAAACCAGTTATTATTTCACAGCGCGTTACTGAGCTTTTCTGTCATATTTCTCAGTTTCTTATCATAAATTAAGCTTAACTGACTGGTGGGTAAGTCCAAATTCCATACAATGAGGCAGGATCCATTTCTTTGTTACACCAGTGTAGGCAGACTATTGTATATATAGTTTCAGGTTATTACTTCTGATTCAACAAAGGTTTTGTGCACTTCTTTAAGTGCTTAACTATGTTGGTTTTATGATGGTTATGCATCTTTTATATGCAAAATGCTTTCTGGAGTTTGAGACAGAAACCCGAGAGTCAAAACTGATCAATGGGTCATCTAAGGTTCAAGGCAACTTCCGGTAAATTGCTGTAGATGACATCTGTCTTCCTTTCTTCTGATTCCTGCTATGGAAACAGGGAAGATAATGGAAGGAAATCCAAGGAAAGCCATGGCTGGTTAGACAGCTACCTGTATTTATAGTCTATGTATTATTTGAGTGTTTGGAGACGTTTGGTGAAGACAGTGTAACAGAAGTTCAATAATATATTTCGGGTGTGTGAACTGTTTCTGTTCTGAGACAAAGGTTTGTCTACACCTTAGTGCACAAGGTTTCTACAGCATAGTTCAAACAAGACATGGATAAATTCCTAGTTTGGAAGCCAGGAGTATCAGGCATCTTCTGGGGAGAAAGGGAGCCAACTGGAAATGATCACTAATCTGCCCCAAAACATGAAAATCACTGTCCTTGAAGAAAATCAAAACTCAGCTAGATAGAGATATTCAAAACTCAAGTTCTGGGCAACCTGACCTAACTTTGAACCTAACCCTGCTTTCAGACAGCAGAGCTCCTTTCCAACCTAAGTTACTCTAAATTATTATGAGTCTCTTGTCAATTAATCTTTTATATTTTACTACATTTTGTGACATTTCTGGTATTTTTCTTAAGTCTTATAATGAAATTTAGGAAATTGTATAACTTTAATAATCGATTAAACTGGAGTACACCCGCAATATTGATCTGTGTTTGTGATGGGTGATCTCTGCAATCTATTGCCATAGCCTATAGCCCTGGCTACAAAAAGATCTAGATGAAAAAGAAGAGCTTTTCTATAAGATGTCTCTCTCGGGCAGCAAAGTGTGCACATGGTCTTGAAAAATCGTGGTGCCTCCTCAGGGGAGAACAAATCTCTGAGGAACAGGAGTGCCTGCTAGGTCTGAAGAGTGAAGACACTGATATTGTTGGGTCAATTGAAGTTTGGATGAAGCTTACCTGCTAGCTGTAAGAGATAATGAAGGCCCAAAACTTTTGATATAAAAAATTATGAGTGTTATGGTACAACAGAAGAGATGAAGCAGATACCTGTTCCCCTCCAGAAATGAAGAAGCAGGCTTGCAAAGTGTGACAGAAGTGCTTTGGTGTCCTTGCGTTGGCCTTGGCTGGCTGCCAGCTGCCCACCGAGCTGTTCTCTCACTCCCTCTCCTCAGCAGGACGGGGGCAGAAAATGAGAAACTCATGGGTCAAGATGAAGGCAGTTTCATGAAAAAATACAGAAAAAAAAAGAGAAAGCAAAGGTTGCACACAGAAGCAAAGTGAAAGAAAGATTTATTCTCTACTTCCCATTAGCTGGTGATGTCCGCCACTCCCTGGGAAGTAGGGCCTCAGTTTGCGCTGCAGTTGCTCCAGAAGGCAAAAGCCTTAATGAATGAATGTTCCCTTCCTTCCCAGCTCCTTTCTCTTAGCTTTTTTTGCTGAGCATGATGTCATATAGAATGGAATATCCTTTTGGTCAGTTTGGGTCACCTATGTCCCCTCCCAGCCTGTAGCCCACCCCCAGCCCACTGGCCTTTGGGGATGTGTGTGGAGAGACAGCCTTGATGCTGTGTGAGTGCTCCTTAGCAATAGCCAAAACACTGGTGTGTCACCAACACCTAGCTACAAATTCAAAGCACATGGGGAAAGTTAACTCCATCCCAGACAAACCCAGCGCATTGGGAAATGGTGCGCGTTTAATTTAATTTATCTTGTCTTCCCCTTCTCGTTTTCTTTTCTTCCTTCATAAAGTACTATTTTCTGAAACTATTTGATTAACTGCAAATTAATTGCAAAATGTGTTTTTCCCCCACATATATTTGAAACCAAGATCAACTGTCTGCAAATCCTGTGATCTTTAAGAGCTCTGAACAGATAAGAGCCTTCCTGAAAAATGCCTGTTTTTTCATGCAGTTTTTTCCATGTCAGTGTTATGACTAGGAGAAATTCAAGTTGGTCCTGCACTCTGGGAGAATTTTGAGCTCAGTCCTAGACAGGAGAATGTTGCTGCTGCTCCAGATCCCCAGCTACAAGCACAGTGCCTGCTGCTAAAATGCTTTCACACTGGGCTGCAAAAGTCTATGACAAAGTATACACCTCTCTGGGAATGACTTCTTTGCTTTCCTCTTCCCTTTATAAATAGCTGCTTCTGCTTAAAAATACACATGAAAACACCAGGAATGAGGAGAGGGCCATAGGTCCGTGTGAAGTAGCAGTGCTGGAGGAAAACTCCTTTAGAAACTTGAGAGAATCAGACACTCCAGCCCTGAGTGCGGGAGCTGAAGAAAATCTCGTATCCGCTAGGAATGTTTCCTTACCCCTTGCAAGAGCAAGACTGGCTATATGCTCTGCCTGTCTTGTATCAGAACGGTAAATATGTGCTGCCTCTTTCTAAAATTCCTGCAGTGCTCTTGAAAAAGGCTCCGGTCCCTCCTCACTGCCCTTCAGCCCTCCTGGAGTACGCAGAGCAATGAGGTAAGGAATGCCAGGCTGCAGGAAGCAAGTCTTCACTATAATGCACTTTTTATCCTTGGGTTTTGTTTTTAATGTTGTGGAAGAATCTGCTGTGGGTTTAAAGGTTTGAGAGGATTTTGTTTAAAGACTACAGATAGGTACTTAAGGGCTTGGGCCAGGTAATACTCAAGCAAACTGTTGCAATTGGTGAGATCTAGGCTGGAATCTCGCCTCATGACAGTGGTAGAGATGAATGTTGTGTATGTCAGTGATGTTTTTTTGAATACAGAGGAGACTTAAAAATGGACCATGTTTCCTGCTTTTCTTATTACTTGCTAGAAGAAAACATCTGTGAAGCCCAGTCAAGATGAAGATGCAAAGAAGAAAAACAGGGTTTTTTTTCACTTGTTTCCTACTACTTCTTGAATTGGTACTAGTATGTTTCCGAGATTTTAAAGGGCTATTCTTCTTTCACTGAAGTTCACTGTTGAGTGCATTTCGCAGATGGTCTCATTGGGCAGTAAAACCAAGACCAAAAAGATTCTGTCTTCCTAGTTTGTCCAGGTGACAGTATCAGTGCTTCAAAGGAGAAACAAAACTCTGGAGTCGAAAGGCAGCAGATAAATATACCTGCTAATTGAGCGTTAATGAGAAAAGTGCTTTATGTCCCTAGTAATTACCATACAGCAAGCAATGATCTCACCTTGCGCGTTTGATGAAAAGACCTGGGTTTTCAAGTGAGCAGCATCACTCTGCTTATCAACATTAAATCGCAGATGGGTTTGCAAGTGTTCAGCGTTCAGTAACCTCCTGTTCTCTTATGGGGAGGGATAGAAGAGACTTATGCCCACAGACCTGTCTCTGCTTAGGGATAAAGTATTCCACCCAGCAGTATTTATGTTACACAGACACCGTAATCTTCCACCTGACTCTCATGTCTTCACCAGCCTCTGTTTATTGCTCAGCTCCAGAGAACACTTTGTGCCTCTTGGTCATTCCTGGAGTATCTGTTGTGGGCAGATGGTTCCTCTCTAGCCCCGCATCAGACCAGTGTGTTCTGTTATCATGTGGCCATGACTTCAGGGACCAAATGGAGATGTTCTCTGAAATGCTCTGTTGTGCATCAAAGGTGACTGGGCAGTTGGTTTTCACAAGGTGTGGAAATCTGGAGAAGAGCAGTGCAGTGTGTCAGGAAATAGGACATGGCAAAGGTCTTCACTGAGAGACTCTCTGGTGCCCATGGAGAGCAGAGCTGTGTAGTCTAGGAAAGACTGATAGCTTTCGCTCCTGCAGCAGAGGGGACAGTCTACCAGAGAATGAAAAATTTAGCAAATAGAGTACAGCAACCTTGAGGAAAAATAAATAGACAGTTTCATTTTGCTTGCTTAGAGCAAGTGCTTGATTTTCTCCCCCAGTCCCCAAACAGCATTCCTGTCCCTGAAGCTGGTTAATCAGGACCGGGTCTCAGCACGCTGTTCTGTCCGCACCAGCTCCAGGCCCCAAGCTGGATACAGAAGCTGGAGCCACGTGGGCTGTTGGCTGCAGGGCTCAGGCGAGTGTGATGTGAATGGCTCCAAGGAAACCGTGCCAAAGCCAACAGCTGTCTCTGGTCAGCTTTTCCCACCTATGGGTCTTAGAAAGAACACACGTTATTCTTGATCAGGGGTGTTGCCCGTCCTAGCTTTTGCTGCGACAGACGGAGCACGTTTTGCACAGAAATGTCATTGTGGCAGTCTGCAGACTGAAAGTAGTTTGTGCAAGTAGGTTCTGTTTCCCACTCCTGAGCGTGGTGTTGAAAACAATACTTGCTGGGTTGAAACATCTGGTTTGTCAGGAAAGTTTTCATGAGTTCATATTGGTATAGTGGGGCGAGGGGTGGGGGGAACCCTACACAAAAAAACACTATCAAGTGAAGAAAAGGATCTGGGGGTCTTGGTAGACAGTAAATTATCCATGAGCAAGCAATGTGCCCTTGTCGCCAAAAAGGCCAACGGAATCCTGGGCTGCATAGGGAAGAGTGTGGCCAGTAGGTCGAAGGAGGTCATTCTCCCCCTCTGCTCTGCACTGGTGAGGCCACAACTGGAATACTGTGTCCAGTTCTGGGCTCCCCAGTTCAAGAGAGACAGGGAACTGCTGGAGAGGGTCCAGCGTAGGGCAACAAAGATGACTGAGGGATTGGAGCATCTCCCTTATGAGGAAAGGCTGAGAGAGCTGGGACTCTTTAGCCTGGAGAAGAGAAGGCTGAGGGGAGACCTTATTAATGTTTACAAGTATCTGAAGGGTGGGTTGAAGGAGGATGGAGCCAGGCTCTTTTCAGTGGTTCCCAGCAACAGGACGAGGGGTAAAGGGCACAAGCTGGAACATAGGAAGTTCCAATCAAATACACGGAAAAACTTCTTTACGGTGAGGGTGACAGAGCACTGGAACAGGCTGCCCAGGGAGGGTGTGGTGTCCCCTTCTCTGGAGGCTTTCAAGACCCGCCTGGATGCAGTCCTGAGTAATGTGCTCTAGGCAATCCTGCTTTAGCAGGGGAGTTGGACTAGATGATCTCTAGAGGTCCCTTCCAACTCTGAAATTCCGTGATTCCGTGAAGTGTCCATGTGGCTTCCTTTGTGAAAATTTCAGCTAGTGTAATTACTGAGTAACCTATTTTATCAGCAGAGGGCATTTTGGGAATCTAATGGCATTTCATTTCCTTCTTCCTGGCAGGTGTCCCTGTCTTAAAAAGAAATTAACTCATTCTATGATTCTATGAGTTTATGATAAGAAGCAGAGAGGGACATAAATCCTGCAAACAGAACCGCAGGGACTTCAGGTAGGTGGATGTGATCAGTACATGGAATCCGATTATCTTTGGACCCATTAGGTTCCATTTTAATAGATTAAATCAGGAGAGGAGGATGTACAAAAGCAGAAATTCCATCAGGAGACCGAAAAATATAGGAGGTGTCCTCTCATCTGAGATAGAAACTGAGCCCAAGACATGCAGACAGAGATGCTTTTTTGTTGATGGAATGCACAAGTACACATGGTGCAAGTACAAGGAAATTAAGTCTTAGTTGGGATATTCCTGCAAGAACAGGGTAGAATCTGGAGACTGAGTTATATTAGCTCTCACACCTGACACGACTTTCAGTAAAGGTTGTTGCACCATACAACAATTGCAACATATGGAACAGGTTGCCCAGAGAGGTGGTGGAGGCCCCATCCCTGGAGACATTCAAGGCCAGGCTTGATGAGGCTCTGAGCAACCTGATGTAGTTGAAGAAGTCCCTGCTTACTGCAGGGGGGTTGGACTAGATGACCTTTAGAGGTCCCTTCCAACCCAACACATTCGATGATTCTGTGATTCTATATTGCAATATACAATTGCAAGAGTATAGAGAGAACAGCACCAACATAGCTTTCTAAAAGGTCTGGTGTTTAAATTAATCCTGTGGGAATGGGTTTAATTTCATAAACTTCAGTTTAGAACTTGATCACAGTCTCTTGGCGAAGGACGATTCCAGCTCCTGTACAGCATGTTCACCTCATCTTCACAATGCAAAGTTTCTCAGACAACAAGGTTTTGTCAAGCTGAATGGAAACTTAATTTTTTTAAATTGTTTATAAATTTTTTATTCTCCAGAACTTGAAACTGAAACAAAACTGAAGCACCGAATGGGTATGCATTGCTCAAACTTGAGGAATATCTGCTTGCATTTGTACCTGCTGAGAAGCAGATAAAACATGCAACTCAGGACCTCAAAGCACTGCAAAAAGACTCTTTCTGGGACACAAATCAGCATGTTCTAAGCTAACCCAGGCACCTCTGACACCGTTGCAAGTATAACCTAAGTTGAATATGAGAGAGAAAAAAAATAATTAATTATTTAAAACTATTTCTACACCTTTTTATTTTGCTAAGACATCATTATCAGAAAAATAGTATATAAAACCACTGGGTTCAGCGTTTTCATCCCATTTGACCAAGCTAAGAGCATTTAGAAGAAGAGGTTATTTTTTCTTTGATGCATTTTCATTGCATTTTTTGGTAATCCTGCCCGTGTTTTTCCTCTAAAGAGAGCATAATACAAACACAAAAAGTATTTTGAATTCTTCTTTTCGTATTTATATAATAAAAGAGAAACTGGAAAAAGAAACCTTTTAAAAAAGAGAAAACAGAGATCTGGGAAGAGACATTTAAATAAAGAATTGAAAATGAAGACTTTCTTACTCCATTGTATGCTTTGAGGTGGTATCTGTCATTCATGCTATTCCTCTGTCAGCATTTCTGGATTGCAACAAAAAGTCTTGACATTTCCAAGACCTGTTTTTTTCTCTGCTCCCAGCTCTTCCCAGTCCCACTCCAGCTGCAGTCGACAGGCTTCCTGTGCTCTCGCTGCTTCTGTCCACTGCAATTAACCCTCTGAGAATTAGCTGGGAATATTTAGTTGTTGTCTGGGACGGAGCAATCTCCTCTCCTGAAATTCAGTCCAGAAAGCTGCACAGAAGCAAACAATAATTGCTCCAGACCAAGTTTAGAGAATCTTGGTTTATTAATTTAATTTTATTTTACCTTTAGTGGTTGGCTCTTTACTGCCCATCCGTGTAAATATCTATAATGGCAGAGAATGGTTTGGGTCTGTCTCCTTTCTTTGTTGCAGACCAATTTCCTTCAATATTAATTTATCTTCCATTTTTATTTCTGCTATATTTAAGATATATGGAGATTGTCTTGTCTGGTCACTTCTAATGAGAGGTTGAACTTTTGATCGGCCTGCTAATATGGATTTCAGTGGCTGGAGGCGAAGTATATGTGAATTCCCTAGTGTCCATTTAGCTTTTTTATTTTGTAAGGGAAGGAACAAATAGGCTACAAAATCCTCCAGACAAATTGAAGCAAGGACGTATGTGTATGCAGACGCCATAAGGGCACCAGATTATGTCTGGAGCAGAAGTGGTTCTCGATCAAGAACAAACCCTTTGTGGAGTGTGCCAGGGCACCCCTATGGTTGCATGTGCCGAGACCTTGACTCTTGGAGATCAGTGGTTACGGTAGGCGTAGTAGAGAGAGGCTTCCACACAAGAGGCAAACTGCAGAACGGCCACCAAAAGTCTGAAGGAGTAATAACCAAAGGCTGCTGCAAGATTTGTCTACTTAAACATATATTTCTGAAGATGTTGTACTTTGAAAGAATTGTTTGAGTGGCAGTTACGTCATACATCAGGGTGAAGTGGTGAAGTTAATTTTCAGGGCAAGGATGGAGGACTGTTGTGAGAGACTCTGCCATACCCAGCAGCCCAGGACAGGAGAGCTGGGGCTGATGTCCTGCGTTGAATGAGGCACAGTGGGAACATGGATAATGATCCACAAGCCAATGGGCAGAAAATTAACAGAAATAAACAGGAAAGTCAAAGTGGACTTAAGTTGTGTTAAAATTACCATGTAAGCACAACTTGTGTATCTCAGTCCTGGGTACATGTTCAGAAGGGAGGATGTGGAGGGGGGAGGGAGGTATCGTAATGGAGGGTGGGTGAATAAACAGTCATATTTACCCACTTTTTGAGACTTCAGAAAGAATCCTTGTCCATATGAATTGGAATGATGCGTGGCTTTAAAACCTCCTGTTCTACCTAGAATGGCTTCAAGAATTACCCATAAAAAGGGGCTGACTACCTCAAGCCAAATCATTATAGGAACAGAAAACATTTTTTCACAGTGAAGTTGCCAGTCATTGGAACAGGTTTCTCGTGAGTTTTCAGAGCTTGAAAGGACAAAGCAATGAGCAACCTGATGGAACTTCAAAATTATTCCTGCAGCCAGTTCAAAGGCATTCAGACATCTGTTCCAACATAAATTATTCTGTGATTCTGGAATAATAGTTTGTTGGTATTTTTCTCAAGGCTTTCACAAAGACTTTTTAAAAGGAATAGGATTTTTAAAAAGAACAGGATTTTTTTTTTTCTAAATAGCTGGTGATCTTTTCCACAATTTACATGAAAAAAACCCAGAAGTTTCAAGGGACTTGGGCATGTATTTAATGGTGATCTTGAGGCCTACCTGTAGCAGTTCATACCCCAACACTGTCTCATGCTGCCTAGCAGCCGTCCCTTTAGATAAGGGTTACCTCTGCACCTGCTATTGGACACAGAAGATCTCACTTAAACTGTTGGATTAGCCAGGGGCTCTAAGATCTTTTCCTTTAATATCCTGAATAAATCACAGGAAGTTTTCTAAGTGGATCCTAAAAATCACTTAGAGACTTCAGAAAGTGTTGCCTTTTATCCCTTCATCTGCAGCTACAGATGATAATAATTTTCCATGTTGCCGGAGGAATTGTGAGAACTCATGCACCTGTGTTTGTGTGTCATGCAGCTTGTGGTGATAAGTGGCTTCATAAGAGCGTGGATAATTCAATTAAGTCTATTCAATTTTGAGTGTGTTACATGTTCCATAAACTCAGCCACGTGGAGATGCCAGCGTTTAAAAATCTATGCTCACTTCAGAAATATAAACAGTATTAAAAGTTACTTTAAAGCTTGCTCAGAAATTCTGTGTGCAGGATAGGGAAGGAATTAACATCCTCTCTAACTTCTATCAAGAGGTCACCCCTCAAAAGGAGGAGAAAGATCATTGGCATGGCATCAGAATTCACCGAGAAAAAGTCAGTCCTGGCTTATCAGGCAGGCAGGAAAAGATGTGTTTGTCCATTATCAGCTCCTCATCAAAGCAGAAAGAGAAGAACTTGTAACCCGCTGTCTTGACAACAAGTCACTCCAGTCAGTACAAGCTCCCGTCAGTGGAGGCTTTTAAAGCACACAAGGGGAAGGAGAGAAACATGAAGCCATTTTCTGGGGTAGGCTAGGGTAGACCTTTGAAATATTGATCTCAGCAAAGGGGGTGTATAAAGACATAATAGAAATTAAAAACTCCAAAAAGGTCCAAACAGAGTCAGCTTGAAAGATCTGCTTCATTCTGACCATGTCTCTCTGGTGGCATGCCGTTAGCACTGCTGTTCAAACTGTGACTGACGGGAAGCAGCAGAAAGGAGTTTTGTTCCATCTAAAGCCAAGACATTGGACCCACAGCAGCTGGAGGGCATCAATGGTTGGAGCCCAGTGCGTGTCAGGTCAAGTGTGCTGTGACTTTGGGAACAGTTCCAGCCAAGCTGACAAAGGTGTTCCTGACCAACACAGGACAGAGAGTTGTCACAGTCCCAGCTGATCAGAAAACCTGCAGATCCTGCAGCTTGGGTTGCAGCCAAAGTGACACTTGGGTCCTCAGGGAGAAAGGCCTCAACAAATACAAAACTGATCACACTAAAGACCTGTACAGGAATGTCAGCACTCATACAGAACTGTGGCGGGAGTACGCAGAACTGATTAACAGCAAGGTCAGAGTCAGTCAAGGAAACCGAATGTCATTGTTGCTGTTTAACCTGACAAACAAGCCTCTAATCTTCATGCTGGAATCAGATGGAAGCTGCGATCAGCAGAGTAAAACAAACCACTGCAACGGCGTTTGCAGAAGGTCTGGTCCTGCTCAGCGAGTCCTGGGATTGAAGGAGTAGCAACATCTGGATCATGGAGTCATTCTGTAAATTTACTAACCAGAAGAGCCAAATTAAAAAGTGCTATGGGTTTCAGGTCAAACCTATCTACCAGTCATGCTCAGTCAATGACTGTGAGGCCTGGAAAGTATGCCCTTGAAAGTCTGTGGTCACTCCAGGAGAGATGGTCTGGCAGTAAAAATGGGTCCTTGTATCAGAACATCAAGGCCAGATCTAGCTGAAGCATGAAAGACTTGGTTGACCAGAAACAGAAGATCATGTTAATGTACATTAAAACTTATGTAGAAGTTCTTTCCCTTTAATGTATTCTCTGTGCCAAGCCTCACATTTAGCAGAAAAGTCATGCAGGAAGGAAACCTATCCCTACAGCAAGGATGCCAGCATTCGGAGGGTCGTTAAGGAATGTCTCTTCTCTTCCCTTCACATGCAGCAGTTCGCTAAACACCAGTACTAGAGATGGAGTGCAGGGTGTGATGAGATTCATTAGCTTCATCCCCATATGCAGGTTTGCTGTCAGCACAAGATCACCCTCTTCAGTAACATCACAGTCCGCCAGATACCTTTGATGGGGTGTAGGGAAGGAACCTGAGATACTGTTGCTGGCAGCAAAGAGGAGGAGGGACCTGACACTGAAAGTGAGGTGCAGAGATACAGGAATCAAACTCTTCTCAGCACTGGCAGGGGGTATAACAAAGGGCAACGACCACAAAGTACAGTTTGGGCAGTTCAGGCTGGACATTGAGCATCACATTTCCACTAGCAGGGAAGGGTAGCAGCAGAAAAGGTTGCAAAGAGAAGTTGTCAGACCTCCATCCTTGACTCACCATCCAAGACGCGCCTAGACAAAATCACATCTGAGTTTGTGATAGTCCTGCTTCAAGCAGAAGGTCAGACTGGAAGCACACAGAGGCCTCTTCCAACCAAGGAGGAGAGACTTAAGGCAACAGATGTTAATGAAATTTGATAAATTTCTTTGACCATAGCTCCATCTCCACAATCCACAATCATTATGAAGTTCTCCAAATCTCTTCTCCTCTTGTTTATTGCTTATCTTTTTGTTTGTAGACTATACATGGTAAGATATTCTTGGAGAAGCAGTGTTCAACATATTGAGATTTGTTGCAAGAAACTCCTGGAAAACCTTGCAAACATCATTTCCTGACAACCTGCAGAACAGAGCGGAGACATTAACAGATTCCTCACTGCCTGCCACGTGCCTCCTGTAGAACCAACAGCTTCAGCAATGGAGCCCAGCTCTCAGCTCATCAAATCTCACATGGCACCATTACAGCCCTCAGAGCTGTTGCTATGACTATTTTTAATCTGCAGTGTATATTAACGTATCTCCTTAGTCAAGAATTATTGGGGAGGGATGTTATTTGTCTCTGGAGAAAGAGAGAAAAGAGAGAAAGAGTTGGTGTGATTTTGGACAAGAAAAATCAGCTGCAAATGTGTTCTTTTATCTTGCTGGCTGACGTTGTACTTCTGTTGTCTTTCCTTTCACACAGCTCGTATAGAGGTGTGAACCTTGTTGAAGAGAATACAGAACACTTCATCTTTGTTCCTATTCCTTTCCTATGACTATTCTGAGGGCTTACAAATGTAACCAAGTTACCAAGGCCTACTAGGTTATCAAACCCAGCTGACTTGTCTGTGCGCTTTTTCTTATCCCAGGGCAAATGGCAGGCAATACAAATTATTCCAGACTCCCTTCATTGACAGCTGTGCACCAAAATAAATTACTTCGTATTTCCCATGGGCTGTAAGCACGCACCGTTACCACACAGCTAAAATGGGCAAGGTTGTAGGTATCTGCAGCTGAGCACGTTACTTGGTGCTTCATTTGTGAATGCGGAGAAATTGGAAAATTTAGGGCACAAGCCACCTGTCATGTTTTAAAAGTCTGTTTAGGGTAAGAGGAATAATACCCAGCAAACACCTATTCCTTCCCATTATCTACACAGAGAAATCTTGGCAAAAGCTCAAATGTGGCACTGTGGTCATCTGCGTCTGGCTTCGTGAATCCCACTCACTGTCACTTTTTAAGTCATCTAAATTGTGTGTCTGACATCTAAGCTTGGGAAGAAAGAGAAGAAAAAGAGGTAAGACATCTGCAGTACATTGCCTGTGCTAAGAGTTAATACCCCAGCAAGGACTGGGTAGACAATCTGAATGATTTCATTATGAAGTTACCATTCCAAGTTTTGTCTATAAATACAGCTAGATGGTGTAATTGACATATATTTCAAGGTGCTGGGTTGATATTATATGACATTCTGGTTGAACAAAATGGCACTGTACAGTACCCATAGGACACATCTCACAAACGAAGAACAAGTTAAATGTCAGAACTTGGAAATGTCTGTCAGTAAAGAATCACTATTGTTTACAGGATATTTATAGAGTTTTTCAGGAATTTGTGTTGCTCCTGATGCTGTTGAAGATTCCCTGCCATTTTCTGGGTATAGATAAAATGACACCTGACAATAAGGACAGATAAAGACAGGACAACAGTGCCCAGACTTGTCCTTTTGACTCTTGTTACAGAAGGTCATCTTCCCTTCCATCCCTGGGCCTGTGCTCTACCACCAAATCTCAGGCGCATTGGCCATGTACCACAGCTCTACCCATCTAAGGTGGGGACATGGAGAAAATATTTGGCTCATTTCTTTCAGCCTTACACAAAAGCATCCCATGAATGCAGTCCAAGCAAAGTAGGACCCTTTCTAGAGTAGCATGGAGTGCAGGCTGGCTTCCCTGATGGGAACGGACAATATCTGGTCTAGCAGTGCTGGTTTCTTGGCAGGGTTGTAACAAGAGACAATTTTGCGTCATGGACAGAAAATGTGTTGGGGGCTTTTTCCTCCATTCTTCCACTCAAGGAAAGACCATGGTCAATTCAGTTTTCCATTGAACTGTTTCTTTGGTAATAAATGACACCCAAAATATATTGTCTCCTCTCTGGCATCTAGCTGAGGGACCTTCTTACCTAGTCCATCCCACTGCCTGATGTCCACAAACCTTAGAAAAAGCTGAGTTTATGTCAGTTCATCAAGACTTGTTCCTAGTACCCTTAGCAAATTGACATCTTCAAAAGGATCCCGTTGATCATTCTGCCAGTGAGCAGAGAAATCTCCCAATGCTTTCTAGCAGGCAATGTTTTTTTCAGTCCAGTCCTAGTTATTTTTGCCAAGTGGAGCTGATTTAAATACCAAATTGACCATAGTGACAGTGGTGTACAGAGGGAAAAAGAAACTGTGACAAGGCCATGTTTGAAGCCTGGAGTGCCTGGGGAGCGGGAGACCTGGCTTGCACTGAAAATTGTGGCAAGTTTTCCGTGTGGGATACATTGGAATTTGATTGACCTTAAGCTGAACAATCTGAATTACTGACATGAAACATTTTCTATGGTCTGTCTCTTCAGGAAGATGCCAGGTAATAAACTATTTCTTGCTTCTGTAGAAGCCCCTACAAGAAGGTGGTGAAGTAATGTAGCGTAGCTGTGAAAAAGGAGGAGCTAATTGGGCAGTCCAATGTCGAAGAGGAAGATAAAATCATCTGCTGTGCTGGTGGGAACAAAACAATTTAGGCTAGTACTCATGCGTATTTGCAGAGAGCATATTTGAAATTTGTAAACATAATTATTCCCTGAGGAAATGCAGTCCTAATAGCTCTGTTCCCTATGCAAGGAACCAAAATGCACGGCAGCTACCCGACACATCCTGAACTTTGAATCCCTGTGTTCAAACCTACGTAATGAATGCTTGTAAAGAAAGTACAGACCAGGAATCACTCACAGATGTGATCTGACAAATAAATTCTTTCTCTGGACTGTTGCACAAAGCAAACATGGTAGGAAAATCAGGATAAACCAAGGTTTATTTAAAACCAGAAGCAAATATTTGCTGAACATCTCTTGAATATTCATAGTTTAAATGACCGAAAATAAAAAGTATACATACTCAGCTTGCTCTGTTGTTTAAAGATTCTTCATATTAACAAATCTACTGTATTTTTGGTATTGCTTAAAAACTTGATTCATGTTACAGTCAGTCACATTCATAGCTATATGCACTCTGAAAGAAAATAGTTCTAACCTTTGGCTTATGCATCATTCCTGCAGGGGAATGAAGGTTTTCTCAGCATAACAGGCTCAACTTTTTCGCTATTCCTGAAGCACTTCACCATTTAGACTTGTCAACCGTTGACACCGAGGCAGCAAAATGCTACTGTTGTGGGTGGGTGTGGAATCTGAGCCACCTGTCTCCCACATCCACTTTTCAAAATGATGAACAGGGAAGAAAACAACCCTGACGGGGTCTGGAGAACCTACAGATCTTTACAGTCACTCCCGCTCAGCATGAGTTGGAGCGTGTGAGGTGGACCCATGCTGCAGCTCAGCACCTGGTGGATGAGTACGCAGGACGTCAGGCTGTATTGGTACAGGGGGGTTGTGGCAAGCCTTGTTGTCAGATGTCGGCACTGGATTATGGAAGAGAATTACGAGCATCCTTTCCTTTGAGCATTGCCAGAAACACCGTAATTTGACAAACAAAAGAGTCCCCAGATTTAAGTATAAGATTATATCCTTTCATGCTACAGGCCATTGGCTGCACACACAAGAGTTAGATGACCAGGACCTGTGACTTCTCTTTGATTAGTTTTTTTCATATGGCCTCTTGTGTATTTTTTTTTATGGGTGAGTAAGTGCCTTTGGGTTCTCTGGTAGTGCCCAGTACCCTGGCATCACACCACATACCTCCCTGCACCAGAGCCATCCCAGACACCGTCAGCCTCATGAATACATATTACTGTCTTCATCCTGGATTTCATGGTGTCCCAGAAGTTTCGTTAACCTGTCAGTAGAAAGTTCCCTGAGGAGAGAGTGATGGATTGCATATGTAAATTACCTCTTGACTGCAGGACACAAGCAATTTCTGGTACATTTACATATCTATTTGCAGAATTCTGGTTTGTGCTGCAGCTTCTCTGATGCTTATATATGGGACCAAATCATATCAGAACCCTTCTCATTTGTTAACTAACACCAACAAATAAATTAGATCAAGTAAAGGCACGCGGAAGAGATTACTCTGATAGAGACTAACGGGATCCTAAAAAGGTCTGATCAAGAAATTCCTGACATTTTTTTTTCCCCTTGCAAAAGTATCAGCTTTTTATGGAAATAAGCATAGCATTTCAACAGGGCTGTAATGTCTGGTCAAGGAAGGGTCTGACTAAAGCAGCAATCGCTCACTGGTTTTTCCAGGAGCTTTGGGACTGCAATTCAAATCTCTCTCCTGTTAGATTTAGACCAGGGACTTGCACTCAGCCTCCTGTATCACTGAGGGGAGCTGGTGCTGAGTGTAAGATTTAGCCTTTAATCAGTCAGTACCATCTAAGACCAATTTAGTATAATAATTCTTTTTTCTCCAATCCATTCACAGATCTCTAGACACTACTTGCTTTAGCTTTCTGCTTATTTTCAACCACCCAGTTTTCATGTTAGCTGAATAACAATAATAAAACAATTATAAGAAATAAAAGAGCATCTGTACCATTGCCCAGGAGAGAGCATTGTGAGGGTATGTGTGTGTCTGAACAGGCTTGCAGTAATAGAGAAATGACAGCTCTTCTCCCAGTCAGTCACAGTTCTTAGAAATATTAAGACTCAATACACAGAAAACAACATCCTGGTTTCATAAACGCATACACACAATGTAAGAAAGCTGTCTGGGAGGAAGCAGAATCAGACCGCCATGGGCAGTTACATACGAACTAGCTGCTGCTGTTGTATTATCACTGTAGGACCCTGTTGTTACCTAAAAAACCCTGGAGGGAACTTTTTTCAGGAGATACACTGCAATAATACTTCTTGAATAACATTCAGGTTTGACTATCAGTCACTCTGGCCTGTCCAACAAGGTCAAACATTGCCAGATCTGTAAATTGCATAGTGTTCCTGCCTTTCCGAACGTTAAGGAAAACCACAGCAGGAGGGAAGCTGCACCTGCTCCAGGGGAGTGTGTGAGCAAGCGTCTACCCTCCACAAAAGCATCTGGGGTAGAAGAAGGACTGGCTAAAAAAGAGCAAAATCCCGTGTCTGGTGTCAACAGCTTGCGGTCACTTCTGTTACGAATCCTTCACCCAGCTCAGCTCAGCACTCACGGGGTCCCCCCAATAGTTGCAGGTTACCCTCTGGATGCTACAGCAAGTGTGGAGACCACCTTAGTCACATCACTCCACCTCCGGGGACCTCGTAACCCAGTGCTGTAGTGAAGAAAAGAGTTACGTATAGGTGCCTGAACAGGCCTATTTTTTTTTTTTTTTTTGTCTGCTGATGTCTATAGCAGTGTTACTAACACTGGAAGGGCTGGAACAGCTCATTTGTTAACGACTATTGCAAAACAGCCCCAACCAATAAAATAAAAAAAAAATCATGACGGGTATTAGCCAAGTAAACACAGCTGACAGGAGACCTTACACAAGAACTGACATAGAACAACACACAAAAAACCTCCTCCCTCTCCAGCAGGCTCCAGTGGCTTGGACGACAAAACAACTCCTTGTTCTTCAATTAAACCTAGTTCTTAGAAGCATAAAAGCTTACCCAGAAGATACTATTTACTGCTAATTGCTCCTTTCAGATTTGTAAACATGGCTTTTTGCAATACAAGGATAACTCATCTGCAGAGTTATCCTCTTCCAAGGAGGACACAGAAACCTACGGCAACCTGTCTAAACAAGCTGATTCTTCAATGTCTTATATTGCTTTCTGGCAATAAACTGCTTGTGAGCAGGCTAGAGAGTGTGGGTTACATCTTGAAGTGTTTTGATAGGAATTTCACCAGGGGAGGGGCGGGGGGGAGGAAGGAAAGGGAAAGGAGTAATAACCGTTGGGGAAGGGCAATTTACAAACAGAAACAGGAGAACAAATCACTCATTTAAGGTTATTTGTTCACTCTTGATGAATGTGTTACAATTCCCTTTGAGTTCTCTTTCCCTGAATTGACCTGATCAAGTTATGGTTGACCTTCTTTGTGTTTTTAAACAAGGCATTGACTTTGTTTCTATTTTTATTGAACTATATAATCCCTTTCTGGACTTGGTGACATTAATATCCTCGGGAGACTGTCTCGATTCCAAGTCAATGAGCTGTTTTGCTTTCCTTTTCCCATCTATACACAGCAATGGCATTACTACTGACAATTAATTCAATAATCCACTGGATTGAGGAGTACTTTTCCAAGAATCTTGTGTGGAGTGCCTTGTGAAAATATCAGGCTTGATTAGACTTTTAAACTGAGCATTCAGAAGTGACAGTAAGATTTGCAGTTTAGCAAGTATAAACAAATACGCAGATTTAATCTGCCTTAATTTAGAGTTGAAGGATCGTTACGAAAGTATGAAAGAAACTAGAAAGATATCACATGGTTTTTAATCCATAGGATTGGGAAGATTATTTATTTATCAGGATCAGTCTATTGGTACACAGCATAATTAAGTGACAAAGGGACAGATCCAAGGTTGGGACAAGTGTTGGGACATTGAGATTATTCAAACTTCCCATGGTGACTTGGGCACCAGTTGCTGACCAGTAGGAAATGCTGAAGAGAAGAACACATCGGAAAAACATGCTCCTTTTGATTCAAGCAATTTTGGCTGTAGCTAAGTACCGCCACAAAAACAGGGTTCAAAACCCAAAGGATCCCTGGGGATAGATGTCTGAATCTCACATGGCAAGGGAAAGCAGAGGGATATTTCCTTGGATTGTTTCTAGGATTTGTCTTAAATATTCAGGGGAAAACCCCCCACTGACTTCAAGGCATGTCAAGGTTTCCACCCCAAGCACTGCACAGTGGCTGTCCTATAAGGCAATTTAAGAAACATCTGGGGCAGAGCTGCATACCTGAACCATTCTGACTGTCCCCTGCTTTGCCTCGGTTTCTCAGAGAACTCATCCCTCATCTTTGGGCTCTTTCCTGATGTTCAGATGAAAACTACCTGACTGTACTCCTGGTGAAGCCAATGCAAAAAGTCTGACCTTCAGTGCTGCATCCTTACCCCCTTTAGTTTCTCCCACACTGAGAAATTAAAGCATGGCAGGAACAGTTTCTGAAATAGAATGGTCTCTCCTGTCAGTGGAGATTGAGCTGGTGGGCACAGCTGAAGCCTGAGCCAACAAGCATCTCCTGGATAGGTCAGAAATCAACAGGCCATCGTGTGTTCCCAACAGGCTCTTTGGTTGTAGACCCCTTGTTTAATACAATAGATGTGGGGTGTTCTGTGCTGGTTGGTCCCCAGGGCCAGGGAACACATTTAACTTATGGATGTCTGCTCAGACTCCGCTGTACCGATGAAATGCAGTTCTGAAACCATGACCACAGGTATCTCAAAACAAAAGGCACCAGATGAGTGGCAGAGAGCTGTTTGCCTACCCACAACACCACACTCAACTAGCCAACAGCCCTGTTTAGCACTTCCTGGAGGTCGTTAACACACAACCATTGACTTAGACTATGCTAACGTGTTAGACAAATTGCTTTTGAGCATCTGCATGATTACAGGGATCATGTATATCCAATCCTTCTCTTTAGAATGATAGAATGTGTTGGGTTGGAAGGGACCAACAGTAAGCAGGGACGTCTTCAACTAGATCAGGTTGCTCAGAGCCTCATCAAGCCTGGCCTTGAATGTCTCCAGGGATGGGGCCTCCACCACCTCTCTGGGCAACCTGTTCCAGTGTCTCACCACCCTCACTGTAAAGAACTTCTTCCTAATGGCTAATCTAAAGCTGCCCTGCTCTAGTTTAAAACCATTGTCCCTCGTCCTATCGCTACATGCCCTTGCAAACAGCCCCTCCCCAGCTTTCCTGTAGGCCCCCTTCAGGTACTGGAAGGCTGCTATATGGTCTCCCTGGAGTCTTCTCCAGGCTGAACAACCCCAACTCTCTCAGCCTGTCCTCATAGCAGAGGTGCTCCAGCCCTCCGATCATCTTTGTGGCCTCCTCCGGACCTGCTCCAACAGGTCCATGTCCTTCTTGTGCTGAGGGCTCCAGAGCTGGACGCAGCACTCCAGGTGAGGTCTCACGAGAGCAGAGTAGCGGGGCAGAATCACCTCTCTGGACCTGCTGGTCACGGTTCTTTTGACGCAGCCCAGGATGTGGTTGGCCTTCTGAGCTGCAAGCGCGCATTGTTGGCTCATGTCCAGCTTTTCATCCACGAGTACCCCCACGTCCTTTTCCACAGGGCTGCTCTCTATCACATCATCCCCCAGCCTGTATTGATAACGAGGGGTGTCCCAACCCAAGTGTAGGACCTTGCACTTGGCCTTGTTGAACTTCATAAGGTTTGCTCGGGCCCACCTCTCTAGCTCGTCCAGGTCCCTCTGGATGACATCCCGTCTCTCTGGCCTGTTGACTGCACCACTCAGCTTACTGTCATCAGCAAACTTGCTGAGGGTGCACTTGATCCCACTGTCTATGTCATTGATGATTGATTTCCCCAAATCTTCTGTCCAAGTGACATCCATTTTCAATGGGGTGTAATTTGGCTGGTTACGTTTATTTTGTGCTACTGTCTGTCACCACAGCGGTGAAACATCCTCTGTATAAAATCAACAGCAATGGTAAAATCTGACTTTGGCTTTAGCTGGAAAAGTATTGCGATGCTTGGATCTGCTGTTGCGCAGGCTAGTTTAGTCTCTTCAGCCTTCTTTACTTAGCAGAATTTACCTCAAGTTACTCCTGGGCAAAGGAAGACAGACTCTTTAAAGCAGTCTTTCTAAAAATAAATCAACTAAAGCACTCACCATGAGGGTCCTGCAGCTGCTGGGATTTCAGTGAAGAATTTGAAAGTCTGGCTCCACCTCCAGGGTCAAAAGCCTCATGCTGACACAATGGGGAAATGCAGTGGTGAGCAAGTATCCTATGGCAGGGACAGGCAGGCAGTGTTCCCAAACACACGCTGCTATTTTTAAAGGAGAGCTGTCTTACGAAACATGAGTTTGTGCTGCAGTTTTAAACAGGAAGCATGCGTATCTGTTCTGTTAACTGGATAAGAAGGAAGACTGCATTAATTACCGTATTTGTGAATGTTTGAAATGGAGAGACAGTGGAGTGGTGACACAGTACACCAGGCTAGAAAGGGTTGTTGGGATAGAAGAGCAGCATCAAGTCAAGGCACGAATATCCTGGATGAAAAAATATCCCTACCTCTCCCCACATTTTCATGGCTATTATATTTCCTTTACAAACTCTGAAAAATGGATCAAATAAGCTTTCTGACTCTCCCTGGCTGGCATACTGTAGAAAGCCATCAGTGACTCAGAATTTGTTATACAAATTCTTTGATAGCTCTGTGCTACCCACCTATCTGGAAGAGCATATTAATTTCATGCCACTCCACAATTCAGTGCTGCCAGCTCACGCCCTTCACTGTGAGTATCCTACTAGTTCACACTTCACTTATTTCTCCAGCTTCTGCAGTGAAGCCATTGGAAAGGAGCTTGGTGAAGAAAACCCATAGAGCCCTCCAATTTTTTTCTGCTCTGACTGGTTGTGGAGAGAGTCCTGAACACATGATGCAAAGAAACCAGAGAATCCCTATAAATATCGGGAAAGGCTTGTAAATAAGCATCTTCAAAACCCTACTTTTGGAGCACTTCTTATGATTTCTAAAAATTTAGCATTGGCAACACCAATTTTAAAAATCACTTCTGATCTGTGAAACTGCCCAAGAAGCAGCTCAGATGAGAGTGTGCTAAAGCAGTGCTGGCTTAGACCGCTCTTTCTAACAATAATAGTTCTTGGACAACCTTTCATCAGATCTTAGTAATTACAGTCAAGATTAGCTAACCCTAATAATTAAGACTTGGCAGTGAGGACTTTTTGTTTGGTTGGGTTTTGAGGGGGTTCGGTTTGGTTGCTTGATTTTTTTTTTAAAAAAAAACAGAACCCTGAGTTATGATGCACAATGGAAGAAGGAGGAAAAAACCCAACCTGTCTTTTCTTTTTTTACGCTGATTCATTACCTCCTGGGTGTCCAGTAACCTTCATTGTGATCAGTATTTCAGAAGTGTGATAGCTATATCTAAGCAGAAATCATGGTCCCATATGGCATTTTCCACAGCAGCAAAGATGGTTCCTGCTCCCTCACTGTTCACTTCCATCTTTATGCCAGTTGACTCGCACCCTCATTGAGCTGTTGTAACTCTTTGTGAGCCAAGCTGCAAACCAGATCATTAAATCAACTGGGGTGAGCAAAAAGCACCAAACACAGGTAAACCCTTTTACTGACTATTTCTACCACTTTGCATTATAAAAATACCACCTAAAAGCTCCTCAGGTGCGCTGTCTTTCAAGAGGATCATATAAATGTCTTTTTTGACCATAAACTCTAAATACTTTAGGATTTAATCTGGAATATACTATTGCCATGGTTCAGGCTGATTTGGCAAACGTTCTCCAGCTCCATCGTCAGCTCAGCCTTTGCAGGAAAAGAACATGAAGCTAACCAGTTAGAGACTATAAGCTCTTCTTCCAGGAAGCGTTAAGCAATCCAAGCTTCATTCATCTTGTTACAGAAATAAACAACTGCTTATTGGAATAAAGAAATTACAGTCCCCTGTCAAGTCCCATTGTTCTTGCATTTGCTGGATATGTAAGAATGTCCAAACCTGATCAGCCTGGGTTCATCCCCTCAATGTCTCCTGGCTGAAGCAGGAGAGGGGAAAAAATACCTGTTAATGAATAAGCTGTACATTAAAATTTCATTTTAACCCACTGGTAGAGTAATGCTTGGTTTAAACATCAAAACCCAAGTATCCAATGTCGCTTATAAGTACATAGGCACAAGTACTTCACAGGAGATGTTCTAATTACTCATTTGAATATATGCTCCTTTTCAACCTCTTCCACAATTTTGTTCTCACTGCTGTCCAGTGGCACAGGATAATTTTTGTTTCCTTCATTCATAAAGGTCTCTCTCTCTCCCCCCTCAGATGAGGTTTTGTCTGTGGTGGGATTGGTTGCCTTAGGGTTTTGGTGCTATGAGCTTTTCAGCGTTACATCTGAAGTATCGAAAAATTGCTCACCACCTTGTGGGAGTTTGGCAGTCTTTGTAAAGAGTTGGTGCTGTTCCAGGTTGTAGTAGACAGCTGTCATGCAACAGCATGAGCTATAAAATGCCTTTGTCAGGGAGCAGCAATGGCCAGCTGCTCCCTGAAGTGCAGGGAGCTCGGGACTAAGAGTGACAAACCAGCCAGCAGAGATAGGACCTCACTGGCCAAGATCCTGCCCCACAGTGCCCCAAACACAAGGCAGATACAGAGATGACACCCAGCTTCAGCCAAGAGTCCAAATCATCAGGAAAGTTCATGGTGATGAGGCAAGTCCAAGGTCAAGCCAGGAGGTCATTGGCAGGTCAGGATCAGGTCTCGCAATAATAACCAGAGTCAGACTTAGTCCTGCGATTGCCACGCAGGTCCATGGTGATAAGGTAGGTCAAGGTGGGAAGTCAGCCTGTAGGTCAGAGTCCAGATCAATGGTGTCCATGTCCAGGCATAGCTATGATCGGGCACAAGACAAATATTCCTACAATATAACTCAGGCCAAGGCTGAAGGACCAGGGCTGAATCTAAATGTAGCCCATGAGCAGGGGGTGTGCATAGAAGCCTCAGGAGAGGTTGGTCGGGGTTGATAAGGCCCATTAGCGGCCTCGGAACCCTGGCAGCCTGTTTCTGTCCACTGTCTCTCCAACAGAGACAACAAGCTCAGATACCTGCAGCTGATCAGATGAATATCATATCAGATCTAAGATGGGTGTTTTCCTGAATCTGTCTTATTTCTGGTGAAGCCTAAAATGAAGCCCTTCCTTCAGAGGAAACTTTTAATCTCAGTTAGAAGCAAGACACTTCTGAAAACTGGAACTTAAGTTATTGAGTACTATTTAGTTTCCATAGGAGGAAACTAAAATTTCTGTATGCAGAAGAGAGTAACTGAATTAGGTAATGCCTCCTTAAGTTCTCTTAAGCTCAGTTTGCTCTAGCCTGAAGGGCAGGAGGAAGCTGGGGCCCAAGAAATCCAACTTGATGCTGCTGAAGATCTAGAAACAGAGTCAAACAAAACCAGAGTCTCCCTGAAAAGCATAACAGGCCCGATTTATGAAGGTGGTATGAAGCCTTCCAGCATAGTTTGTCTCCTCAGTCTGAGATGATCCAGATTTCGTTATTGTGGTACTTCATTCTCACTGAGGATTGCTATCTTTTTTTCCTGAGAAGCCTCTCTAGTCCATGCATTTATCACCTTCAGGCTATGCTACGGTGACTCACTCGTGATTACCTGGACAGAACATGACTGTTTGTATCCCCACGTCAGTTCAGTGGTTCTCAAATGAAGGTATGTATGTAAAAGCCTAGGACAAATTCCTAGGTGCTGCTGACATCTGTCTATGGGACAATCTGCTCAAGAAGTTCAAGCAGCTCCATTTCCTGGTTTTCTTCAGGAAAGATTTCAACACCTCAATCTTAGAGAAGATCTCTTCCAATTTTGAAATTCTTCCACACTTTCTCTCACCACCACAAAACAAAATAACTGAGCCAAAAAACATTGTAGCCTTAAATACATTCTGAATATAAGGAGAAATGCCAGAAAATCAGTACAGTACTGCTGTTGCTCTCGATCATATATGGAAAGCAATAGCATATTATATATATTATTGTGATAGATGACAGCATCTGTCTCCAAAGCAGATAGATTATGGATATGTCTCCTGGGAAATATCTACGTTCTGCAATGTGCTGCCAAGGCTGAGATATTCAGTCCAGTCTCAACCAAGCTAATTCTGGACATGGAAACAATATAGTTGTGTTAGTAGGATGTTCCACTCAGATAAATTAGCCTTTCTAGTTGACCCATCGTAGCTCCATTTTGAGAGGGATATGGCCTGTGACACACTGAGTTTCCATGACTGTCATCCAGAGCTTCCCACAGAAAGGAGAGCACACATTACTTTAGGAGACAGCAATGGCAGACCCATGGGTAAAACAAAACAGTCTCAGAAGAAGTAAAATATGCCAAATTACACAGAGATTAGTAGCGGCTTCTTGCTACGTTGCTAGAATCAACCTAGATTTATGTTGATTATTGCACTGGAGTGAGCCCTGATAGCAGTCCATACCTGCTAAGATTAAAGTGTTCATGTGCATGAAGATTTTTGTGCTGTCAGCCCAATTCCCAAGGTCAGATGGTGTGCCTTTGTATTTTGAAACCCTTAATAACTTTTTCTTCTATGAATTTGCCCCTTCTATTTTAATATGTATTCCAATATTCCTTATTAATTCTATATATTTCTGTGTTTTCTACATTTTTCTTTCTCTTTTTGGGAGTGTATAATTATGGGTAAAATATACATCTACCTGTCGTCCTCAGTTTAAGGAGAATCTGATTTGTCTGTCCGTTTTCTTAGATAAGAATCTCTTGCCCCCCTGAGTGCGAGCAGGAAAAGATGTGGCATTTTAGGCCGTGATAATGTCATGTGGTTCCCAAGCACAAACACGTTACTTCTAAGTCTGTCTTATTTTTGACCTCTACTGTACCTATTGAGTTGCCCATAAGGAGTTGTCTCATCCAAGGAATTCGGCATACCATAAGCAGTTCTGCCTTCAGTAGACTACACAGCCAGCCATAGAGATGCACATTAAATGTGAAAATCCATGGCAATTATACAGTGGTGCACTTATGGATAAAATCTATGTGGGAAAATGATTTGGAGAGATATAGACCTACAGGCACAGTTCATGGAGGGAACTCTGTCATCTTCACTTAGACTATTTTTCTTATTTTTTTTCTCCTTCTTACTGGCCCTATATTCCTACCACAACTTCATGGTACCCATTTCTATCCAATTTAATAATGCTTGCAGGACTTTAACCATTCCACTTCTCATTAAATCTTTGGGAAATCCATGGCTTAATTAAAACTGGAGAAGGAAAGAGATTTTTTTTTTGACTTGAAATTCTGACAAGTGAAAACAAAATTCAATTTTAAATGGATAATAGAAAAACAAATTTCCCCATGAAATGAAATCAACAGTACACTGAATGCCGTTTGTTTGGGGGCATTAAAAATGTTTCATTATGATTTCTGCTTTGTTTATTTCTTTGGAAATAAAGTAAAACAAAAGCTGTTTTAAAATGGAAAACAAACCCTACTGCTCCTGAAAGACTGACAAGAGAATATTTCTATGGATATGTTCTATTCCGATTTTTCAATACAGTGTTTTATCAAACTTGACATATTTCCATGATACATTTTTCTTTTGACAGACTCACATTTCCCAGTGGGAAAACATTCCCTAGGAATGTTTCTGATGGATTGTTTCAGATGTTCTGCAGTTCTTAAAGTAAAGGCACAACTTGTGGGATGCTGAAAAGAGTTATAATAATTCCATGGGGGGTTTTGGAAGCAGACAGATTACTGCATTTTGTGTTCTGCCTTAATGAACTGCATAAACAAATACTAGGTCTTAATGAAGCAGGTGACCTGATGCCTCTTTATCATAAGAACACAGCCACTGTAGAAAATCCTTAATGTAAGACTTAATGTCTTGACTATTAATAAGCATTCCCCTACTAATCTCTTAAGTCTCCAGACTTAAATAGCTGCTCAGAAGGTCAGCAGACTGAATTTACTATTAGTGAAAAGTACACTTACTGAAAGGCTTTTAGTTCTTGAAAACAAATGAGCAGGATAGAGACATGGCTCTTAAGAAGAGATCCCCACTGAGACTGATGAGAATTACTGCTTTTTGCATGTAATGATGGCAAGATCTGGCTCAGTAGTTAGACCATTTTTAAACCATGAAACCCCTATTCTCACCGGCACTAGGATGAAACCAGAATAATTTCAGCAAAGCTGACTTGCTCCAGCAATAGCACATTATCTCTTTTCTGCTTCAGATGATGTTCTCACAAAGGTCTGTATTTTTTCATTATTAAAAAACAGCCCCAAAACTCATGTGCACTTTTTTGTCCTCTACCAAAATGACTGCTTGTTTGCCCTATTGCTTGTAGTGACAACCTGTCTTTAGACATTGAACTTTTTACTTAAATGCATTAACCTGGGAATCATTATGTCCTCAATTCTGAGACTAGTAGAATTATTGATCTTAGACCTTGAACTATCAGAGAAGGACAGGAGAGAATGTTTGCCAGTGGACTACAAATGTGCAGGGCAAATAAAAAAAAAAAAAGAAGAGGCTATTTGCTGTTATCCTATTTTCATTTCATAATGAATGTAAATTCTATGAATTTACAATTAGTATATTGCAAACACCATGGTGTCTGAAAGATTTGGAGCCTGCAGAGGTGGTCAGAGAATGCTTGTTTACTGTTTCTTTCAATTCAAGAACTAAGAGTTGTAAAACAAAACTGCCAAGGGTCAGTTTCAAAACCAACAGTAGATAATTATTCTTCACACTACACGAACTGTGAAACTCCTTGACACAGCATGTTGTGAAAGGTAAGAGTTTACATGGGTGCAAAATAATGGGCATATATAGAAATAAATATGGAATATGGAATGCATGTGGAATAGACAAGTTTGTAGAAAAGTTATTTTTTAAAAAAGCTATTAATAGTTATTAAATGCAAAGACATACCTCCTGACCTAGGAAATTGCTGGGACAGAAATTGCCAGAGGCCGTATAAATCATAGAATCATAGAATTGTCAGGGTCGGAAAGGACCTTAAAGATCATCCAGTTCCAACCCCCCTGCCATGGGCAGGGACACCTCCCACGAGATCAGGTTGCTCAAAGCCCCGTTCAGCCTGGCCTTGAACACCTCCAGGGATGGGGCATCCACAGCTTCTCTGGGCAACCTGGGCCAGTGTCTCACCACCCTCATAGTGAAGAACTTCTTCCTAACGTCCATTCTGAATCGACCCATCTCTAGTTCTAATCCATTCATATTTTAGTTTAAATACTCCAGGAAAGTAGTATCTGTCCCATTTTCACAGTAGTCATACAGTCCCAGCCCATGAAATGGTGCTGGATAGCCCTTTGTTTTGAGTAGGTACAGCCATTGTTATACAGTTATATAGCCTACGGTGCCTTGACAACATTGCAATTTCAAGGAGGCAGCTCCTTCTTTAGCCTGGGGGTCACTGCTGTGCTCACCCAGACCTGTCCAGGGGTCAGGGGCATCTGCACTTTCTGTTCATTGCAGTCAATTTTTTTCATAATCATCTATGTCTTCTCTCAGTTGAGGAGCAGGTACATAATTTCAGACTTAAAATCTGGAAAGAGAGTGTGTGTTTACTTGTGGGGGTTTGTGAAATTGAGGTGAGTAGAACAGATGTGCCTGAAGGATGAATCCGAGATACAAATGTTTACTCAACACATTTTTCCTTATCCATTTTCCATTGCTGTGTTTCCTCAAGCTCTTGGAAAGTTTATCAACATGTATGTCATTGAAGTTTCCACTTAGTTAAAACACCACTGCCTGTTGCTACATGAAATTAATCCAACTACAGACCTATTCACCTGACTGCAGACCTATTAATAACATTCTTTGCATGCTTCAGTAATCACAGACAAGCCATACCTCTAATAAGTGCTTTTGAACTACTGTCAAACTCCTTTTTAAATCTCATTAAGATTGGATTACTTGGTTATATTAATCCTGGCGGCCTTATGCCAGTGGTCCTGACTCATACTGGTTATTGTAACATACTGGCCACAAGAATACAGAAATGGCCACAAGAAATGGCAAATTCAAAACTGAGACTGAAAGAAAGAGAAAAGCAAGAACCTGCTCCCATGGCACTTCTTGTTTCATAGTACTGTCCACAGGTCAGATCAAGTTAGGAGCCAGCATCCTGTGCTTTCAGCGTTAAATCATTACGTTGTGGAAACACATGAAGAGTTGCCTTTAGTTCACTTGCAATAAACTCAGTAAGCAGTGCACCCACCGTGCAGTGGAGGCGAGCTTTCTGCCTGCCAGCCAAGCACAAAAATATTTCTTGTTGATATAAACACCACATGCTCCATCCTTTGCATTCTGATGCTGCATTTATGGTAACGACAAAAACATTTTGGGTCTTTCCAACTTTACAGGTAGGGAAATCAAAGAAGAGATGACTTGACTTAAAAATCAACTTGTCAGCAGTGGAACATGTAAGATTTGAATTCCTGGCTCTCATGCTCTTGCCCAAGCCAGTAGACCAAGGCCATCTTTCCTTTATTTTAAGTTTGGGTTTCTTTTTTCTGAATCCAAGAACCAAGATATGTGATACTTGGTTAGTTTCTGATTACTGTGGGAACTACACGTCCTGGAAAGCTTCATAGTGTACCTCTTGCTGTATGGAGAGGTTAGAGGAGGTTAAAAATCAATGGGCTTCCCACACAGAAGGACTGGCATAGCGTGAAAATGCAGAGTATTATATCCTAATGCTTGGCAAAATTGAGATAATCTACCACTTGCATTATGACAGTTGCCAGTCATAGGCTTAGCATTGTGGGTCTCCTTTACTGAACAGAGGAAGGAGAAATGGGCATTCCTAAATACTGCTCTGAGTCCCCTTGGATATCGCTGAGGAGCCCTGCTGTCAAAATTGAGCCCTTATGGAAGACAGCACCACAGGGGAGAGGCACTGCTGAGATGGCGCATCTGCTGCGCTCGCCATCTCAGTGGCAGATTAACAAGAGGCAGATGTCAGGTGTGTTTAAGGTTGCCTTTTCCTGTTTTAAGCTTTACTTCTGTAACCTAGAGGCCTCTTCTGTGAAGGACTTCCCCACTGGGCTTGGCAGACTAAATCCTGCTGTCTTTGTTTTAATCCTGATTGATGCTTAAAGTAGACGAAAGTGATTCCTCTGGAGAGATGTGTTAAGGGATCCGTTGTTTTTTTGTATTTTGTTTCCCTCTGCTGCAGAAGTTATTTAGGTGGCAGGTATGGTCCCATGCCAGAAAAGGGGATAAATCCTCTGAAGCAGGCAGTGCTCTGTGGAGAGTCACTCAGCTGTGGGAAACTCCCTGTGCCATAAATGCCTTTTCCTTTCTTTCAGTAAAAGTATTTTTGTCTGCGTTTCACTCTGTGGCTCTGTGAGTTCTGTTTGTCTTCTCCACAATTTTACTTGTGAGACAATTGACTCACTCGGCTTTCTCCTGATACCATTTGGTTGAGAACACCTTTGACAGGGAGGTATGTGGAAAGCAAGTCCAGGCATTTGACGTAGCAAGATGTGAAGCACGTCTATGCAACATCTGGCTCCTAGTGTAAATCACACAGGTAGAGCATAGCCTGACGATAACCACAATCTGCTGATGGTAACTGAACTTCACCTTTCTTCCCCTCATGAGTTCTACAAAGATTATTCCCAAAGGAAAAATGCTACCTCTATATGTAAATTAAATGGCAATGAAATACAGAATCATAGAAATACTTGGATTGGAAGAAAGCTCTGGAGATGTCTCATCTAACTGCTGCTCAAAGCAGGGCTGACTTCAAAGTCAGGCTCAGGAACTTGTTCATTGAGGTACGGAAAATCCCCAAGCTTATTTTTTAAATAGATTAGTTCCCTGCGGCACTGATAGTAACTCTTTGAATCTCTTTTCCTTAAATAATGTAGAATACATTGGAGTTCCTTCCAATTTGGATCAGAAAAGATGTGCTAGCATGGTACAAGACATGTTGGTTTCTTTTATTACTGCTGCTTGCTCTCTGCCTCCATATAGGGAAATTTCCAGATTTTTCATTTTTGTGAAATAATTTGGCGTTCAGTAGTTCACTGCAAAACTTAGAATTCTTGTGGAGAACCTGTACTCATATCCAAATTTTAATTCAAGCCTTATAAGTATGATGTGATTTTGCAGTCCAGCTGCATTTTGTCATCATACCTATCACTGCTTCACAGGCTGTTGTGCAGGAACCATTGTTTTCAGGACACATTTGTATCTGTATGTTTCACTGGCATCCTGAATTTTTTCATGTGGATTGAAAGAAAGATCTGTGGGGTCTGTCTTCCAGTCAGCCAGTTTTATTGACAGCTGCAGGTACTTGGGGAATATTATTCTGTCCATCCTTACAAGCTTCACCCAGTTGTTTCAAAGATTTCAAATGAGAATGAGTAAAGCCTTTGTTAAGTCTGTGAAACACCTTCTGTATTTGTTCTTGGAGTCAAAGAGAGTTGAACGATTTTATACAAAAAATTTCAGCCTTTCAAAGACTAGAACTTGTTTTTTCTGGGAAGAAGCTCAAGATTCAGTCAATTGCCCTCATCAGCTTATCCAGAAAAAGTGTCTTGCTTGCTTTCCACCTAAAAAAGAAGACAAACAAGACAGAAATTGCACACCCTTAAGCATTTCAATTGCAGGTGCCTTTAGCTCAATCTCTCTACTCCTGTTTTCATTAGAGTGTAATTTGCATTAGCCTAACAATATTCTCTTTCTTTCCTTTTCATGTCTGAGTGTGTAATGCACCATTTATTGTCAAACAGCCAATACCAAGGGAATTCAATTTCTGAGCAAAAAGAAATTCTTTATTGCCAATTCTCTGGTAAATAAGCATGAAATGATGCATCCCTTTTCTGCTATCATAACTTATTCTTTCATATCTTCATAGTAGAATTAACTACTTTCATCGATACTTCCACATGTCTTTAAATGAGAACTTTCCTTCCATGAAGGTTTTGCCATTTGCTGGTTCTTCACCTTCACACTTTATGGTGGGAAGATGAAAACCTGAATACATATTAATTCTCCACTTAGAATAAACAAAGTCAGGGTTCTCCTTCCATTGCCCGATGGTGTGGTACATTATGTTCTTCAAGTTTTTCTTCAAAAAAGAGATGGAGAAAGTCATTGATAGGAACATGTTACAACTCAGTACTCCACTTTGAGAAGATCACTGTCTTTCTTACAGTGTGGTCTCTGTGGTAGAGAATGACAGTTCTGGAAAAAGTGAAAGTAGAGGCAGTGCAAAGGGAAACGGAGGGGTCTCTCAGCAAGCAACAAGTCCTGATGAATGATTTCCACTACCAACTAGCGTCATATCTTCTCCGATGCTTGTAAGCATTGAATGCTATGCCCTGTTTCCTATGGACAACACATTTTCCAGTTATGTTTGTAACCCTAGCTTCATGCACCTGGTGAGACAACTGCTTTTTGTTATTACTTACCAACATGTCCGCTCCTTTAGCTCCTGTGATGGAGGTCTGAGATGTGAAGCTGAAAGCCCAAGGATCTGAATCGGAGCGCATTGGTAACTTTACAGAGGACAGGTAAGAGGATCAGGGAAGGTAAAAAGTGGTTGTGGAGGAAGTGATCACCATTCGCTTACATTCCACAGCTTTTCAACTTGAGATCTGCAGAGCCCAGACATGCTAGAGGAAGACATGGCTTGGATGGCTCTATTTCTTCCTAAAAATTATCTAGAATAAAAATGCTGCTGTGCAAAGGATAGTTTTCATCTGAGACAGCAGCTCAGTACTGGCTGGATTAGAGAATTAGGAGACTAGATGGATGAAAAGAGAGTGGTGAGCAACCAGCATAAAAATCTTTTCTCTGCCTTGAAGAGCTGGAAGGAAATTTCTGTAAGCGCTTGGATAACTTCATCTCTGCTAAAATGAATAAAGTGTTGGAATTTTACAGGAATGCCTTTACATTTTGATGAGATGTTTCCCTTGGTAATCTACAGGCTGAGTCCACCCACTTGGCCACCTTTTCTGCAGTGTCCATGGAAACATCAGGGTAGAGCTAGTAATGAAGTATGTGGACCCCAAAAGCCAAATCTTTTTTATTGATTATATGCACAGCCTTATCCTTTGGAGGACTTTGGAGGATCCACTGCTAACTTCATCTGACCCTTCAAGTGGGAGGTCTCAATACTGACATATGACACCTAGCCTGGAAAAGGCTGAAACATCCTAATCTAAGGTAGTATAAGTAAGGCCATTATTTCTTTGTAAAATAAGTTGTGAACCCCCCAGAATGACTCTTAGTGAAAATAGAGACTGTTGGAGCTAAAGACATCTGATGCAAAGAACTCCTGTGGAAAGGGATTATGACCGATCGTCAGAAGGGCTAAAGGAAATGAACACAAGCAATCTTGTCTGAGCCACAGTAAGCCCACCAGCATGTATTTTAATTAGAGTGCATGAAGCATCTCTCTGTAAAATTTCATACCCGAAGCTATCCAGTTTGAAACTGCTGAAGCTGATTGCTGAAATATTTAGGGGCGAATTAACATGAATGACTAAAAGGTCCTAGAGCTCTCCTGCTCATAAGAGCTCTCATATAAAATAAGGCAACACATGCGACTTTGATTCCGATTCTGGGAGACAGATGTTCATCATAGCAAAGTATTGCCAAAGGTGGCACTAATTAATTGCTGTGAACAAGATGGGTGCCAGAAATCAAATACTCTCACACTTAAAGATGATGCCTCTCAGTAAGGATTTAAGTGTGTTGAACCACATCTTCAGTCACTGTAAAGTGTCCTAATAGTGTGGCAATGAAGAACAGCTAAGTATATGGCAAGTAATAAAACTTGCAGTGCAATTTATTCTCTTATGAAAGGTTGTATGGGATTCATTTCATCTAACTCCAGTTATCTACAATGCAGCTGTTCCCATCTGACCTCACTGCTCTCAGCTCCTTTCATAGTCTAGGGAAGAAACAGACAGAACTGGGATGTGAGTCAACAGACTGACTGTAGACATTGAGTTTAGGGTGTTGTGAAGTGAAGCCGGACTTCTCTGACTCTATTGATTAGGCGTGCACTGACTACAAAGGGAGAGTGGAGAAACCAGATCATCTGTAGGTACATTATAAATAATGACTTTTATTCAGCCCAGTCCTACCTAGATGGCAGTTTGTTCAAGCCAGAAAATTTCCTAGGAACTGATGTCTCATTTCCTATGTCCTTTTTTAAAAGTTCAGTGTCCTGTACCAGACATGTTATGAATGTCTTATGCAGAGACTGAAATGTTAATAGGAACCTCTGCTTAGTATGCAGTCTGTCTGCTTGCATTTGCTTCTATTTACCAGCATAATTTCTAGACCTGTTGTTTACTAAATGGAGTATTGTGCTGCTGCTGACTCCAGTAACTTGCAAGACTGAGATGACTGAAGGGCAAGAAGTAAAATGAAAAAAAAACGTTATGTACAAGTTCCTTGTCTTTCTTTTGAAGAGAAATCATTTGTTTGACTATCAGTTTCTTGGCAGCAAGATTTTTGCAAGCAATTTATATACTAATGTGTATGTTGCAAAAGCAAACTCTACGGTAGCATTCAGTAGCTTCAGGATAAGTTTTATAACTATGCATCCAGTCGGAGAGTCCTGACTCACAGAGATACCTAATTTGAATTTCTTTTGCATGGATACTTAGCTCACTGTAGTAAGGCTAGTCCTTATACACAAATGCATATGGTTACATACCCAATATGGATTCAAGTGGCTAACTTTAGGCAGAACGGAAAAAATGCAGCAAGCACAATCCAAAATAGAAGACAGTTATTCTTGGGAAAAGAGTGATGCTTTTCTTCAGAGATGACACAGCATTATTAGGCTACAGAGATGAAACGAGATGAATTATGTTGACAGATGTATGTAGAAAATCCTTATTTTATGCATTCTTCCACTCTCTAAGCCTGGTTCTCCTGTGTGTACCTCCAGTGTTACTTCACTGAAATCCACATGGCTATGAAGTGTAAGATTGCTGTATTATTGCTGTGACTGACAAAAAAATATTTGTAAAACTGCTTCTGATTCATTTACCTGCCAACTGCTGAGCCAAATTTTAGAGGCTTCTCCACTAAAGCTGACAGTGTCAGGCAACTAAATGAAGAAATATCACGAACATTTATCGCCTGTTTGTTTGTTTGCTGTGCAGTGAGCTCCCAGAGGGCTTGCAAACAGTTCTTGGGGAAAAAGAAAAAAAAAAAAAAGAAATTATTTTCAAATATTTCACTAAAAAAGTAAAATGAGCCGCACTGTCAGATGACGACAAAAAATAAAACAAACATTGCATCGGTAAAAAGTTTTTCTAAAGAAATTCCTGACGTGCTGAGTGTGGTGCTGTGATAACCCCCCGCAAGGAAATCCTAAAGTGACTTGGGAGTTCTGGGACCAGAAATTGTTGACAGCTCAGCTACTAAAATAATTGAGACCTCAAAGAGTTCAGAGCAGCCTGCTCAAGGGAAGGATCCTCTCCAAACTTCATCTGGTGAAACTGCACTTCAGAAGGAAGCTTTCAAAGGCAATGAAGAAGCTTGTCAGAAATGACAGACTGAAACGTAGGGAAATCAGTGAAGACTTAATTGAATTACCGTGTTCTGGCTGGATTCTCCTGCCATGTGTGTACACTCAATCCACGGCAAACGGAGGGTAAGCACCTTAACTTGCCTGGTTCCCTGAGACTGGTGATGGGCTGGGAATATGCAAACTATGAAAACATGGTTCAGCTGACATGCAGTGTGGGATTCAGTGCAAATATTAAGACACACTACATTTCGAGGTCTCCATGGGAGGTAGGTGCCTCACTCTAGTTAAAGGAGATCTAGTCCATACAGCCAGTGGAACATAGAGAGTGAGCCCCAAAGAGAAATCTCTATTAGACAGAAAAGTACTTCTTAGGTTTCATTGGGTTCACTAGATCTCCACAGATTATGATATGAGCTCAGCATTAAAGTACAGAGACACGTACATTTCTTTTTCTCAGTCTGTGAGAGAAGTCCTGTCCTAGTAACCCGTTGAAATTGCAGGACTCGATTGAGTGTCTGAGCCTCAGTTCAGAATGGAAGCCACTACAGCATGAAAGGTGATATTGAAAGCTAGAGATGAACAAGTTATTTGAGCCACATATCTTGCAAAAAAACAAGAATCCAGACAGATTAATTGAATCGCAAAGATCCAAAGAGAAAGGAGGAATGGGAGAGGAGAGGAATAAGAGTTATATGAATCTCTTTCCAAACCGGTAAGTCCCTCTATTTGTATGCTTGATGTTCCCAAAAGTACTGTAATAAGAGTTCTTCCTATTCAGGCCTTAACAGTAACATATAAAATTATTTCAAGTTAAAAGGATTGGGGGTTTGGCCCTCGAGCTTTGTTTTTTATTTTTCTTTAAGACTGCTGATATAAAAAAACCCACTCCTTGGAGAGTGAGCATTGTTTGAAAACATTGCCTGTGAAGTGGGAGGAAAACCCTAAACATTTAGGAAACAGCCCTGAAAACTACATCCTGCAGAAAGCACTACAACAGAAAAAAGATGAGTCAGATTTAAGTGTAATCAATGGATTAAAGTTGGATGCAGAAATTGTGGGTCGCAGTCTTCATTTGATTGTCTAGTGTCAGATACCTTTCAGCATCAGTGAGGTAAAATATAGGTCTACGCTGCAATCTAAATGCAAAAATGCAGAATATTTTTCTGATAAAAAAGTGAAAGAGAGACGCTAAATCAGATAGTCATTTCTGCTATGTGAAAATCCAAGCTTTACTTCCACAGAAGTAACTTGAAAGTTATTTGGAAGTAATCAGGTCACACCGAGACTCCATCAAAACGCCAGATCTACTTAGAGGGTATTGGTATCTACTTAGAGGCTTGAACTTCTGAAGCCAAATTAGGCAGTTGCTCTCATGACACATTTTCTTCCTCCCCCGTTTGTAATGGGAAACATTTCCTGATAATACATTTAACCATATTTTAAAATCCCACTGAAGTAATTGCAACCATGGCACAGGTTTATCGAGGTTTCAGTGCTTAAATAAGTATGGATGGGCCAAAGCAAGCGCAACTAAGGGTTTCCTGAATTGGGATCAGTGTCATCGTTTGTGTAATCATTAGTTCCTCCTTCTGCTTCATATGACCCATGCACAAAGGAGTAGCTTTTCCTTCTAGTGAGGCACAGGAGTAATTTCTTGGATAATGAAAGAAACCATGGGAGAAAGACACCTTGATACATGAAATACAAAGATAGCTGTATCAATAAGTATGTGCCACAGATCTCTAGATGATGGCAGTATGGCTCCACATTTGTCCTGTCCTTGTAATCATCTCTCTGCAATGGATACTGGTCTGACTATCTTTTTTAGACTCTTCCTGATGAGTCCAGCTACCCTCCCACCACACATGATACAGACAAGCTGGGAGTGCATTGACCAAGGTACTTTTTCACCTACAGAAAGGTGAAGGAATAAGTGTTGTCCTGCAGTTAACACCCCCAGATTTTTGCATGAGATGTCCTTCCACAGGACAAGGACAGAACGGCACTAGTAACAGTGATGATTTAATGTTAAATTCTGTTGCCCCAGAGTGGGATACCTGATCTTAAAATCTTGCTGAGATTGCCTTTGTTTTCCCTCCAGGACGGTCCTGGGCTGAGAGGAGGCTCCATGTCTGCTGGCTTGGACAGGAAACTTGTCTTGAAACTCCTTCGCCAGGGAAGTTCAGGATCTCCTCAGAGCAATGGTTTCCAGGCTGACAGTTGTCCTTCACAGCCTGCCTGTCAGCTGTAGCAAGGCACCTGAAAGTCTGACTGGAAGGCTCCCAGATCGGCATCCCCTGATGTGGCAGCTTTGCTGTCCCCCAGCTGGCTGGGGAAAGAGGAGCATCTGGCAGTGCCTGCAGCCACCAGAACGATTCGTCCAGCCCATATGGGCTTGGTGCTAACTTAGGTTTGTGGGGCTCTTGGGAAGCGGTGAGCTGATTGTATTGCCTTGGCAATAGGATGTGCAAAACACTACGCTGGGGATACTGTCACAAGGAAAAGCCCTGTGTTATTCCATGAGAATACAGTGTCCACATGAGTTCCACGGTAAAGAAAGCCAGAAAATCTATTTTATGCCTAAGGAGTCATGCTTTCACCTCATTTTCCTCCTCTCCCCCCAGTCCCAAGCTTTATACTACACCCCAGAGACTTCACTATTAGGAACCATTTCAAACAATGGAACTTTCTTTAAATATCACCATTTTCTCCTCCATCACCCTTACATTCCTCATTCAAGTGCAATTGCAAGTACTAGCTACTGAAGAGGAAGAATCTATGTGCCTTGACTTTGTCAGAGTAGTTTCTGTTATCCTGAGCTGTGCTCATTACCAACTCTCACCCACCATTATTTCAGGAAACCATTACATTCATTATTAATAAGAACCCTCCAGCTAACTTTCTTCCCTTGCAGACATTATTCTGCTTTCAAATGTCATCATGGCAGTCACTCACTCTGCAGGAAGCCGGGGGGACTCCTCCCATTCCCGTTCCCAGCCTGACCTTTTTCAGATCTGGCATACCTCGATCAATTCACCTGCCTCTTTGAAACAGAGCTGAAACTGATGCAGTCGAAAGGGGACAGGGCACTACAACACTTGCAGAGATTTGTAGCTGTTCTGAGCTGTCACAACAGCTCTGGAAGGAGTTTAACTTTATTAGCTTAGGAGATGAATAAAACATCCAATACGTACTTAAAATTGGATTCACTCAGATCCTGCACAAGAGTCCTAAAACCTACCTGAGGTTCTGAATGGGGACCCAGTCTGTCCACCTTCCCCAAAAGCCTTCATTATTTGACGGCTGACAACAGAAGTAAAACCTGCATTTTGTGCAGAGTATAGAGAGAGCCTAGGTAGAGGCTGACACTAGGGTCAGAAACTGAATACAGTCTCTTTCGATCTTTTGATCTGCTGAAGGTCTAGCAAAAAGTGCAAGCACCATTCTGCATCCAGCCATATGTTTGTGATCACCACGTACTCATGTCTTCCCGATCCCAGAGCACGGACGATGCTCATTCAAGATACTCATAGGACTGATGCAGCAGCTAGAGCTCAGCCCCAATAAACTCACCTATTGCTTAAGACCTATGGTGTCCCACTTCGCAGACGAGCAGTCCAATCATGTCATCCTTGCCATTGCTCTGCTGGTAATGCATCCATAGAAGAGGGCTCTGGATCTCACCTGGAGGGACATATTTGATACTTTCTGTTAGTTCCCTTTACTCCAACTAAAAGACATCTCATCCCTCTGAGACGTCATCCAATATTTCAGAGAGACAAAGTTGGTACCCGATTTGGTCCGATACCACCCATTGTGTACTTATGCCTTGCGTGATGTTTGTGGTTATTATTAAAACGGTTTCTCAAGTTACTTAGTTTTATTGTAGAAACTCCTCAGGGTTCCAGACACGGCAAGGACTTTACTGTGTTAGATGTTACACCAAGACCTGGCCATGCCCTTCCTCCAGCGAGGATGCTTTCCATACAGTTTCACCACTGAGAGCAGTGGGAATACTTGCATGCTTAGAGTTGAAGATATGTCTAAGTCCTTTCAGGATCTTTAAAAAGGAAAAAAAAAACCCACCACCAAACAAGCAAGGGGGAGTCATCCTTGTATGGGCATGGTTACAACCAATATCTGAAAGTCATTTGGGCAAGAACTGAGCAATTGGATCCATGCCATGATCCCATATGGACACTCACTCCATCCAACTGATCAGAATTGTCACAGTCTTCTCCTGCATTCCTGCATCTCTGTGTATTGATCTCATGGGTCTTAGTCTGTTTCCTAAAAGAACAAGGCTTATGTTTCATATGCCATACCCACATGCGTGAGTCTGTGTGCATATCTGTGTCTGTATATGTCTCTCTGTCTTCATTTTAACTCTTTGACCAATTTCAGCCATAAAGCCAGACAGTATGATGAATGATCCTACCAGTTTTGTGAAAGGACATGACTGGGAGAAGAGTCCCAGGCACACCATGACTGAAGGAGAAGCTGCAACGTGAGCTCAGCCCTTAAAGAACACAGATCCCCCTTAAAGGGGATCTGAAGGGGAGTGACCTTATAAAGCAACCCAGTCAACAAAAAGCTATGGTCAGACTTTGCAATCAGCTGTGAGGGGAAAGGCCCTGGAAACAAGACTAAGGGAATGATTTGTTTAATCCTTAGATAGTCACAATTTGGGGTTGTTTTGTTCTGTTTCAATACAGCTTTTAACATTATTAGGCTCCAGTTCTGGACAGTGCAATAAACACAGATAAATCATAACAGAAAGCCATGGAGCAGCATGCTGGAAAACCTTTCTGGTTTCGGGGCAGTCGACCTATGTCTGTGCACATGCAGCTTCAGGCGTCCTTTACCAATTCTCATGAGTTCACGTAATCCTGTTGCGTGTGAGTTTCCAGTCCTGGAGGTGGATGTTTAAATGCAATAAAAAATTGTGCTGGATTTATTCCTTCTTTTGCATTTTCATGAAAGCATTCATATTAATTGGAAGCATGCAACTGTGGGTTATGGTTTTGTTTTCTTTTAATAATGAAAGGAAACAAATGTTGGTGTGCAACTGGCAGGGGAGGAAAAACTAGGCAAGCCTTAATATTTAAATGCATTCAAACTGTTGAATAACTAGAGGAAAAGAGAAAATAATGTTGCTTTGTGAAAAATTTTGCTGGTTTGTTAGGAGGATTCCAGGTCCCCTAGTGTATATAAGTGATAGAAGAATATATCTCCTTGCTGTGATAGTCACGCTGTATTAAGTGGGATTCCTGCATGGGATCAGGGATGTAAGCCTCCTTGTAGGTATTTAGAGGGGGTGAGAAGCTGTTGTTTTATGCCTTTCTGAGGAAATGACAAAAAGGAAAATAATGCAGCAAGGCCTCAAAGAAAGATGTCCAGGTACTTCTGCTTTTAAGTAAGGCTTCTGCAAACACTGAGAATTTGTTGGGACTTGTTCCTATGTGCCACGATGACCTTTATGCCTATCAATTTTGATTTAAAAAACAAAACAAAACAAAACAAAAATGGTGGTAGAAAGGCAGTGTCTCAGGGAGGAAAAGGCACCACCTCCCTGAAAGGAGACCGTTAGCAACAGGTGACTAGGGCAGGCTTTGCCTGTCAGAGGTGACGGGCAGTGTGTGACACTGCTCCCTGTGGAAATCCAGCAGCTGGGCTGGGAAGGAGCAGGTCATGTCTGCTCCTGCTCCAGAGCTGTGATTGAGGCTTACGTGCCCCAGGACACAGCTGGGCTTTTGGGGACAGTCCCAGCTGCCGCTGCGGGCAGGTACCGACTGTGATTCACAACACAGCTGGCTGTCCTCTGGGCAGATGGGATGGAGCAGAGGGGAAAAAAAAATCTCCTTAGCCTCATTGCTGGCACAGATCAGACCAGGACTTGGCCTGATGCCCACAGTCTAACAATACCACAAACACATCCATTGTATGGAGAAGCCTAGCAGGACGCAGAAGGCAGGGACTAATTAGTCTCTGTTAGGCCCAGGAACTTATGGGCCCCAACAGGGTTGGGCATCCAAATCTATAAGACTCCAATTTCTTTAGCACCAAGAGCCACCCTAGGGCAACAGAGCGGAGAGCCAGAAGCCCCTTGGGCAAGTGTGTCAGTGTGCTTAGGGTGACCTTCTTTTGCCTTTGCTTGCATAGGGGTCCAGTCTGGCAAGTATCCATAGATGAGAAGTGCAGGACAAATGTCTCTTGTTTCAGAGACCAAATGCACCAGAAACAGCCACACAGGCCGCTTTTGGGTTGCCTGGCTAGGAGCGTGTACATACCCAGCTGAGATGTGCTGTTGGGGAGTCTTACAAGGCTTGGTGCTGTGGAAGAAAAGGCTTTCCATTGCATCTCAGGAAAAGCCAAGGGGATGCCCCAAAGGCTTGGAGATCTGGGGGAAGGCGTGCTGATGAATTTGGTGACCAACAGGCCGGAACCCTTTTGCCCCTGGGGTCCAGCCTGAAGGCTTGCTCCTCATTATTTTGGAGGTGGAGATCCTCGTTGCACTTAGTAACATTGCATCTAGCGCTGGGGTCTGTCCCCTTTCCCCTGAAGGACTGGCGGGTGGTTCACACTGCACATAGTGGCAGGGAGGATTCCCCGTTCCTTCTCGAGGCATGTAGGGGGGTCCACAACGCACTTTGAGCCTGGGCAGTGGCAGAAACCTGTTGCTCCTGAAAGTTTATGGGCCATGGTGTTAACATTGCACCTAATGCAACTGGTGGTGAAGGAATTCTTACTGCTCCTGGAGGACTGGGTGGGGGTGTCTGCATTGCACCTAATTTTGGAAAGGGGTACCCATTTCCTGGACAGGGGGATTCCTCTTGGTCCTGGAAACTTTGAGGCAGTGGAATCCCCAATATATGGAGGGGTGGGGGAAGATCCCCGGTTATTTCTGGAGGCTTGTGTGGAAAGCGTCCCCATTGCAGCACCCAGCGCTTGGGGAAAGGCATCTCCGTTGCAGTCCCTATCGCACCCAGTGCCCGGTGCAGGGGGGAATCCCTCTTCCAGTCAGTGCAGGGAGACAGGAAGGTTCCCACTTCGCTTCTGGCGGCTTTGAGGGTCGCCCTCCCCCGGGACGCCCCCGGCCTTCTCCATCCCCGAGGCGTCCTGGGCGGAGGGCGGGCTCGGCTCCCTCCCTCCTTCCCTCCCTCCCGGGGGTTTGCCCTGGGACGCGCCGGCGGCGCTGGGGCCGGCTCCTCGGCGGCGGGCAGGGGGTCAAGGGCAGCAGCCGGCGGGGGGGAGATGCCAGCGGCGGGGCAGCGCCGAGGCTCCGGCTGAACGGGCAGCGCCAGC
>VYZM01018690.1:175181-193039 GCA_013398915.1 Dromas ardeola | reverse complement strand
GATCCCGGGCGCTGACAGACCCGGTCCGGGGACCGTTACCCACTCCCTCACAGATCCCGGCTGATCCCTGGTGCTGAGGGATCCGTCCCGAGGACGGTTACCCGCTCCCGCACACGACCCGTCCGTCCTCGGGCGCTGACAGACCCGCTCTCGATGGCCATTACCCGCTCCCTCCCAGGGCCCAGCTGTCCCCGGGCACTGACAGACCCCGTCCGGGGGCCATTACCTGCTCCCTCTGAGGTCCCGCCGGTCCCCGGGCACTGACAAACCCCGTCCAGGGACCTTTTTCTGCTCCCTCACAGGACCCGCCCGTCTCGAGGTGCTGACAGACCCCGTCCGGGCACCATTACCTGCTCCCTCACAGGTCCCGCCCGTCTCCAGACGCTGAAACACCCCATGGCCGCTCACCTCCCTGTCCCCTCAGAGCCCCTGGGGTGAACCATGGCCCTTCTTGGTGTCCCCTTCTCCGTGAAGCAGCCGCCTCCCCGTCCCCTTTCCTTGACACAAAACGCCCATCGCAGGGACCCCACTGGGGTGACAGCTCCCTGCCCAGAGGAAGGGGTTTTTTCTGCCGCTGCCTACTTCAGCGGGGCAGTGGGTGGCCATGGCTGGTGCCCGTTGTCCTCAGCCTCTTGCCCTGGTGCCTCTCCTTGCAGCATGTGCTCAGCAGCGGTGGCTCTTTCACCTGAGGGATCAGCAAACAAGGGCAGGGCTCAGCCCACACGTCCATCCGAGTGTCTGCACTGAGTTTCTCCTGAGTGAAATGTAGGAGAGGCTTTTCCTCGTGGTCCTTCTTCATCACAAGCTTCCCCCTGGGTGATGCTGGGATGAGGTGCAGATAAGGGCTTAAAACAGCTTTCCCAGGCAACACCCCTAAGTCAGACTGACTTCTTTGGTGGCTTGTTTGTTTTAAGTGAGAGTTTTAAGTGCGGTAATTGATACTTGCAAAACAAATGAGAGAGATTAAGCCAGAGGTACACTGATCTTGCACAGAATTCGTAAAGGCTGTTCCCACAGCATTAAAAAAGTGGTGGTGATCCTTCTGGACTGTGGTATAATTTGCCCATCTTTAGCATTTCCTTAGATAAAGAAAGAAAATCTGTTCTATTGCCTTATGTTCTTTTTTGTTTGTTTGTTTGTTTGTTTTTTTCCTGTCTATCTAATTTACGAAGAAAGATAGAGGGAAGCCAGGTCAGGAAAAGCAACAGGCTCCAAAGGCAAGCAAAAATTTAATCTTAAAAGCTTTGCAGAAGCTTTCTTAGAAAACAGAGAGTATTTTCTCAGGTCTGCCAATGTCTTTTTTTCCCCAGTCAGAGACCAGCGCACATGGAATCAGAGTGGCATGGGTCTACACACTTGCAGTTTTCAATCCCAAACCAGTCCTTCCTAATCTTTCTTTCTTAGTCCCTCTTCTCTTCCAGGCTGTGTTTTGCTGTATTGATTTATTTTGTTCCATAAAACCATTTAAGTTTATGTTTAGAGAGGGGAACTTCTTGCCAGTGAGGTTATCAAAAGTACCCAGGTACCGAGAGCTGACAGACTAATTCTTTTCCAATGAATCAAAAAAAGTCGTGCGTTTCCTCTCTAGATGTAATCTACAGACGATTTTCCAGTTCCCCTGTAACTTCGCATTTAAATTATTTCTGTAAATTTTGGTAGTTGTGTTGCTGCTTTAAAAACAAAGTGTCTGCCTTGAAAGGAAGATAAGGAAAAAAAGCGTAGCACAAATTAAGAACCAAACCCCCAAGTTTCCATAAAATGCGTTTAGTCTGAGAGAAATGCGTTCTTGGAGTGTATTCCACGTGGGTTTATATAGAGGAGCTTGTTTGGATGTAGCGTACTTGTGTCTGATAGAGATGGTGTGTACGCCTGTGCGGCATGTGGAAATAATGTGTTGGAAGACAATCTTCGGCCTCATGTATAGAACAGCTCTTGTTGCTCCAGTTGTAGCCGAAGCAGAGCTTTTACTGTCCTTTGGGGTTGTGTTTTCATCCGTGAACATTGTTGATAAATCTGTATCTCTGCTTTACAGCTGGACGAAACCTCGCACCAAGAAGCTTAAGAGCAATGTTTTAAAACTTTGGCTCAAATCCAAGGCTCTTAAGTTCCTGTTTAACCTGAAAACACTTGAAAGTTGACTCGAAGTCAATGGCTCTATTCACATTTGTGGATTTGAGAAAAGGCATAGCTGCTTGTGGGAGCAGGCCCTTACGCGATTAAGGAAGCTTAAGTTTTCACAGCAGCTGAGCAATTGTGTTTTATGGGAACTGCAGGTTTGCAACACTTATGAAATGAGGCAACTTTCTAGTACAGAATTAGATCTGCCACATGAAAATGCTGGTGCAAATGACCTGTCAGATTGCACAGAGCTGGTCAGCGAAAGGGTGAAGACTTGCACAGCGGGCTCTGAGATTTATGTTCTCTTGAAGGGTTCCTGCACATATGATACACTGGAAAATGTGTTTACTTGAATGTGAAAAACAAACAAACAAACCATAAAACAAAGGCAAATGAATCTTTTGACATTTTGATATAGAGTCCTTGTTGAATTCACATAATTTGGAGGAGGGGGGATTATTCATCAAAAACAAAAGCAAAGCTTGCTATAATTTTTGTACTCTCCCGAAGCTGTTAAAAAAGCAGTTTGAGTATATCAGCCAGTGGTGACAAGTTAAGTAATATTCCTGGTCTGAGACTGCCAAAATTCAGTCCTACTGTGAATTAATGCAGCATAAACATCTCATTGTGAGAAGCCTTTCCTGGTGTCGTACTTTGGCAGGGTTTAAATCTGTAGCCATCTTGTGGCAATTACTGGATGTTTGAAGGAGGCAGTTGTACGCAGGGAAGAACAGCTGATGTTGGCCAACTGGTAGTTTTGCCATGAAACATTTCAGTGATATTCATAGCTGCCCTTAGCTAGAAAGAAAGCAGCCTTTAGCTTTTGTTCATATAAGGCATCTGCTTACTTATTATTCTTCTGTCAAGAGCGGAGGAGAAGTAATGATTAAGTCCTCTAAACTCTGTGGCCTTCATATTGCAAACCAGGGCGCGGTTGTGCCAGCCGTGCTTCTCGCATGTCTTTGCTGAAGCTGGTGGAGGAAGACAGTGCAGGTGTCTCATTGCAGGTGCGTAATTTAGTTTCAGTCTCATAGGTTATATCCCTACTAGTACATTAAAATTGCCGGGACAGCTCTTCAGCCTTCAGGCCAAATGCCAAAGAGTGGCTTCTGCCCATACTATTAAGCTCTTTCAGCTTCTAAAATGGGGAGACGGTGTGCAAACTGCCCACTGAGAATGGTCCATGGCGCAGCCTAACTCCCAGATCATTCCCGGGAACTGTTTGAGATACCGCTAGATTGCTTGGGGCAAAAATGTAGCCAGGAACCATTCTAAAAATTTAACAGTATAAATGATTAAGTACTTAAAACAGACCTTTGCACTGTTTGATTTATTAGCTTAGATGGAGTATGCTGTACTCCCATTGCTCAGCGCTCTCAATGAATGCCTGAGGGAGGCATTTTCCTCTAAGGCAAACTCTTCATTGCTTTGAACTCAGCAATCAGCTTTCTTTGTGTTAGAGATTACTGTGGGATCCTGTTGGTGATGTGATGATCTGAGAGATCCACAATGAGAGAAACAGAGTGGTGGATAATATAAACTTTTTAAGGAAGTGTGTTTCTGTTTTCTTTTTATTTTCATTTTGCCCTACATATTAGCAAACCAAATATTTTGAAAATATTATATTAGAACAAACATTTGCACATTTCTATATTTTTTTAATAGTTCTGCAGATTTTATTTTTTGGGGAGGAGGGGAGGTGAGGAAATGTGGGTGGTAAAAACAGGCTGCACCCCCCGCTGAATTTGATCCTTTTTGGTTTATGTCACTTTCAGGTTTTCAGCACTGCAAAGGAGGCCTTGGGGAAACCCAAGAAGGAGGCTTTGGGGAAAAGCTGATTTACTTTAGATTAAAATTTTATCCAGCAAATGACATTTCTGCAGGGATTTCCTTTTCCGCTCTGTGTCTATAAATTGAAATGGATAGATCAAGTCTTGGTCATGCATGTGTCCTTCTTTCTTTTAACCTGCACTAGATTTCATCCCAAATGTAGTCTGGTCTTCCTTAAAGTGCAAACATTAATTCTTGGGTGTAAAGCCGGAGCTGTCCAGCGAGCCACATGTCACCTCCTTGCCTCCCGTAGATACGCAAGGACATGTATCAAAGCACTGCATAAACATTGTCTTTGCCTCCTTATCTTTCAACTCATAACAACCAGCCTTGACAACTAAACACTTCCTGCTGGTTTGCTTTACCAAACTACTTCTTTTTACAGAATTACTTTCTTTTACTGTTAATCCTTTTTTTAATTTTTTTTTTTAATCTTAATAGCTTTGAAAATAGCTGTATTTGATTTGAGGTCGTGAGGTCAACATCGTGAGTATTGGATGAAGAGCTTTAGGTGTTTTATTTTTTTTCTCTGAAGAGTTGGATAAATTTTGCCATGGCCCATATTACAAGAAAAGACAAATAGAAACTAGTCATTGTGATCAGTCAGCTAACAAGTCGTGTTCTTTGAATGAACGTCTGCTTGAACTCCATCAATCATATCCAAATGTATGAAAATTTCATTTCCAGCTTCTGGTGCCAGTGTGCAGATAATTGTTAGATGCCTTGTGTAGTGCTCTTTGATGTATAGTATGTCATGCTTTCCTCAGAACTGATCAGTTCGCTGGGTCTGGGATCATTCGGATTGGCTCTCACAAGCAGAAGTTCTGCCGGCTCTGCATGATCTTGACAAAGGCTGTGCCGTTTGGGAAGTGCTGTGGCAGCGATTGTGGTATTCTGAGAAAGCCAGTTCACAGAGGTTGGTTTTGACACCCTGTCCTGACCTCTAGCTCACGAGTACCTCAGTTGGGAGTCAGGTGCTGGGAACGTGCTGCTCCTGCCTGTGCATGTCTAGTTCCCCAACTGACAGCTCTATTGTGGAGCTAAATGGGTGGAGAACTTGGACGCTGTCCTTCTCTGGGAATGATCAACTTAACGGCATGTGTTTGTACAGAAACGTGGCTTGTTTTTACTAAATAAGAAAGAAAATCCATTTGGTATTTCTGGAGCTGAAAAGTACTTCTTCAACAGAGCTGTAAGAAAGTGAAACTAATTAAAGCTCTATAAACTTTTGCATAATCCTGGCTGAATAACTATCCACTCTGGGTTGTGTATGCCGGGAAAGTAAATAGTGAGCAATGCAGATGGAGATTAAAATACATTAGCTGTCCTCACTGCAATGCTAAACCCTTGCCCTGGTAATAGTAGCTGAAGTGCCAGAGAATTGGAAGGGAGCCACCTGCCTCTGAGGGCTATGGGGTAATCTCTCTTGCTGTTAACCACTTTCCAGGACGTGGGAGGCTTTCAGATTGCTGTTTTCTCTGCGCTGCCTTAGTTTCGGGAGTGCTGTCCTCTAGCAGGGGTGGCTTTTCCAGTGGAAAGGAAGGAGGAAAGGAGGTGAAAGTGAATAAAAGGAAGTGTGCTGATGAGTCCAAACAGGTTGCTGGCAGGGCTGCCAGCCAGGCTCTGCTAGCGGGCGTTTCAGTGCATGGACTAAAGTATTGATTCCCTTTGAGTGGCAGTAGCAGACTCCCACAGCCCAGACATAGCTTGGGTTTCAGGAGGCTCATGCCAACAGAAGCAGAGACACGGCCCGTGAGCCAGCACCAGTGGCTGTACTTTGTAGTGTGGCCATCACAGGCGTAACCTTTCTGTTTTCTCAGTTCCAGATCCCAGGGCTACTTAGAGGAGCATTGTGCTCCCGCTCTTTCCCTGTTTTGTGGGCGAGGAGGTCCAGGGACCAGTCTGCTGAGAGGGACTGCTAGAGGTCTCTTGTCCAGCCTCCTTTTCAAAGCAGGGCTAATTCCAAACCTAGATCATGTTGCTCAGGGCCTCATCCAGTTCGGTTGTGAAAATCTGCAAAGGTGGAGATTTCACAACATCTCTTAACTTCTTTTCACAGCATCTCTGAAGCTCTTTTCCAATGTTCAGTTGTTGTCATGGTGCACAATGTTTTCGTTATGTCCTGTGAGATTTTCCCTTGCTGCAACTTGGGAATGATGCCTGCCTCTTGTCCTTTTGCTGTCAACTTCTGAGAAGAGTTTGACTCCTCCATAATTCCCCTTCAGGTAGTGACAGACTGTTGTTAGACCTTCTCTTGTTCCAGTCTTGGAGTTAAATTTCACTGTGATATGTGCTTTTCAAATAACGAAAAAAAAGTGGGCTCCAGCCCAAGAGTTAGCAGCTTAAGGAAGGCACACAATGGATGGAGAGAAAGAGAATTAAGAATGAGCCAGTGAGGTGACACTGGTCATCAGCAGTGAACTATCATGAAGTCTTGGGTCAAAGGAGTATTTTATGGAGGATGTAGAAGTACCATTGCTGACATTCCATGGGCAGGGAGAGCAGATATCACCAGCTGATTAAAGTCTTGATCCAGAATGGGAGATGGGTTTTTGCCTTTTTCAGGTGGGAGCATGCTGGCAGAGACCTGAAAAACAAAGCTTAGGAGCTCACATTTGATGAGCTAGAGTCGGGAGAGCCTGTGAAGGGTGACTTTGAAGTGTAGTGGCAGTGTGGTGACGATGGATGGGTGCATGATCCTTGTAGAGGCTATTCAGGTAGATAAGAGTTTGCCTGGGAGAGGTAGCTGAGGTACTGGCATTCATTTGGGTACATGTGACTTTTAAACTTGAGCTGCTCTGGATTCCCTGTGTGTTCTGTCTCCAGTGCATAAGTCACCTTGTCCTAAAGTACATGTTTAAAGCAGAAGTGATGGATTGTTCCTTGATAGTGCGTACTTCCTCCTCTGAGTATTAGGGAGCCTAAAGCAAAGTCTTCTGAAACAGGTGAGTGAGGTGAATCACATTTGAGCTGCTGAAGAGCTTCATAGTAATGTGAATTGGGTGGAAAGAGTAGGGAAGAATTAGTCAGAGGTTTGGTGTGAAGAGCTAGGAAAAGGGCAGATATAAAGGCAAGATTACTGTGAAGGGCTTGCTCCCCTTCCAAATTCTGAATATGATATCCACAGATACGTGTAATGAAGAACAAAACTCTTCAAGGGTGTGAAATTGAAAAATCTTTCCGTTAAGTAATTTTATTAGAAGACAGCTGTAGCCTGTGATTCAAATGCTATTTTGCTCCTTTTTAATATCTCATGTTGCTTTTGGGGGACATGGAGACTTGGTGGGAGAAGTCCAGCTCGTGGGTGGCCTTAAATGGTTTTGCTTTCTATGCTGTGACTCAGAAAGTCCCTTAGCGCGTGCATGGCTTTCAGTGGGTGAAGAACCTCCCCTCTCCACCCTTACTCAACAGAGCACGCAGGCAGATGCTTAATGAAGGCAGATCTCCAAGTTTCAAAGACAACAGTGAAGTTCAGTGGTGGGCTCAGTGTAGCAGATGCTTGAGTTCTTTTAATTTATTTCTGAATAAAGGTGAATTTAATTTCATACTTAGAACTGAGCGTGTGTTTAGTTGCTTGATTGAACTGAGGTCCTACTTCCCGTTCCATACAGACTTATATTGTCTTTCTCCAGACTTCTTGGAAGAGCTGCAGAATACCTGCTGCCCTCTAAGATCATAGAGAATCATCCAGATCATCCAGATCATCCAGAGCCCTGGATCATTTGGGGCTCACTAGCTTGTAGTACTATTTTATCTAGCTGCTTGGATTAATTTAGAGACAAGTGAGGACAGGGAGATGAAAGAGCTGAATGGTGACTCAAAAAGGAAACTGTTTTTCTTGATCTGTGCTAGCAGTCTTTCCTTTTACTGTAACCCTAGCTGGCTCAGGTTTCAGGTTGCAGGTTCCTGTGAAAACTTGTATTTAGACCTTCTATCATAAATGGAAATTATTTTTCTGGTGAAGCAGAGCCAAATGACTGTATACTGCCAAATGCTGCTGCACCAGCAAAGTTAAGTTACTGAGTTGAGAAAGGCCAAAGATATCTTAAAGCAGAGGACTGACCTTTTTTGGTTCTTCAACAAGCAAAGTATTTCCACCATGCTGGCTCTCTTAGCTCCGTCCTTTAATAAGCATCTCTTTTGCATACATCTTGTGTATGAAGTAATGACACGACAGTGGATATAAATCCATCCTGGCCACAGAAAAGATTGCCTTCCCCTCCTCTCCTCGGCTGTTCTCTGTTTTCTTCTTTAAGTAGCATTCTTCACTCTCCTGGTTGTGCATATTCCTTCAGGTGATTAGTAGTCAGCAACTATTCTGTCTCTCCGCACTCTCTCCCATGTATTGCCATCTCTTGTTAGAGAGAAAGAGCAGCTCATATGAGTGTTGGCATTTGTTACAAGTGCATTCCACTGAATACCTGGTGTTTTTCCCAAAGTATCTCTTTTCACACACAACTACTGGTGATGGCAGGAACCCCTGTAAAACTTTCCAGATGCCCACCTGCCCGGGAAACCCCCTACCTGTATTCAAACAGAGTATGGATTTTGTCAAGGAAGTCTGGGATTTGCCTTGATTTTGCTGCACTGAGCTCTTTCACTAATTATATTTTCACGGTGAAGTTAGATGCATGTGTTTCCCTAAACTGAGCTTCTGTGGACACAAACTAACAGGTTTTGCATTTAATTGGACCCCTGCTCTGAGGCAGTCCTTCCCAAATGTTCAGGTGAACAGTCAATCTCATTGTAGAAATTATACATTTGGAGATCTTAACGTAATAAGGTTACATTTGAGCCAGGAGTATTTCTCAAATTAATTTATTGTCTAGTTGAAGAACTAAAAATTAAATCCAGATTTCCTTTTCTCTCTCTTTTTTTTTTTTTTTTTTTTTGAGTTCCAGGGTAAAACTACCAAGTACCAGCTTTCTGTGTGCTGAAGGCAATTTCACTGAACTCTTGATGCTGAGATGAGGTAGAATTTAAGGCCTTAGCACTCCCAGATGTTTTACAGAAACCCCTGGAAGGAGGTGCAGCAGGAGTCTTAGCAGTAGTGCTGCTCCACAGAAATGAAGGGTAGGAATAAGCATCCTCCTGACATGATCCATACCATTACCATAGATGTCGAGTCAGGAGGGGAAAGTGCTTTGACTTTATAAGGAGCACAGATGGCTAGTTTAGACTGAGACTTCATTTTTATGTGGCAAGGGAGACATGAGATGGATCATTCTCTTGTCAACTGTGGACTGAGCACATGTTTTGCAGTTGATAACTACAAAACTGTGGTGTTGGAAGGTCATTTCATCTTGCTCAGTAGAAGAAAGAAAATGGTTTTACTCCAGATAATTGTGTAAGATGGTGATGTGTTCCTGTCTTCTGTAGACATCACCTCTGATAATGTTTTTACCTCTCCTTTTGTCTAAAGAAAATTTAGGAATGATTCATTTAAGTTGCTCTGTCCTTATAGTGAGTGAGACCCAGCTAATGCAGTCAGTGGAGGTCAGGGACTGATTCATTTCAACGTAGAGATTTAAAATATGGCAGATAAACTGCATCTGAAAAATTCATACTTCTCTTCCTGACTTGCAAAGGAATCCCTGGGTGACAAGCTAAGCTGTTGCTCTCTTCATTTTGAAGTGTGAGCTATTTGAGTTCAATCCCACTGCTTTTCTGCAATTGGCTTTCTGATGAGATGCTGTTACAGTTCCATGGAATGGATTTCTCTAGGACCTTGTAAGTGCTAGATACTACATTTTTTTCAAAGGGAGAGTTTTTGCTCTGTTACTTTGAGACTATGTCTCAGATGTCAGCACCTCTGCTTTTGTTCAACATACCACCAGCAGATGTTTTACAGGGAGGTATAGCAGCTTTTTCTAAAAAGCTGACTTTTATTAGACAACTAGAATATGGTATCTGGTAATTCGTATGTGAGAACGGGAAAGCGGAGTGAATGCATCTGTCCATGTTTGGCAGCATTCGCTGCCTCCGAGTTTACCTCCCCCATCTTGGCAATGAATGATGCACTGTCATGTCTCATCCTTTCCCACTTCGAGTCTTTCCTTCAGTTTTCAGTCATGCTGACTTCATCCGTTCTGCTGCTTCTTATTGCTAGATATTTAAACTTACAAGATGCTGTCAGTTGTATCTCTGTGGTAGCCCCATGCTTGTATTGACAGTTTTGGATCCTATTTATAATTCTGGGGGCTTGTTTATATTACTGTAGCCATTTCTTCCGTGTTTGAGAGAAGAAAACAACCTCTCCAATGCAGGTGAATTACAGTACCAGTGTTCATCTGTTATATATATATATGTATCTCTCTCTATATATATATATCTCTTACTACTTAGTGGAACACAATAATCTTTCAAACCAGGACCCTATGTTAATTGGTTTTAAAATTAAATTACAAGTCCTGTCTAATCTGCATGAAATAACCACAAATTCTGGTAGGAACTGAGGGGAGGCAACACTGTCATGGCTCAGATATTTGTCTGTGCCCAGAGCTCTACATGCATATCCATTGAGGCATATTACATACATCATATGATGTTGCATATGCGTTTTTATGACTTCATGTTAGTAATTTATGAGAGTACTTGTGTGCCAAAGAAAAAATTCTGCATAAATGTATGTTTGTGTGATTGAAGGCCGCCTATTTTCAAAGAAGCACACACTACTAATAGCCTTGCAACTTCTAACAACGTAAGGTAGCAATACATTACTCTCTCTTAGGTTGTTGCCCTTTTCATCTGCCCTCCCCATATCTAGAGGTGATCTTCTGGTGAGTTCCTCTGATTGCGTCTCGTAGTTGCATGCCCTCTGACAGAGATGAAGACCTTTCATGGATTAATGAAGAGCAGTGACCATGGCCAAGGGGAAGGGTCTAAGGAAATGGCCATGAGAGACACAGACAGTGACGTACTAGAACAATTCATCCACTCCTTTTCTGAAAGTCCTCTCAGATCTGAAGAGGAAGTTGACCATAGGCTCCATATATTATTCTGAAGAGTCAGAACTGGCCTGCAGACTATTAGTTGGCGCCTCTGCTGAGAAAGTAAAGGACTTCTTTTCACCTTAATCTCTGGCTCAGTGCATTTTTTTATTTGTTCATAAATGTCCACAGTGGCACAAAGAAATTAAGATAGACATTTCTGTGCATGTTTCAGATAAATGTGTGAGACAACGTAGAACTGATTTGGTGGGAAGAGGTCATGGAATAGTAGCTGTCAAGAGAAATGCAGTTTGAGTATAGTAGTGCTTTAGTTACTCAAAGCAACTAATATTTCAAAATACATACACAATCACAAACCAAATTATTTATCTTTAAAATTCTGCATTACTTAAATGTTGGGGGGGGGGTTGCTGTTCTTTATTATTTTTAAGAGTGTTTTTTAGGCTTTTGGGGTTTGTCTGCTTTAAATACAATTTTTAAAAAGTATCACATAGATACTGACTATGTGATAGATACAAGAAAGCTGTTCACTGTGGTCAGTGCAGAGAAAATGAAAGCAAAAGTAACATAATATGTGGAAGGCGCTTTTCCCTCTAGCCAAATGAACCTAAGTTGACCCTGAAGCAAATGTGACATTTAACCTTTCTTGTTCCTACACATGCTGTGCTAAGCTTGACCTCTGTCTGTTCTTTCCCATCATCTTATGAAGCGGACAGCTGAACATCCAGCGTATTTACAGTACATGGAGATGTCTCAAGTTTCTTCTTTGAAGTGAGACAGTGCTTCAGCCTGTGAGGTAGCAGAAGGGTGGAGGGGCAGAAGGGAAGAAATTCCTCTGCTATGTCAACTCACATGACTGGGTCTGACATGAGACATGACCACTACAGAGTCTGCTTTCTGCCAGGCTCGGCTGGAGTTCTGTGCCTTGTAAGATGGCATCTGCCCTGGCTGCAGAACAGAGCCATTGCCTTCCTCTGTCTCCTTGACCTGACCATGCATGGTCAGTACCCTGGGACGCTTCGCTACGGGAGGCAAGAGTTTGAGTCTCCCTGGAGGAGAATCAGCAGCTTCATGGTGTTTATTTGAAAAGAATGAAGTCTGAGAAAGGCTTTTTGTTCAAGACTTTCTATTTTGTAAAATAACAGCGAAGTGAGAAATAGATAGAAATGGTATTGTACAAAGAACAGTTGTTCTTTAGAGACCAACATTGCTGATGAATTCTATTGTCATGATCATTTACTCCACTTCTTATTAAGTGACAAGGAATTCAGTGACATAAAAAGGGTTCTGCAATCACTTAACACATCTTAAAGCACTGAAATGTAACATCAACATTCAATGAGTATGGTTGTTTCCCTTCCTGTATTATGTTAGAGTCATTCTGAATAAATACAAAAGCAAAGGCATTTTGTGTGTTACCACAGCTTTATATCCCCTCAGAAATAGTCAGGAAGATTTTGTTTCATAGTTTGGAAATGGAAGTTTCTGTCATTGATGTGTCACTCCTGAATTTTCTCATCATATTTAGTTCTGCCCTTCTTAAAGGACTTTTCAAGAGCTTCTCTTGCCCCAGGCAGTAGCCCAACTCAGCTGTACATTGAGATGTACAGTTCTGTGGGCTTCTCTCCTCTGTCTGCAGTGGGCACTTCAGTAATTTCATTTTTGAGTGTGAATTGGATTCAACTCTAAATATACATTTCCTAAAATTTACTTGGGGATGTACTATTATCCTGTACTGAACCTGCAGCTTTCTTGAAGTGCCCATGTTATATTACTGCTCTCTTTCTCACTAATATTCGCCTTCAGTGGAGGGCTCAGCACTCTGAATTCTGAGGATCAGAAACTCGTGTCTTTTTTACTGGCTAAAAAGAACCAAGGATCACCTTATAGGGAAGCCTATACTCTTCCTATACAGTCAATGGAAGCACTTTCCTCAAGCCTTCTCAATTTTCCATTGCCAATTGCTGTCTCTCTTGAATGTGTTCTACAATTCTGTGTAAGGATCTTTAGCACCCATGCAACCATTAAAAGTTAGTTGAAAAAATTCCAGACATGATCTTTAATGGGATGTGATTCATCTTCTCTATTTTAGGCCTCTACTGTTAGATGAGATAAATTGTGTTCTGAGCTTTGTTAATGCTATTGACTAGCTCCCACAAGAAGAGGTCCAGAATAGGTGGTTCATTTGTAGATGCCTACATTTAGTCAGATGAGTCTCATCTGATGTCATGGTGCTAAGCAAGTATAAGCGTAAGTCTCTGTCATGAGGGGTTGTCTATACCTGAACCAATTTTGAATAGGAACTACTATCGAAGTGCTGTGGATTATTGTAGTTATGGATAAGAAAATCTACTCTGTGCTGCTGCTTCACTGTTTGTTTTGTTTTGTTTCATCCAGATAGTTCTCCACTGTGAATCTTCTGTTAACCTGCCCTTGTCTGTTCTGCTGGAAAAGTACTGTGAAGCTTTGTCAGCCCGCACCAATGTCACAGGTATTTATTTCTCCATTTCTTGTTGGCTTCTTGTTACTGTAGGATCTGTTTTCAAAGTGTCCTTGCTCCAGGAACATCTTTTCCTGCTGAGATAAACATAGTGCCTCCAGCCTTGGGTTTTCATTGGCAACAATGTACACTGGGGTGAAATGGCAAGAAAAGTTTGAATTTTGCACACCTGGAAAGAGCTGCAGGTGAACTAATGATGACAGCCCTTTTTCATTATTTAATCTGCTAAACTGACTATACTCCCCGACTGATACGACAGTTGAAGGTTAGTACAGTTGAAGTGTCTGTATCCAGACTTTTGAGACTCGTTGCCAAAGGCTGGCTGCATTTCTCCAAGTGCAGCACGGGGCATCCAGGCTGAGTAGGTGAAGACAGGTGGATGTGCTAGGAAAATCCAGCTCTTGTGTGGCATTTGCTATAGAAACTGGGGTGCTCTGACCAGGCTGGCAGTTTATATAAGCTAGGGATGAACCTTGGATCATTTCAGCTGGATCAATGGAGTATTCACCATGAAAAACACCAGTTCTTCAAGTCAAAACATGGTATATATGTTTAACCACATTTACCATTTCTGTTTCTTGATCCCACCATCAAGTCTCCAAAACCTGACTCTAACTTTTTCGGTTAGGACAGAAGGCTTTTCTGACAAAGAGGTGGGGCGGGGGCACTTAGGGGCAGTGGCAGTGGAGTAAAGGGCATATCACATACCCTCTAGAAGGGCAAATAACAGGAAGGAGTCGGGGGATATGGTGCCTTTGCTTTCCTTATACCAGTTTTTGAAAGCAGGGCAAAGCACTGATTCTTGTGCTTGATTCTTGGCTAAAATGCACGAGCACAAAAATGATACTGTAAATGATGAGAAACTGGATCCAGCTTTGCTTCAGAAGTGGGAGAAGCACACTCGGAGCAGCTCCTCTGCGGCATGACTTGGGGGAGTGTGCTGCAATGAGCGATGCTGCTGGGGGAAAAAGCAAGTTCGCTTCTTTCCCCTTCACTTCTCCTTCCCCCTGGTAAATCTTCATAGAGGGAGGGGTGTGAAATATCTTGTAATAATGTAGATATTATCATTCAGCTCAGACAGTTCTCCAGCCCTGAGAAATGGCAAAGGAAATAAGACTCAAGGAAGAAAAAAAATTTTCTGTATAATATATTAGATCAATTGTGTTTTACTCTGACTGTATCAATTCCTTAAGGACAATAAGCTGATCTAGATAAGCTGATCAGACTGAAGTCTGAAAGTTGTGTTGCCTTAACTGCCTCTTAATTTGCATATAAATGGGTGTGTTGACCTGTGTTATGAATCTAGCCTGAGCTCTGCAACTTGTGCCATTGTGTTCTAGGGAGCAACTCTGCCTCATGTGGCATATTTCCTTGTATGAATTTTAATGACCATCTATTCCATTTTGTAGCTGGAAACAAAGGAAAGATAGATGGGGTTCTGTGAAACCTTCCATAATTTTGGACATTTCTTTCAGGTGTTCTTTTCCTTTTGCATATTTTTGTAAATATTATTGCAAAACTTGCCATTAATTCATAAGGTATTTTTCCTTGTCCAGAGCTTCTATTGAAAAAAAAACAAATTTCACACCAGGCTGTCTTAGAAGTCGGCAAACAATTTACTTTCAGCTGTTGACAAAAAAATAATTTTCTGGGCTATGTGCATGAGGCATGAACACAGGGTATCTTCTCAGTCTGAGTGCAACTGCTATAATAGATTTTAATATAAAAAGGGAAGAGAGAATTCACAGAAGCCTCTCTTCTTTTGCTGTAAAGTATCACTGATCAAAAAGGTAAAGCTCTGAAATTAATGAAACTTGATTGTTACATAGAGACAATCCAACATGCAGCTTTTCTAGAACATACCTTCCCATGATGCCTGTGACCCTTGTAGCCCTTTCTGCAGCGTGCTTCAAAATCCTGTGAACTGGTACTCTGCTTTGAGCATGGGCTTATACAGACTGTAAAATGCTAAACTGCTTCATGTTCAGATCGGTTGGAAATAAGCCCAGACTCAGGCATAAGCATGAAGTTAACTTTGGGACATACTAGGGACAAAAGTTCACTTTTTTGCTTAACGTGGGCTGATGTACTTTTCTCAGTGTGGTGGATCATCAACATGGTGCTTCTGACCACCACATATTCCTTTTGTCTTCCATGACAATTGCAGGGTCTTCAAAATGGTCTGGACTATTCAGCTGTGAGTCTTCTCATTAGAAGTGGAGGTCTGCAATATAGTGATCTCTTCTTCATAGTCAGTAAAGTTCTAGTTGGTACAGTTAAAGTCCAAAGCATGATTTCATCCTAAACTGGGATCTAAAATGGGGCAGAAATGAAATGCTTTTTTCTTAAAGGGGTCCAAGGATAACAAGATCCTGTGACTAAATCTGTTCTCATTTTTTGATGTCCAAAATTAGGTGAGCTCTGTGCATCCTTCCTTTTGAACCCTCATAGCAATAAGGATGTATCACATGGAAACAGTGGTGTGCTCCATTCAGCAGCATGGATGTACAGAACCAGAACACAGAGTCTACAATGTCTGAGTCTTTTCTCTGGCTCCCATTCTTTGACACAGTGCAGATAACATCTTTTAGAGGGGAAAAAAAACAACAAAAACCCCCAAGGAGAGCCATATTGAACAATCTTTATTTATAGCTGGGAGAACAGTAAACATTAAAGTTTTGTAATTGGTTATCTTCCTTGTCTCTTTTCCAGAAGATACTGTTAATTAGTCCAATATGTTAATTTCCGTCCCCTATAATTACTAACTTCACCCCCCAATTATGTTCACACTAAGTATCCCAAACAGATGGCATAAAACGCTTTTGAGAATTTAATGTATGTGTAATTTCACTGAATTGCTGAGTGAATGACATTGTAAATTCAGTCTCAAGTGATTTAAACCAAGCGATACTTTTTCAGAGGTGGAAGGCAATATAACTCACTCTCACTTTTGGGCGTTGTTTCCTTGAAAATTCTGTGGGTAACACCTTCATAATTGCTTGGGTGTAGCTTTTGAGCTTGATGGGAATGCGTGTTTTTATTTGTGGACCTGAAGAAGAATTTTATTTATTACTATGCTTTCATATATAAGAGTAATTGGTTGAAATGGAGGGATTCTTCTACAGTGACTGAGCTGAATACGTTCCTGATGTTGTAATCTCCTGGTATGGTTTGGCTAAAATTACATTAATATCCTGGATGACCGGATGACTGTGATTCTATGTATCTGTATAATACGTGCACTGAGTCATGGCTTGAATTTTTATGGGAACTCAGAGGAAGGTCCTCAGTACACACTGATATTCCATGGGTTTTGTCATGCTTCACTTAACATCCTTTGACTTTCCTATCTTGTATGTTTCCACTCAAGACTACAAGTCTTGACTTACATCTGATCCTACTCACTTTTGGTCTCCATGGAAATCTTTTGATCCCACTTTCTGGTCCATTGGCCTGTTTGGCCACACAATCTTTAAGAGCTTGTCAAAAGATGATTTATCTGAAAACTGGAATTTTGTCCAAAAAATAAACCAGAAGGTGGATAGCCAGTGCTACTGTGATGATCGTATCAGTGTAAGAATTGCATTCTTTTTTTTCCTTCTCTTTCTTACCCTTCAGTCACTTTGAAGGTTGGAATTTGCATTTATGGTGTTTAAGGCTATTCAGACAGCCCAATAAAGGAGAGAGTGTAGAGTAGATGTCATGCATTTCATTTCATGAAATCCTGGGATACACTGAATGGAAAAATGATTTGTTCCCACTGGTAACTGTATCCTCCTGAGGTGGGGGTTGGTTCCTTGCCCTCATTATGGTCACTTTGTAGTACGGTGAAAGTCTGTTGTCTCACAGAAACGGTGTAAACCTCCTGATGCTGAGCGGTGCTGGATTCCACCTGTACAAATTCTGGCTTATAGTACTCTGATGTTATTTTCTCAAGTCTCTGGGGAAGCTCTGGTTTAAGGAACATGTTGGTGGATGTGTGAGGAATGTATCCAGGGGTGGATTCCAACACACAACTCCACAAAGATGCTAGTCAAGTCTCCAACTAACCTGACATCACTTGGAGATTGCCATAATTTCTACTGTTGCTAGAGGCTTTTCCAGCATTTACAATAGCACAAAACTGGGAAGTTATAAAAAGTGGTCTTCCTTTCTTATTCCTTGTTGAACCTCTTTGTGGTGGTATAACCCTGGTAGGCACCACACAGCCACTCTCTCACTCCCCCCTAGTAGGATGGGGAAGAGAATCAGAGGGCTAAAAGTAAGAAAATTTGTGGGTTGAGACAGACATTTCAATAGGTAAAGCAAAAGCTGCACATGCAAGCAAAGCAAAATAAGGAATTCATCCACTACTTCCCATTGACAGGCAGATGCTCAGCTATCTCCAGGACAGCAGGGCTCCATCATGCCTAATCGTTACTTGGGAAGACAAGTGCCATCACTCCAAACATTCCCCCCTT
>VYZM01018690.1:143356-173618 GCA_013398915.1 Dromas ardeola | reverse complement strand
CTGGAGACATTCAAAACCCGCCTGGACGCGTTCCTGTGTAACCTGCTCTAGGGTGGCCCTGCTCTGGCAGGGGGGTTGGACTAGATGATCTCCAGAGGTCCCTTCCAACCCTATGATTCTATGATTCTATGATTCTATGATAATTTCTACTGTTGCTAGAGGCTTTTCCAGCATTTACAATAGCACAAAACTGGGAAGTTATAAAAAGTGGTCTTCCTTTCTTATTCCTTGTTGAACCTCTTTGTGGTGGTATAACCCTGGTAGGCACCACACAGCCACTCTCTCACTCCCCCCTAGTAGGATGGGGAAGAGAATCAGAGGGCTAAAAGTAAGAAAATTTGTGGGTTGAGACAGACATTTCAATAGGTAAAGCAAAAGCTGCACATGCAAGCAAAGCAAAATAAGGAATTCATCCACTACTTCCCATTGACAGGCAGATGCTCAGCTATCTCCAGGACAGCAGGGCTCCATCATGCCTAATCGTTACTTGGGAAGACAAGTGCCATCACTCCAAACATTCCCCCCTTTCTCCGTCTTCCCCAGCTTTTATTGCTGAGCATGACATCACACGGTGTGGGATATCCCTTTGGTCAGTTGAGGTCAGCTGTCCTGGCTGTGTCCCCTCCCAACTTCTTGTGCACCCCCAGCCCACTCGCTGATGGGGCACTGTGAGAAGCAGAAAAGCCCTTGAGTCTGTGTAAGCACTGCTCTGCAATAACTAAAACATCCCTGTGTTATCAACACTATTTTCATCACAAATCCAAAACACAGCCTGATACAAGCTACTATGAAGAAATTTATCTCTATCCCAGCCAAAAGCAGTACATTCTTATACGCCACACCAAATCTCATCCAACACATCCGACATAAGTTTACACTATTTCTCCTGGACAGGCATTGATTGGTGTCAGAGTCCGTTACCTTCTGACCAGGTTCTTTTAGACATTCCACATGTGGAGGGTGTGATGTTTAATGACAAATTTACTTATTTGAAGATATTTGATGTTCCGATTTAGAAGTGTTACACAAAATATACTGAAAAGACAATGCAAATCTTAAGTTACACTTCAGAAAATATAGCAATTGCAATACACAATTCAATCACGATACCAATGTGGTATTCATCAGTGGTCTCTATAATATGCTCACCATCATGACACTGGGCATCCCGAGTCACTGCGGAGGAATATGTAGGTTGAAGCCAGGTCAAGACCGTTGCAGTCTTCAAAATTCTTTTTGATCCTCTCTATTGTTGATAGGTGTTTATTTAAAACAAAAGCCACCCTCCTGTCCCTTTGGTGTTGAGATAAAGTCTGCTTCTTTGCAATAGTTGTGGTCAGTCACACCCTGCATTGTTCCCTGAGCTCCACGGGCACATCACCCCTGCCTGTCTCCTCTGAGCTTTCTTCCATTGTAGGGGTTTATTGGTGAGTCACAACTGGCCAAAGCAAAGTTCATTTGAGAGGATTTATGAAACCTCATGCCGTTCTGAAGCATGAATCAAACTTCCTCTCTGGTCATTGTCACACTTCAGACAACTTCATAATATGGCCATCAGTGTTGACTGCCAAAGGCATCTTCTTGCCTAAAGGTCTCATGTAAACCAACTACAGATAGCCTTGTGCTCAACTGCTGTAGAATAAGTCATTCTTATATAAGTTATAAGTTATATAACTTATATAAGTTATAAGAAACTGTTCACAAATATGCTAGACAACAGTAAAAGTAACTTAGGGGAGAGAGAGCGCGCGCATGTGTACCCACTCGTCTTTGCAGGTTAGTTTTTAAGTGTATATTGAAAGATAGTAGCTGATAGCTGTGTGTCTGCTGCATGATCTTTGTCATTCAAGCCTAAATTAATGAAATTAAGATGCAAAAGTGCTCCCTCCATGACAAAAACAAAATACACATATATAAGGGTTATTTCAGACCTTTGAACACTGCTTCAGTATTATGGATCTGGTTCTGTTTCCAGCTATGGAAAGTACATATGTACAAAGTAAATACGTGTGTGTGTGTGTCTTGGGGAGCGTATATAGATGTGTTTGCATTCTTGTATAGTGGTGAAAACACATAAATAGGGGAAAACTAGCATCCTAAAATGTAGATTTCTTGTTGGAATGAAAATTTGAAAAATTTCTTTGGAGAAACAATTAAATACATAACTTCATTTTATCATTATTTTATAGATTACAGTTATCTTAACTTTAATTTGAAATACTCATGCACAAAGAAAAAAGTAAAAGATTGTAAAGCTTCCTTTCAAATGTTGAAAACTGTCAAGTTCACTTTTCAGACAATTATTCCCCATCGTTTTGATAAGAGAACGTTTGAAGGCTTGATGGTATGCTTGTGCAGTGTTTCTGCCACCTTGAAGCTGACCATTCATTACGATGCTTTTATTTCCATCATTTTTTGTTTTGATGTTGTCCCCATACGGATCCACCTCTGTGAACTTGGCACAAGTGCAAGTGTCTCTAAACAAGGTTTTGTAACTGTTGCGAGATAATGGCCCTTGCAGACTCTGTGAACAATTTCATTTTTAAATTATTCCTGTCTTCTTGAAGCTTTATTCAAACAAAATGTGGGCTTTCTATGTTTTTTTATGGAGGATTTATCTGTGCACCTTTATTGGAAAGGGTTCTCTCATCTGTGGCTAGAAGACTTTATTTTTCATCCAGATTATTTGTACTGGGTTCATTTCTAATCCAGAACCAACACAGACCTTTTCTCAAGGCAGTCTCCATGCCTATTGCAAGGGTAGTGATCCTTTGTGTGGCCTGTTTGTCTGTGGGAAAGACATTCAGTGTTAAGTTGTTCAGTTCAAAACTTGGAAAAACAGGAATTAAACTGGCCACCTGGTTAGATTTTTCCCTTGATTCACTCTTTATATCTGATTGGGACTTCTACTGATGATGAATCTCTGCAGATCAGACAGGTGTGACCATCTTGGGCTTGCAGATGTTTCAGTAGGGCTTTGTGTGCAGGTCATAATACCATCGTCCTGATTTGCTATTAATGCAGGTTTGTTTGGGTCATTTCTGCTTAGTGCATGCATGGAGGTCACCTCTGTGAACCAGGCAGGTGGGACTGAACCTGGAGTTTCAGAGCAAAAGCTAATAGCTGAAATTAGAAGTGCTTAGGAGCCACTGCACTGTTACTGGAGGTCTCATGGATTCATAGGGTGGGACTCATCTCACAGATTGCACATCTGAATATTTGTGTTTACATGGAAATCTGAGCTCCCATTATTGTCAGTGGAATGGGATTTAGTTGCCCTCCTGTCAGTGTCCAGTGCCTTTTAAGATGCTTTAGGGTAACCAAGACCTGCAGGGCTGACAGATGTGACCCAGAATCTGCAAGAAACATGTGCCCTCTAGAATAGCTGATGCTGCCTAGAGGGATATCTCAGGGCACTGGTGGCACTAGGTGCCTATGTGTGGCCATCTGAATCCTTCCTTAGATCCCCAATGACTGCACTAGGTGAACTAGATGAGTTGAACTAGATGTTCAGCTCAATCTAGACATCCCTGTATAGGCACGTCCACACAGGACTTAAATAGAAATCTGCAAATTGAAAGCATATAGCATGTAGTCTGCAAGATGGGAGTTAAATCCACATTTATAGCTTAAATCATATATGAAATCTTCTCTGACAAGGTGATTTAATCACAGATGCTTTGGCCACCAAAAAAAAAGTCATGAGTGTTTTGCCTTGCTGCCCCTGCTGCTGAGTGCAGACAGGCTATAGATTTTGCTTGGTTGACTGTTGTTAATTTTTAGTAGTCAATTTCAATCAATCAGTCTTTTAGCAGATGAAAGTTTCATGACAAACAAGCATACTTGACAACTTGCTTTCTATCCAGAACGGCAAAGGTGAGGCACGCACGGCTCCAGGGGTTATTTATTTCTGTACATTGCACTATTCTGTTTCCTGGAAACAGAAGGTTTGGCCTCATTACATCTCTAAATATCCCTCCACAGTAATGGCATGGCAGCAGTTCTCGCTGTTTCCCTCCTGATTTTCCCAGCAGGTCACACCAATGAGCACTTCCATTTATAATGATACTTGGATGAGGTATTCGTATTAACGTATGCTTTGCACGCTCTTGGCGTCAGCCTGCTGGCTGAGGCTATGTATGCAGCTCCTGCAGCTGCCTGTGGGGCACTTAGGAATGTGCTTTCATCACATCCACACAGCCCAGTTACTGCTCACAGGCATAAAGTTAACCTTGAGTGTCAACGTTTGCATGATCAAAGCTCGAGCTACGTACAAGAAGTCTTCCTAGCGCTTCCTATTTTCAGATGTTGCAATAACACTATTTAAATAGAGGTGATGATGTTGGTTTATTTTCCCACTGCCTCAAATGACATACCAGGCAGTCTACCGCTGCTTGCTTATACTTTCCAAAATAAAGCTGACTGTGTTGTATGTTGCTGCACAATTTGTATTACTGCCACTGGTCCTTACAATTTAAAAAATTGCATTTCTGAAGACTGGTGTGGTTCCAAGCTGAGGATATGGAAAAATTCTCACATATTAGGAAACTATGTAGACAGTCCAAGAAGTTCTGTGGCCTACTAGAGGGGATTGTTTAGAACCGTAGAATCATTTAGGTTGAAAAGACCCTGAAGATCACTGAGTTCAACCATTAACCTAACACTACAAAGACCACCACTAAAGCATGTCCCTAGGCACCACGTCTACTTTGTGTGTTTGCTGTACAAAGAAAATATTTATGATGCTTTTGGGGGCTTGAGGGGTTTTTGGTTGTTTTGGGGTTTTTTTTGGTAAGTGGTTTATGGATGAGATATATAAACATATCTAAAGGTTACCACATTTACCCCAGGTATCCAGAGGCCAACAAGTTCTTCCAAAATTTGCAGCAAAAAATCTCTAGGCTGCGTAAATGGGGCTGTAAAGTGCTCAGCTATTATAGTGATGAGAGCCACACAGAGAGTTTGGGGTTTTTTGAGGGGTAGAGTTTTGTTTTTTTTTCACGTGAGTAGCTATTTTTTCTGGCCTGACCATGTGTTGTAATTCTGCACGTGAAACATGTTTCAGTAAGAAGTTGCTCCAGTGCCTTGATCCCATGAATGGGTGCTTTTGCAGAACCTCAGGAAGCTACCCAAATAAGGTGATCTTGGCTTAGAAGAGGGACCAACTACACCAGAAGCGGTGCTAGTGGTTTAGGATGAAATACAACTCCCCTGGTGTCAGTAATCACTTTCCTTGGACTTTACATTATACAGGAAGGTAACAACCCTCTGAACATCTTCATCAAAACAGTCTCTCAATGGCATCAGCTCTGAACTGACCGAAAATCTGGAGTTCACTAAGATGCTGGGTATGTGGGTCTGAGGGAGGACTGGAGAACAGGGTTGCTGATAGTGTGAAGTCAGGGCAGATCCCACAATCCTGTTAGATACTAGAAGTATTTACAGTGATCCACCTGATGGCATTGCCGTGGTGATTCCATGCTGCCAGCCTGGGATGCTGTGAAGAGTAAGGAAAGGGAAAAGTGAACGGTGTAAAATTTTAGAGGAATGCAAATAAAACAGGCATAGCTCATAAAAAAGAAACATGTTACAGTGAGAACATGCCATTGAATTTTGTTTCATATTTCAGAAGAGTGGCACACCTCAGTCTTCGATCTGTCACTTCTGCGTGATAATGTTCTCAGCAGACTCTCAGTAATGACTGTTACAATGCCGCACTTCATCAATATACTTAAATCTTTGAATTTATACAGTTGGTCCAATAAATACCATTTGCTGAATGTGGTTTCTAAATTAGATATGATTTTTTGTACACTTGGCAGATAAAAATATACTCTGTAGAACTTCTCATTTTGCCAAGTTCTACTAAACAGATGGAGTGCCTTTTTTGTTCACATGAAATCACGTCAGTGAATCTGGTCTTAAATGAAAACACCTCCTGTCCTTTAAATCAACATTTCTCTCTAGGTTTGTGGGTTGATCAGCCTTTCAAGCAGTGAAATAACGCTGTGGCCAATCTAGAGAGTAAACCCACATAACAATAGTGATACTACAAAACACACTATTTGGAAGGATGGGTGGTTCGAGAGGAAGTATAAAATATATAGTACTGGACGATAACTATTATTAGGAAATGGGAGAGATGGGCTAGAATGGGATTTTTTTTGTTGTTGTTTCTGATTTCAGTAAAATGCTCAAGACCTCATGACCCCGAGGCTGACTTGGCTCTCCAGTTTAGGGATGAGCCTCTAGATGTGCTCTTGATGACATGCACTAGTTGTCTTGCCTTTGTCTCCCTGCTTTTGACAAAATGGGTGTTTTCATGCTTGTTTTGGAGGAGTGTCCGTGAGCCACACTCAGAGCCAGATTCACCATGTGGAAAGACCAAGGTGAGACCAGGCTCCATCCATTCCTCTGAAGGTATAATCATAAACTCTGTGTCTTAGGCCCCTGTGTATAAACTCATACCTGCCAGCACTCCCTTACTTCCCTAGCGTCTACTGAAAGGAAAAAAAGAGGGTGACCTTCTGCTATCTGTTAGTACGTTGCAAGATGTGCTCAAAGCTTGTTGAGAATCCAGCGGATGGTCTGAGGAAGAAAACGTGGTAGGATGCTGGATACTTACAGATGCTGTCATGGCCTACCGTGGAGTAGAATGTGAACAGAGACAATGGATCAGAGGTTCAGCTTGCATAAATCACCTATTGTAAAGTTGCAGCTGACAGCTCATCTGTCCTTGTTTAACTCTCAATTGCATCACTTGGTTGACCTTTTCTGAATAAACTGTTATGCATGGAATTGATGTGCCCTGGCCTCCAACTCTTAGGTGGGGACACCTTATTGTATAGTCCCATGTATGAAAAAATAGTTAAGCACTAAAGCTAGTCAAAATGCAAAACTGACCTGTAAAGCTCCAGCTCTATATTGTTCAGCTTTCTTATTCCATTACGAAATAAGAACTGTGTGATTTTTTTTTCCTCCAGGCATTCATCTTACTCATTAAACTGTCAAAGTGTGGAAGCTGGCTGTATAGGAAAAAGATAATGGAAAATGTTAACATAGTTTATGTAAGCCACTAGGACTTGAACTGTTCAACCACTTCACCCTTTGTATATCTTTGCTTGTATGAGAAGACTCATTCACTGCAGTGATATGCTCCACTGAGTAATGTTTCTTGTGTGCATGAACTTGTTAGACAGAAAGTTTGTTTATGGATGCAAATATGTCAAGTTCACATACCCATAGCTAAGAGAAAGAGACAAATGAGAAAGAGATTCCTAAAGTTGTAAACGCAATGAGGTGGGGGTTGGTCTCTTCTCCCAAGTAACAGGTGATAGGATAAGAGGGTATGGCCTCAAGTTGGTCCAGGGGAGATTTAGATTGGATATTAGGAAAAATTTTTACACTGAAAGGGTTATCAAGCATTGGAACAGGTTGCCCAGGGAAGTGGCGGAGTCACCAACCCTGGAGATATTTAAAAGGTGGGTAGACATAGTGCTTAGAGGTGTGGTTTAGTGATGGTTTTTGTCAGAGTTAGGTTGGTGGTTGGACTAGATGATCTGTAAGGTCCCTTCCAACCTAGGCAATTCTATGATTCTATGATCTCAATTCCATTAACGTGCTACGGGAATTGGATTTCATTACTCTAAATAGAATTGCTGTAAAAAAAAAAAACCCTAGTCTGTCTCTGGATTTGGTTGTCCTCCCTAAAACCCTCTAAAGAACACCATAGGGAACCATACCATTGCAAGGCTCTCTCTTCGTCCTCTTGAAACTCCATCTTGTTCAGATTTCCCTGCTAAGTAAGGCCAAGCATTTAGAAGCTGATCTCTTGACTGCTCACACTGTTAAATGCACGGAGGTTTACCGTACCAGAGAAACCTCGTCTTGTTCAAGAAATCCTCTGAGATGAATGGAGGCTGGGAGAGTCCTTATGTGTCTCCTGTTCCTGTGTTCATCCTTAAGCAGCCACTTAAGACAAGAAGATACAGTAGGTGGACCTTTAGTCAGAACCAATAGTGCTGTTCTGGTATTTTTAACAAGCCTATTTTATCACTGGGTGTAGAGGCAGCCTAAGGCCCACTCAGCTGCAGATTTCTACTTTGCAATGTCTAGTTACAGGAAATTAATCATATTCCTAAGAACCTTCTCTTTCTTTGAAAGTATCCCTGAGGTAATTTAGCAGCAATGTGGAAGACTATTACTTTCTGCCTTCTGTGTAAATAAAGGGGAAAGAGTTAATATCAGAAGGGAGATACAGCTGCAATTTTATTATTAATTTTCTCAAGGAGACTTCCTGTGAGTTCATCTCTCTAAACTTGGGTATGAAATCTTTCGATGATTTCTCAATGTGTAGCCACACTTCAGTGTGCACCAGGTCTTTGAAATTTGTACTAGCAAGCTAAAACGAAGATTTCTGGCTAAGATGGGTGGCTTCTTATCTGAGCAATTTGTCATGGTTGTTTTAATATACACATGTGTATATGTATAAAAATATATAAATCTATATGTACTCACCACTTTTTTTCCCCCTCTTTCTCCTAGAGGTTTTAAAAGTCTTGAGTTTCAGAGGGGGGAAATGCTATTGTAAATGCCACAGTTGCCACCTAAAGTACTTGTCATTTCTGCTTGGGAGAGACTGCCCAATTCAGTCAGACCAGGCTGGTGTTCTTTCATGTTGTTTAGATTGATTACTGTTCTTCTTTTACTTAATTTCTTATGAAGCCTTCTCCGATCCAAATGTAAAACTCTTATTAGCAGAAAAGATACAGTTTTCCAGGTTGCTATAAAATAGCTTTTTATGCTAGTTAGGATACAGATCTCTGAGGTGAGTGATACAGAAATTCACCCAGTATATGTACTTCTTAATAAAGCAATGATTTTTTATAAGATGAAAATCAAAATAAATATAGCTATATATGTTATTAAACTTTTGGCTACTATTTCCCTAACCTGGAGGATGCGATTATATGACCATTTTCAACAGGGAGACAAAGAGCTCAGGGGCATCAGTGGAAACACGCACAGTGGAAATTATTATGCCTTCTATTTTTGCATTATAACCATTAGAATTTCATCAACATCCACAAGAAAATGAAATAAATGTGTCCATTTTATTTGAGAAGACACACAGTTGAGGAAAAATGTATGCAGCATTAAACAGTATCTATTACTTTATTTTTCTGCAGTCCCATAGTCCACAGATGAAACAAGCAAAGAATACCTGATTTTTGATCTGCATTGCAGATTTTGGAGTACTTCTTAACTCTTCATCTCCTTTGTGGAGGACTGAATGTTACAGATTATTTTACTTTAAGTCGACCATTTTCAGTTACTTCTTGTTCCCAGTGTTACAACAAACAGGAATATTTTGTTCTGGTTATCTTTCCATAATTTAAAATTTAAAAAATTAATAGCGAAAATGTTCTTACAAATTCCATGGAAATTGGGGAGTGGATATTTTAATCTCTGTTTTATATATGGTGGAAAGTTAAATGATTTGCCAAGAATTCAAAGCCAATCACTGGAGGAATATTAGAACTTGAGATGTTCTCGCTCTGCAGCCTGCCTGCGGTACGTGATCGGTACTAAAAACATAGCAATTAAAAGCAAGCAGCTGACATTTTTCCATCACAAAAGCTTTAAATATTCCATAGTAACCTTGCAAGCTCACATGCAACATGAGAACTTTCTAATTGAATGATGCAACTGCTCTTGCTTTTATCTGGAGCTGTTATGTGTTGGTATTTTCATTTGATCTTCTTCAGAAATCTTGGAGGCCCAAAGGTGAAACTCACAGTTATAATTCCATAGAAAAATAAGGGATTAAATTTGGATTTCAGTGGCTGGTATGGAGTTCCAGGGAATAGAAGTAATGATTTGGGGGAAGGGAGTGCAGAGGCGTTGACATGAATAATTATTCAGTGCCTATTGGAAACACAGGTAGGGGCAAGGGAGATAACTTGCCCAAGATCACAGCATTAGCTAGGAGTAGATTTGAAATTCCTGTCTCTCTGCCCCATGCCCTAATAACTACTCTCTCCCCTTGTGAAATGTGGTACTTGCATATTTTGATGTAGAGAAAACAAGGTATATACATGTCAGCACGACACTGACAGCGGCTGGCATGTTATATGCTGAAGAAACACCTTTATGCCATGCTAGTCCCCCAAAAGCTGATGGCGTTTAAAAGGTTTGCATTTGTATGTAGCAAGGGTAAGGTGACCAGCATAATAAAAATGCCTGTCCTCGTTATCTATTCCATGTATGCAGCTCTTGATTGTTATGTAAATGCTACTGATGGATGCTCTGAATTGTCACGGTCGTTGGTGTGTTTATTGGATAAATATATTAGCTTAACTAAATAACGATCAATCTAGATAAGACTGTCATGGAAGAGAACAATGATGTGGGCAAGCCAACAACTACAGAAATCTTACCTGATCATGTCCAGCCTTCATCTGGTCTATAAAGTTGGCTTTGAACAGTAGCTGGAAATTCTCAAGCACATGAAAAAACACTGACAGGAAAAAACTGAAACACAGGCCAAGTGACCCGAGTTAAAGTGTGGGATATTCTGGCACAAAGCCTAAGAGGGGGTCAGCGGTGGGATTTACCTTGGAGAGATATGTGGCCAAACACCTCAGCACATGCAATTATAGAATTTAATGAGACAAAAATGCTGGTAGCCTTGTTACCATGACAGCCTTTGGTACGTACAGCACTTTTCTTCCTGGAATATCTCAGAGTGTCTGCTAATAAGCATCAGAAGTGCTACATTCTTAACCTCCTTTTTTGTTTCTATTCATGTCAGTGCCATCTGAATCAGGGGTTTCCTTTACCTTCTACACTCCGTTCTCGGTAGGTCATTTGCTGTTGGGCCAAGTGCTCTGTGCAAACATGGGGGCTCAATTCTGCTCCCTCATAAGCAACAGTGTGAGCCAAACATTCTCTTCTCATTAGTGCTTCTCATACTTCGGTGGCTGCCAGCAGACTCCGTCTTAGAGTGCCATCACCTCTGGCTTCAGGTATTGGAATATTTCTCCACATGCTTTTATTCTCCTTTGCTTTCTTTATTATTTTCACAGCTAAATTTAAAACATTTCTTGTTTGCAATTGTTATTTTTTTATTTGACCTTTGGCACATGATTGCATTACACCTTCCAAATAACAGTTCTGCTTTGCAATTGCTACGCTTTACCCTCTCCAGCTGAGTTATCAGGGGGTGGAGGAGATGTGGCCCCATTAGCTAAGTGCTACCAAAGACATTGTGTGGGGAAGCAATGTTTTTCTTTCCCAGGTTGAATTATCATGTTGGCTAATTTCAAGTCAGTGTTGTTTCACTTCCTTCTTCCCAGTGCTTTCCTCTTTATTTATTTTTTGAAATCAGGAGTAGTTGTGAGACAGTGTCTGGTTGCAGATAGGAGTCCTTGTCCCTCACAACTCTGCAGTTTCTGTGTGTGTTGCATAGCTTACTTTATTATTTTAGATTGTGTGATTGTTGTTGCCTGTAGTGAAATAAATTTGCTGTTCCTTGCACATGAAGAGATTTGGCTGAGCTGGTTTCTGATAGAGAGCAGAGTAAAGAGTCACTGCTAATTTGGAAATGTCACTGCATAGGAAGGGGCTGAGAAGTTGGGGGACAGGTGGACTGTGTATCTTTCCCCTCTTCTCCAGGCTCTTCCTCTACTCTCTCCTCTTTCTTCCTGCTCCCTCACAGACTCCTGAGATGTAGGACATCTCTCACTCCATCCTTCTCTTTGGACCCACAGGTCCTCCGCTCCATCTTCCTTGTTGCAGGTGTTTGGAAGTCCCCACCAGTCCTAATCCATCTTCCTGAGCCTGACGAGCTGTTAGAAACATAGGGGCGATGGAGTTGAGTTAGAGCAGGATCTAGAGATGGGCTTTGTTCTTAAGATCAGGGCTGGGGTGGATATCTGGAAGATGTTCAGGTTTTCTTCTCCTGCTGCCATTTCTGCACAAGATCATTGGTTTAATACTTAATGCAGAAGCAATTGTCATGGGATATTACAACCAAGATTTTTAAAAAAAAAGTGCTTTCAAAACTTATATTTGTGTTTATTGGATGCTGTGTCAAGGTCACAGTTTAAACCTGAAATCTTTTGGTACATCTAGAAAAGCAGTATTTTCAGTAATTGTCAGCATGGCGAAGTATTTGCGAAGTATTTAATAAGAGGCACTCTTTAAAAATGTGAAGAAGCACTTAAACATGATCTTGTTAGTAAGTTAATTTCTAAATATGACCTAGATGAAAAATAACAACACATAGTAGCAGAAAAGCAATATAAAGCCAATAGCGTGAGTATGCACCTAGATTCAGTGCCTTTTCTTTCAGTTCTCCTAATGTACTAAGGGGTTCCCAAACACTAAATATAACTACATAACTACAGTCAGAGTGTTTGCTCTTCCTGTCTGTTTAGGAATTTCCAACACAAGTTCTTAAGGCAATGATAATTTAAAATTTCCCATAGGCAAAAGCAAACTTAATAAAAAAATAAATAAAAAACCCCCACAACTTAAAATCTTAGTACTACTGATTGCTAATAGATGTCTAGGTGAGAATAAAACGAAATTTACTTTTAGGAAGATTTTTACTTTATAAGGTTTTGAAAATATTTTGGAAACTACTTTCAAGTGCATTAAAATCTTCAGAAAAGCTAAAAAAGACCTCGCTTAACTGGCTAATTTTTTTATTAAAAAAAACCCAAACGTTAGCCTGGAAGAAAAGCAGCAAGATGTTTTACTTAGGGTGCAGTCAGATAAGTACTTTTTATCACAGCTCACTTTTAGGAAGGCATTTCCTCCCTCTCCTCCTTTTTTACATGCTGAAACTGATTTAGGCAAAGACAGTTTGCTTTCCATTCTAGCTGATGGTCCTTGGTTAGGTCTCAGGAGAGATGGAGACTTCCCAGTCTGTGCTAATCTTATCGTGATTGACCATATATATTTTTCAGTAGTTGACTGGTCTGTTGACAGCTGAGTCCAGTGAGAGTGTAAAATATATGGAGCAAAAACCAAATAACCCTCGTGGGGATCAGTAATAATCTGATGGGCTCTTCATTTCCAGGCATCCATCGGGCATTAGTGGGTGGTGGAACTTCCTCTAGAGCTCACCAGTTCTGCTCTAGACACATCCCAGTGGAGAAACCTGCTGAATTGCAATACCATTTGTAATAGGGGGAATGTTTTCCTTCAATATTCCTTGTAACTCTGAATCATACAGATTTTGACGTTAGGAATGTGCTTAATTTTCAACACGGAAAAAATCTAATTTTCAAAGGAAAAAAATAATCTAGATTTACATAAATTAAAATGTTTTCATTTGACAAGCTAAAAACTTTGACATTTTTGGAAAATCTGTGTATTAAAAAAATTACGTTAAATCCATAAATGAAACACACGTCATTCAAATCAATTTAAGTTATGCCTAAGTAGAAAATGAAGGGAGAGGCTTGTCTGAGTAAATTCAGACATTTACACACTTTAAAATAAGTAGAATAAAACTCACCCTCCACTGTGGATGCCTGAAATTAGGTGAGGTTAATTCTACCCCGCTTGTTTGTACAATCAGGCCTTTTCTCTGCTTACATTGATTGCAGTGCTATTAAGGTATCATAAACATTTTGTAGCCTTTGGCCTGCATTTTTTTGTGTTTCTCATAAACTGAATAGTAATTATCCAAGGAAAATGCTGTTCTGAAGAACTATGGGGTTCAATTAGGGAGAGTGGCAAATGCATTTCTAAGAATGATCATAGAATCATAGAATCATTTGGGTTGGAAAAGACCTGTAAGATCATTGAGTCCAACCATTAACCTAGCACTGCCAAGTCCACCACTAAACCCTGTCCCTAAGTGCCACATCTACACGTCTTTTAAATACCTCCAGGGATGGTGACTCAACCACTTCACTGGGCAGCCTGTTCCAATGCTTGATAACCCTTTCGGTGAAGAAATTTTTCCGAATATCCAATCTAAGCCTCCCCTGGCGCAACTTGAGGCTGTTTTCTCTTATCCTGTCACTTGCTACTTGATATGTAACATTTCTTTTCCGTTGCTATAGCCTTCTGTCCTGCTTCCACAATTTGTGTACCAGTGAAGATCATTTTCAATGATTCATAATGAAGGAATCTACTTTAATGGTGAAAAGATCCCATTTTTTATCACCAGCACACTGTTGTGTAGATTATGTAGTTCAGAAACATTTACTTCCTCTTGGGGTCATGAAGGTAGGGGCTATTCATACTTCTGGCTTATCAGAATTGAAATTGTTGTTAAAGTACAGATAGGCTTCTTTGAAAACTTTAAAAAATCCCTCTCTTACCAGTAGAGAAAAGGACCATTTGAGGCACAGTATAAACACAAGGAGGGCTGGTTATGTTGGTGCAGTTGGGAGAGGAGGACACGTGATATCTGAAGGCAAGAGAATGACCTGTAGGTAATTGAAGAAGGACAGGAAAGATGGAGGGTCTGTTTCTGGCCTGTTGGAGTCCTGCTTAAAACACTTTGCTTTCCTGGAGAGGCAGAGTTCACCCAAGTGTCTGTCTACCTCTGAACTAGTCACTAGTCTCCACGGACCGTGGTACAGTCAGTGGTACAGTGGTACAGAAACAGGCACCTCCAGAGGGAGAGTTGCCATTAGGAGCAAATCACAGGATAAAATTAATGGATCCATGGAGGCATTTGTATTCCTCTGCTGGACATAAGTAGAAGGTTACCAGCTCTGTCTTGGAAACCTTATTTTTCTGTGCCTCACTCTGCAAATACGTGTACGCTCTGTGTACATGGATTCCCATCTGCTTTCTAGAATAATAGTTTTTCCTTTATTTTTACTGTTTCAGCCCATTAATGAAAGCTTTTAGGAGACCAATAATTTCTCATTTTCTGGCACACTTCTAATCTCAGAAATGAAAAATCAAAATCTGTCTTGTGGTTATAAATCATATTGTTATTGTTATTACTCATTTTCTTATTATGATAGTATCTAGAAGCTTAATCAGATCAGCATGTCTCTTGGGATAAACACTGTGCAGATCTCAACATGCTCAGAAAGGAAGAGTTTTTTATACTTTAAACAGTAATAGTTTATAGTTGCTTGTTTGCCTTCTTCCTTCCCTTCATATTTACTCTGGAAAGCATGGGCTTCAATGAGATTTACTGTTCTTAACTAATGCTTTAAAATTACATCAGTCCTGAACTGATGGGCTGTATTAACAGCAGAAGTGTAAACGCTGAAAAATAAAAATCTATTTTCTATGCAAATGGAATCTATTCAGCAGAAAATCCGCAAACTCATCAGTTTGCAGTAGCTGTATATTTTTTGAGTGCTTTGTATGAATCTGGCATTTCTCCAACGATGCCGAGCTCTTAGTCCTGAGCAGCTCTACTCCTACAGGGTCCAGAAAATGGGGGAAAAATAGGCTGTTTTGGTGCCGTTATTTAGCTGGTTAGTTTGTTACAGCCTCCTGCGTGCTTGATCGCAGACCATCAATTTGTGAAGTCAGCAAATGCAGCTATGGCCATTTAGCTCAGGGCGTAGAAACAGACAGCGGGTCCAGCTGCCTCGGATTTTGCCCTGTGTATCAAGACGGCAGCTACTGCTTCAGCTTTCCCACCTGGTGTTTTACTGGCCTGGGTTGTAGCATGAGACAACTTTGTTTCCAAATTTGATTAATCTTATGTTTAAAGCAAATCACAGAAAGGTCCCTCTCACATGAAAGGTGTACAGCCTGCTCTAACCCAGTGCTACAAGGACTGAACGCATTAAAGGTGAGTTCAAGACACCTTTTCATTCTGCCTGTGTCCAGAGTCAGGCATGAACAGTTGTCAGCTGGGTTAAATCATTTTAGTCTGGTCTTTGCAAATTCCTATTAAGAACACTAATTCTTCTGCAATATAGGTAATTATCTGCATGAGTACTTCCTACTTCAAAGGCCCTCATAGTTTTTTTGGGGAGCACTTCTGCTATGAGGACAGGCTGAGAGAGTTGGGGTTGTTCAGCCTGAAGAAGAGAAGGCTCTGGAGAGACCTTATAGCCCCTTCCAGTATCTAAAGGGGGCCTACAGGAGGGATGGGGAGGGACTCTTTATCAGGGAGTGTAATGATAGGACGAGAGGTAATGGCTTCAAATTGAAAGAAGGTAGATTTAGATTGGATATTAGGAAGAAAATCTTTACTGTGAGGGTGGTGAGGCACTGGCACAGGTTGCCCAGAGAAGCTGTGGCTGCCCCATCCCTGGAGGTGTTCAAGGCCAGGCTGGATGAGTCTTTGAGCAGCCTGGTCTAGTGGGAGGTGTCCCTGCCCAGGGCAGGGGGGTTGGAACTCGATGATCTTTAAGGTCCCTTCCAACCCCAACCATTCTATGATTCTATGATTCTGTGATTCTATGATTCTATGAGCAGGACACAGCTACACATACCAATGAAATGAAAAACCGCACTTGATCTCTTGGAGATGGTTCTGTTGTCTGGTTTGTCAAGGCCTATCCGTCAGGAGGCCCCAAATTTAATGACGGCTAGTTTTAGAGATTAAAAAGCCAAAGTCATGCTGTTTGAATTATGTGTAAGTAAAACTGTGGAAGTTATTTGCAATTCCTTGTTCACTTTTCTCTTGCTTGGTGCTATCGATTGGTGAAAACCAATCATTCATTAAATAAAGACACACTAGGAACAGGATTCCTATGTAGCCCTAATAAAGATCATCATGGAAAATTGCACAAAAAAATGAAAGCAAAAGAAAAGCCCCAGTGGAAGCGTTCATCTCTCCACAAATTGGGGCTCTTTTTACAGGAAAGATTTTCTAGGCCTGATTTTTCTTTTATTTTCCCTACAGATGGGATTCCTGTCCCTAAGTTTAGACATTTATAGTACAGACGTGTCCCAGTGAGCAGGCCAGCCCAGGTTGCCTTAACAGTTAATGGTAACAGAGAGACTTTTAGAAGACAATTTATCTGACCCAATATAAGTATCTTCTTTATGGTGACAGAAATCATCCTGTAGAGTCCACTGACTGTACTGACTAGATCCCTCTTGACTTTTAAGGGAAGCTAGAGATTTCTCTGCCACTGACAGCTACTCTGTAGACTATTAAACCAAGACAAATGATCCTGTCTGCATCAGATGGGATGCAGCTCAGAGAACTGGCCTGAGTAATGCCCCTCTACAAATTCTTTTACGGACTACTTGTTTTATATTTTCTACACATTTTGCCTCCAGAAAAGGCTTTTAGGGAACATAATCCATAAAAACTACTATAATTCTGCTGAAGAGGAGTGGTGTTTTCTTCTAAAAAGCAAAAATTACTTCTTATTCTCAGAAGTTTCTTACAAGGAGGTTATTCTTTTTTATCTGAAGAGGGTAAAATGGGCTGTTCTTCCATCTCCACAAAATAATCAGTTATTTCAAATGAAACCTTGGCTTTCTTGGTGTGGAGGAACACTCAGTTATTGATTTCAGTGAGGACTAGAATTTTAGTGTTAAACTCATAGGACTGTATTGGAGGAATTACCTTTGCTCATAGTCGGAGGTGGAAAAAGAATTCACTCACCTAACTTTAGATATGCACCATGTACAGCTGCAATTAAGTCAGACACCTCAGGCTCCTCTTATAAGCAATTGCTAGTGTTGTAGCATTTATACATTCATCTGATTTAAATCTGAGCTTTATAATGAGATGTGCCTGGTTCTCTCGTTGGCAGTTAAGGGAGTCCAGGTGGTCGGCTCGCAGGCAGAGACCACTGCACACCCGCATGGTCAGGGTGTTCTCACCCGGAGCTTCCAAGCTGTGTTTGCAGATGACCAAATGCAGGTCCAAGCAGAGAAATATGGTTATTGACTGTAATACAACAATGATATCATAAAGGCCTTTAGGATAAGCTAATCAATATCTAAAATTTAAGGATCCCAACCATTTACTTCATTCAGGAAACTGCAGATTTCAAAAAAGTCTACAAAACTGATATAAACTCCTGCTCCAGATTTTACACCTTTGTTGTTCTCCTGTCTACATTTTCAGTCACCCGGCAAAATAAAAATCCCATGGAATTCAGACCAAATTAGTAAAGTGTAATTTAAATGACCCCTAAGGTGTTCCAGCCCAACTAGCTAATCTTGTCTTCAGAGGCAGAAGCAGAGTCACAGAGGCCAATAAATCCATTTGCCCATTATCGTAGGTAGTTTTTCTATTTGTGTTAGAGTGTCTCAAAGAATCTGGGATAAAATGGTCACATTCAGGACTGTTTCCTTCTGGAGGTGGACGTCTTCCTATGAGGCCTGTGAAAGCTGCTGTGCTCTCTGTGTGTAAATGAAGTTCACTTTAGCGGGCTCAGGGAAAAGAGACAAGAGATTTTGAGTAGCATATACCAAGAGTTTGGTTGAGCAGTGAGTGACAAAGGTACGGAGCAAAACTGAGTGAAACCGCACCCTACAGCTGGTTTTCCCTCATCACAAGGGAAAGTCCGTCCCAAATTATTATTCTGGGATGGTCAAAACTGTCTCTTATTTTGGCACTGGAAATACTGCCTAAGAAAAGATTTCAAAACTGCTCTGTTTCCACAAGACAATTTAGTTTTAACTAACTCAGTCCTTTTGATCAAAAAAAATAATAATATTAAGAAAAAAAGCACCATGAAATAAAAACACTGTGTCAGAAATTCTCAATTGGCAATAGTCTGTAAGTACCCCTGGCAGCGTAGACGTCGCGTACCTCTCCCCACAGGGGAATGGAAAGCCTTACACGATCTCCTCTTTCCACGGGAGCAGCATTAATGTGCAAAGGATAAGATGATTGATCCATCAGTGTTTCCATCAGGAGCAAATTGAACCAGCCAGGGGAATTGCTCTCGAGGTGGGGAAATAAGTTGGAAATCAGATGACAGAGGTCTGAAAGCACACTTACTGCAAAAATGAATTGAGTCGTGCAGCGATTTCAGAGTGCAACAACGTGGTATGGGGAGGAATGGGTGATGAGGGCAGACTTTGCTGTCCATCTCAAACCCGTAATCTCTTGTGCAGTTGATAGTCTTGTGTGTAAAAGGAAATATTCTGTTCAGTGAAATTAATCTCTTACTGTACTGACATTTTTAATGTTAAAGAAGAAGGGGCAGTAAAATGCATTTTGTCCACGTGCAGATCTTTGTATGAACTAGTGACCTTGCCTGTTTTGGTTGTTGGTTTTTTTGCATTCAGGTAACTATAAAGAGATTTTCTTTTATAATGTTTTTAAACTCAATCTAAGTGTTTCTTTTGCAGTAATGGAGAATTAGGAGAGCCCTCCAGTGGCCAAGGAAAAAAAAATATATCAACATTGCTCTGGCAGTGAGCCAAACAACAGTAGAAACGAGGCGGAGAAATATGTGCCGTGTATTTCAAAGGTAGTAGCTTCCAGTCCTGTTAGGGATGACTTATACCCTGCTTACATTGGTCCTTTGATCCAGAAGAATTCCATAGCACTTGGCAAACTCTCTCTCTATCCCTGAATGAAATAGCATGTATTTATTCATTCATCGTTTCTGTCTAGGAGGGGCTATTTGCATGAAGGGGAAAAAACTTTAGGGATAAACTAATAGGTTTTATATTTAATAACTTTACAGGAAATGAAAATGAAGAGAACTTGGTCCTCATTGAAGTAATAATTAGTATTCAAACTGTAATAACTGCAGAAAAATCTCTTCACAAAAAATAATTATTTCCTCATTAAATAGCCCCCAAAGGCAAAGTTGTGATGACCAGGTGCTTGTTGCATGCAATATTGCTGTAAATAGTGATTCTGATGATTTTTTTTTAAGCTGAGGCAGGGAAGAAGTGGTGAAAGAGGGTATCTTTCCCAGGCATCAGTCTGCAGAGTTTGACATCTACTTACGATAACTGCCAGTTAGCAACATCATGAATGGCTACTCTGATTGGAGGTAGGAGATTTTGAAAGGTTAATGGGGAAATTTGATGATTCCATAAGAGAAGCAGCACTTGCTTAGCAATAAGTTGATAAGTTATCTTCTCTTTCCAATTGAGTGTGAGAGCATATGAATGACAAAATGTTTAATCAGAATGTTACATGTTTTCCCCAAACTCTTTCTTTAATATTCATTGGGGTGAGATGTGCAGTTTACCAAATACAAAACAGATTAACACATCATGGGAAAAGAAACCCAGCTGTGCTGTCAAGTAGATTGGAAGTGCCACACTTCTCAGGATTAATTTTTTGCTGCACCTGTTATTTAAATATCTATCACAATATCAGCTATTTTATTTTACTTGATGACAGTTACATGTATTTTACATCTATGCTGAAATAAATCTGTTTTAATGTTGGTGCTTATTTCAGTCTTCAACTGTTTTACATTGAATTCTGGGGGACTGATCCTTGGCTTTTGTAAAAATCCACTGTAACCAATGCTGATGTTACCAGTTATAGATTGAACTCTCCCTATCTAAACACTTGATAAGAACAGAAAAACATTGGTTTTGAGGCTTTAAACTGTTTTCCAATGTTTATTCTTACTGTGAAAGTTCTCACCCATAAAATGGACACAGTCAGTTTACAGGTGGCTCAAAATGTATGTTTCAGAATAGCAACATTCTATAACCTTTATACAAGACCAATCAAATTCAAGGGCAAACATAATATTTGAACAAATATGTGTGCATTTTAACCAAAGCAGCATTTAAGTCCTAGTTCAACAAGTTACCTCTATTTACCAAGTCATTCAAACTCCTCCTTAATTCCTGAAGTCAGTGAAAGTTAAGCGTGGGCTTAAAGTTAGGCAACATTTAAGCACCAAAGAGCCTGACTTTGAACAAGGAAACAGCCTTTACCAAAGAACATATCTGCCCACGATGGACATACTTAGAAATAAACCCAAAAAACTAATGATAAGCCTAATGCATATTTTTTAGTATTTTAGAGTGTGTCACTATAATGTGAGCAGGACTTTTTTTTACACAATATTTTAAGCTGTGTGACCTAAATGATCTTAAAGCATTTTTCTGTTACGTAGTGTGCAACAAGTGAGTATGATCACACCAACTACTTTTTCCAGAAACTGCTGTATGTGAGCATTAGTGTGTGTATGTACAGTAGAGTTCCCCAACACAATTCATAGTACACAAGGCTCGATGAAATGGAGGTGTCTCTCTGGCTTCAGTGGAATTCTTCCACCTCAAACCGTATCTATGAACAGTAGTTAACATAATTTATCTTTTAAATATAGCTTATTGTCAGCATTTTTGTTTCTGCTTTGAAACTGTGCTGCCCTGCATTATTTGTGCTCTTCAATTTATGCCTAACATATATCTGGAGCTCCAATATCCATCTCAGATACATGATGTGTTGTCAGGAGGGAGCTCTATCTAAAATACAAATGTATCTAACCATCTCTTGGGCTGAATTACATCCTACTAAGTAGAATATCTGGGAGTTATGAACTTGAAGTCATTTGTCTTCAAATTGTTATCGATGTTATTTGTCTCCAAATTAAATGAATCATCATTCTCTGAAAGTGGCCATTTCCCTGGAGACTGTTGGAGAGCCGAGACACCTGGCTTAGTCTAGACACCCAAATTTTAGATGGCTGAAATTAGGTGAGATGAACCCCATTGCTACTATGGACCTCTCAAATATCCAGCCTATACTTATTCAAGACCTGCGGTACCCTGTAATACAGAATCAGAAATATTTGCCCTGGTAAGAAAAAGGTCAAAGGGTAATGAGTCAAGCTAGGGGAGAGATCTAAAAGGAAGGCAGATGGATTTGTTATCCCAGGAGGTATCCAAAACTATGTGGATAGCAAGGGTCAGTGATTCCAGACACAAGCACAAACTAATGCTACAGAGATAATGTCCTTCCGTCCATTCTATTCTTCTGGGTATGCAATCTTATGTGGTAGCAGTTCAAAAGTGCTTTGCAGATCACAAATCAGGGGATCATTAGGGTCTTTTTACTCAGTTATCGTGGCCCTAATAATAGTATGATAATCCATTTTCATGCCTAATTATTCCAGCTTCTGTCTAGTGTGACTGGACTCTACCTCACTATCTGTTACGCGGTGATGCTCTTGAGAGCTACTGGTCTCACATCCTGAAGTTTGGATGCTCATGATTTCTTCCACTGAATTTCCAGGCATTTTCTCTTGTGGTTGCTGACTATCCTGGAGTCCTTATAATAATCAGCTGGCTAGCAGAGAGATGCAAATCTATTACACAGCGTTTGTATTGTATTGGTTTCCTCTGGTAAATAATTACATTAAATTTAAGACATAGAATCTCTAAACATAATGATATATTGCTAGAATTGTGATAATCGTATCATAACAGGAAATTTTTATTCTCATCTTTATTCGTGATGTTTAATTTAAAATATTTTTGTTTGATCTCTCATGAAATGATAGGCCCAAATTCATGGAATCACGGTTGCCAAGCATTCTAGGGAGCAAAGGTGCTGCAGGCCAGTGGGGAAGAGCTCAGCAAACAGTGATCTTTGTTCTTGGCATCTGGAATGGGATTCTCTTGACTAAATGCAGGCATTTACATCAGTCCAAGTTGTTATGTGTTCCTCTGACAGACAACAGAGATCTACTCAGGGTATTGGATGAAGCTGAGGGCAAAATCAATCTCATCTTAACATAGATGATTACAATAGATCAGGTGAATTGCATTACAAAAATTCCTGTTTCTTTCCATTGGCGGCAAAAGAAACCTAGGTTGCTTGGCACGTCTGGAGACATCTGCACGGGAGATACTGTAAGAAATGTGACACATCCAGAATTTGTTTCTTCTCTGAGAGGATAAGCATAACAGTTCAACCAAGAGAAGAAAATTGTCAGGAAAGCTTCATTTGCTCTACAAGGCTACTACTTGTGCTGCTCATTGTTTGTTTGTGTTTTAGGAGGTTTCCCACATTTATGAAGGATTCAAGTTTGGTAACCCAAGGAATAAAAAACTATTACATAGGATAAACCTAAGTAATAGTAGTGAAAGACTCTCCCTAGTGACATGCTGGTGGTGGGCTTCTTCCCTTCTGTGGAAGGTCCAGTTTTTGCTCAGTCTAATATCCAGTAGCCTGAGTGGGCATACATACTAGAAGACCAAGTGTTTATAAGAAAATTTGCTATTGTTACTCTTTGTTGAGTTTGGCAATGGTGAGGCACCTCTGGGGGTTTAGAAGACCAGTGTGAACTGATATGGTCCTGCTAGCTGGAAGGCAGATTAAGTCTTCAAGATTGTGTGCCCATGCATACATATCTTCAAGAGAGCCTTCAAGGTCAGCCCTTATAGTCAATGGATATCTAAGTCTCTATTTGCTTGCTTAGATACGGGCATCCCGGAACATTTGAGATGCTTGAAGACAAAATACTTGGCCTCCAGATGCTGCTTCAGAAGGGGTGGTTCTTCCCTAGGTCCTGTGTTTATCTGCCAGCCTCATGTGCGAGCCTCAGATATGCTAGAGTGTCTCAGATGGTGCTGGACATGTATTTTTGGGAACTTGGACCAAAATTTAGATTCTCCTTGGCTATAATGGCAGCTTAGATACCTCATAAAAAGCAGAGAATCAAAGCAACCTCAATCTGAGAGCTGGCAACTCTGCAGTGTTACGAGTCCCAGATTTCGCACTTGGGTTGGGCAGAGATGCCCAAAGGGGTACATAAGCCACTAGCCCAGGGTTTCAAAGCCAGACCACTGATGCTACTGAAAAACACAAGGAGATACCAGCTGGGTGGTTTAAAACTATGAGTTACAATACTGTAGCTACAATGCTGTATGCTGAGCAATGAAGGGAAGACCCATAATCCAAAGAATTAATTCTCTTACTGCATATGTTAAGGTTGCTTAGGATGCTCTAGTAATTAGAACATGGCAATTTGGAGCAGGCTGGTTTTGTTGATGGGCTAAGTCATTTTTTGAAGCATCTGATTTTGGTCATTGTCAAAGATGGGATACTGGGCAACATGATTTGAGCAACCTGGTCTAGCTGAAGGTGTCCCTGCCCATGGCAGAGGTTTTGGAACCAGATGATCTTTCAGGTCCCTTCCAACTCCAACCATTCTATGATTCTATGATCGTATGCTATTTCTATCTTGTTCTCTGCTTTCTGAGCTGTAGTATGTTTCAAAGTCAGTTATCATGAAGAATGTCTATGTGTTTTCAGAGGAAATGGGAGATTTACTTCTGAACATTTTATTACCCTCTACCTTTTCTTTCTGTGCATCCTCCCAGCTTAAGACAATATGGGATGACTACTCAGATCATCCCAGCATGCACTGACAGCACAATGAAGCAGAGTGGGAGGCAGGGAGAGCAAAAGCTTGACTGGCATGGCCTGAGTTAAGCCACAAGAAATCTTGTTGCCCAATGTGTTGTAAGGAGGAGAGCAGGGCAAGACCCCTGATTCTATACATCATATTTGTCAATGGTCCCATTGTACATAACAGGAAGAAAGTGGGACTAACGAGACACATCATCATGATCATCATTTGTTCAGATGTGACCTAACACCCTTTTTTTTAAATTTATTTTATTTACTTATGCTGTAAACAGAGGACCGGGCCTTTGCCAGGCATAAATAAATGTATAAAATTTATCCTTTCTGTTCTTGTATGTCTGTGAAGCACTGACCCTGAGTTCAACCGTGTATAAAATCACTGTTATTCTGGAGTGAATGTTTCTGTGCTCTCATATGGTAGATGGTGTTCTGCACATTCATCCAAAACACCTCACTTTAAAAAAATAACATTGGCACTTTATGAGTGTGTCAAGGTTGGTTCTTTTGTGTGGTCTTATAATCTCCCGCAATGTCTCATCATTTGTCTCATGTAACGTGATTCATTTGTACAGGTTTTATAGCTGTAGAGAATGACAAGTGTATTAATGTGCTGAAATAAATATATTAATGTGTAACTACGAGCCATTTATTATTTATGCTGCTGAATCTTTTTACACCCGCAGTAAATATTTTCTAACATCAATGAAGCTGCAAAGATTCATCACCACAGACCTGAATTTTTGAATTTTATCTTTGCTCACTACAGTCATACTTCATTTGTGGCAATAAAGGATGTCTCTTGTTTCTAACAAGTGAGTCTATCAACTGAAACAAAGATCTGTATTTATCTATGTCTGTTATTCCTCTCCACATACAACAATTTGCAACTCTGCACATTCTGCGTAGATCTCAAGTACGTGCAGTAAGGACCAGATTTTTATTAGAAGTGTAGTACTCAATTTGAGAAGGGTTTTCTTTAACAACCTATTCATGTAGCAGAGCATAATTCATTGTGAGAAACTGTGGCATGGTGTGGCACAGAAGACAGCCATATATGACATCCCTATGGTAGTCCTAGAGGTGTACTGTCTGTGAAGCTGTCGTCAATCTCTTTTGCTGCTTGAATTGTCTTGCTCCATATGATATGAGCCTGTCCTGTTCCCACTCTGAAAATTGCTGCCATACCTGGAACAAGAAGGAAAGGTAAATATTTTACTAGGTAATGGTCATGTTGTCACTGCATTTGAAAGTGCAGTCAAATCAGTTTTGCAGTGCGTGTTGAAAAGGAGGGACTTCAGGTTTATGGTCCAGCAGCCACTCTGGTAAATAAGTACCTTCCTTAAAGTGTATGGTCTTGCATTCCTTACCTAGCTGAATAGTCCCACTAGCTTTAAAGTCAGATGCTGAAAGGTCATTGCAATAATTAACGATTACTGGGGGACGTTTTTCAAACAGAAAAAGGAGAGCTGAGAAAAAGTTTATTGTGCCATTTGGAACCCTCCTGCCTCATATTAAAAGGCAACAAAAATGTAGAGGTAGACAAATGCAGAGGTTGACGCTAAACTCCAAACTAGAGCAGCTGGGCTGTATGAGCAATTAGGTGATAACCCTCTATTTCTGCCATCAAGCTTAATTCTGCCTATTGACTGTCCATGAGGGATTTAAAGACTTTATTTCTACAAATAAGAGAGATGTTTCTTTCTCCTCCTCTTCCTTCTCCTTCATCTTTCTCTCTGCCATTTTTCCATTGAAAGCAGGGTAGGGAATCCTTTCTTTGAGATTTGCCTGAGTCTTTCCCTCACTGAGGATGTAATAAACATCACAAAGTGTTCATGGCAGTTCACATGAACCTACGTTAACTCCATAAGAGCCGGACAGAAGTGAGGTTCAACCAGAAGGCGTTCTACTTGCTCTGCAGACCACAGCGCCCTGTTGAATCAGTTATTTGGGTATGTAGCTGTCTGGCTTGTCTCACACTCCAAACATGGACCCATGACTGTGTTAACAGGCCAATTTGTAATGTTAGATGATGAGCATCGATGTGGTTTTACTTGGATTAAAAGAAAGAGACCTAAAGAGCCAGTACTGGGACTATGACTCTGTGTGATACTTCCATATTGGTGATGTAAACTCCTGAAAGCCAATGGAACTGAAGTAAGAAGGGTGTTGGTGTAGCCAGGTGTTTTGATGAATGATGTGCATTTCTTGTCCTAAGCTTTGTGTTGCATACCAGGAGAGATGGGTGGCTATTGTGCCTGGAGAGCATGAGCTCTTCACATCAGTGGGTAGGGAACCTGGGTGATAAAACAGTCACTGCAGTGGGAAAAAAAGGCTGAATGAGGTACGGTGGGCTTTTCTTTCTCTGAGGAAGGGAAATGAGGCGAGAACTTGGTGGGTCTTTTTTCTTTTTTTCTTTTTCCTTTTTTTTTTTTTTCCCTGATACCCATCTTGAGTGGTCTCCTGATTTTGTGGAGGTCAAGTGTCTGAGGAGAAGAGGTGGCTCTAGCAGACACAACCAAGGAGCAGTCAGCTGGTCCTGGAGGTATTGCCACCCCACACAAACACATATGTTTGCTGCCTGAGTCTGAACAGAGCTGAGTTTTCCTGTTGCTGATTAAACAGCACAATGTCATCCTTGTTAGTCACTATTAGTAGGGCAAACTAATTGGCCAGATATCCTTTGGCTAATTCTACCAACCGTGGAGTGGGTTGGGTTGGAGACTGAGAAACCAGCTGTGTAACAGTGGTGCAAGGGCTGGCATACAAAGGTTTCCATTACCAGGGAATATTGTATCTAATTTATGAGCAGAGCTCATTCCCTTACCAGAAGAGCTGCAGGTCACTTTCCAGTATCTCTTCTGCATAAGAAGTTTACTAAGCCGTGTCATGGTTTCCTTGCTTAGAGGCTTCTCCTCCTGCTTCCTGGATCAGTCTGGGTGCTCATCCTTTCTGAAATGCTTGCTCCCTCCAACCAGTGGAAGACGAGACTGTGACCTCTCTTTTCTTCCTTGTTTATTTGTCTGTCTTGTTCACTTCCATAACCTTGCATATTCAGATGTTCTTACATAGATTGGTTGTGCACGTCTTGCACATGCACCCGAACAAACCAATGAATACCACCACATAGGAACAAGCCCACTTTCAAGGTGGCCGAGCTTTTTTGCATGGCAAGTGCAATTACTAGCTTTCTTTGGTTGCTCGGTAATTCTTAAGGCAGATCTCTGCTCCCTGCTGCCCGGCAAGATCTAGTAGTTACTTGTATCAAATGCATCATGGAGGGGTACTGCATCAGCAGAGAATCAGCAGTGTTAGCAGCTACAATATTTCTGTCAATCTTTTGTTCAATTGGATTTGCTTCTTTTATGAAAAGCAACATTTTTCATATCAAATGAGTCAAACTGATATGGTCAGGAATTTACTAGATCCAGCCAGAGGGAATCTCACTTAGCAGTTAATTGTACCCAGGGAAAGTTGCAAAAGGAGCTTTTCATCAAGAGGCTGCAGAACTGGGAAGAGATTGTTAAACAATGGTGCTAATTTGACTGAGGAACAACAAATTATTTTCTTCATCCATACTTACTCCTAGAAATTATGTTTATCAGCTCTGTATTTATTTTTGGGGTGAGTTGTTTTTGATTGTTAAATATATGGAATGCAATAGCATTATCTGTGTGATGTGTACTGCTTCTGATTTTCTAAAGTTAGCTGAACAGAAAAGATGGAGGGAAGATTCAGTTAAGAGTGAAAATTTTTTGGCTTTTTCTTATTGAAATGGAGAAATTATTCTCCTAATCCTGAAAAAATATTTTGTTTAATTCCGGGCTGTTGTTTCAGGTGTTAACCACTATAAAGAACAGTTTTGAAATTAAGTTTGAGTTACCACTTGAAAGCCCTGCTTAATGACAACCAGTATGTTGGTCGTGGTCATATTGTGTGGATGATGCTAAAGAAATTTTCTCTCCTGCTTTTTCGGATTAGACATGTGTGGGACAGAGATCTGGTGGTGTTGACAAGAGTCGATTTCTCGAAATGCAGATTTCTCAAAAAGGGTTGCAATTTTGGGAACATTCACTTGGGAAGGAGACCGTGGCTTCAGAAAGAGAAACAGAGAGTTGCATTCATTTGCCTCAGGATATCGTGCTGCCTAGAGACTTAGGACACTTGTTATTTTTGTGAGTTTTTACATATTTAAAACAAAAATGCTTGTCCCAAAACCATGATAGCACTCCTTCCCCCTCCCGCTGTTGCAATGTGAAAATGTTAAAAAATCTCCAGATTCCCAGATGGCAACATAGCTTTCTGGCTAATTCTCTCGTCAGTGCATGTTGTTAATTTATTTGCCTTTCTAACCCAGTGTTTTTTTTCTTTTTCCTTTCTTTGGATAACACAATGCTTTTGGTCCTTGAAGAGTAAAGAATGAAGTCCTTCAGTCTTAAATATGAGTAAAGGGAAAGTCCAGGCCATTGCAGGGTGGGAGATAAATATTATCAGAAGTCCTATACCATTGCATTGAACTCGGTGTAAGCACCATGTCTGATCTAAAGCTGTGAAAATAGACTGTAAACAGGAGTTCATTTGTGGATCCTTTTTTTTTCTTTGAAAGCTTCTTTTTTATCTTTGCCTTCTGTTTCTGCATTCATCTCTGCTACTAGCATGTGTACTTATCTTGCTTTTCTCCCTTACAAGTCAGTTTTCTATTTGCTTCCTAAGATCATTCTGAATCCATGATCCTCCTTAGCAAGTTTTTGCCACTTTTTCAAAGATTTCCTCATATCCTAATGTAGCAACTCAGCAAGGCTGGTTAGGTCTAAGCTTCTCTCCAGCTTGTCCCAGAGTGCAGAATTTCACCCAGTTCCCATTGTACTGGACTTTGATTTCCCAAAAGGTGACCAAATATCTGGGCAGCTCCCTCCAATCTTCTTCTCGTCTTCCCCCTTCTCCAGACCCTTCTCATCCTGTTCCATAAGAATCTCAGTTTGTCAAACCCTTTGCTTTTCCCTCTCTCCCCATGTCATGGTTTCCTTGCTTAGAGGCTTCTCCTCCTGCTTCCTGGATCAGTCTGGGTGCTCATCCTTTCTGAAATGCTTGCTTCCTCCTACCGCTGGAAAATAAGACCGTGGCCTCTCTTTTTTCCCTTGTCCCCGGAATGATCCGTCCTTCTCTCCAAAGCTCTTCTCTGCTGTCTGTGCCTTGCCCTACTAAACTGTCCAGCCCGTCCCACCTGCATGAGGGGCTGAAAGATGTGTTTCCTCTGTGCCTTACTTTTCACAGGCTGGGTTCTCAACCCTTACCTCAGTGTCCCCACTTTGCCTCTCCTCTGGGTCGTTATTCTAGATTCCTTTGTTCTGATGCCTCCTTTCTATCAGATCATTTCCCTCATCCCAGCTTTTATTATTTCTCGTCTTTCTCAAGGTCTCATCCAGTACTGCATCTACAGGACTGGGTCCCTTCTTCCCCCTCCCTGTCCGAGCATCTCTGCTAATTCTCAGTTCCACACAGTAATAGCAAGAATTGCTTTGCTTCACAAAAAAAGCCAGGGGAGTTATATTAATGTTTTGGCTTTTTTTTTTTCTCCCTGGCTCCAATTTGCAGCGAGTTTTTTTTGCAAAAGTGCTCATCCCCGAAGCTAACAATAAAACTGTGCATGTGTGTGTGTGTGCGAGAGAGAGAGAGAGAAGAGGGAGGGAGAGAAAGCAATACAACAGTCTGGCAATGTGAGGCGGCATTGGAGAGCTGCTAGACCAGGGAAGCTGGCGAAGAGACGCAAGCCCCTTACTCTGGGCTCAGCGTGATCCCATTGGTTCCCGAGCCGCTGTTTTAAAGCTAAGAAGAGCTTGGAGGATTGAACTGCACAGCCAGACGCAGACTCTCAGACAAGTTGTCAGCACGCTGAGAGGAAGAGAAGCTCACACACACGAGATTGCAGGGTGTCCGCAGCTTGGTGTTTGTTTGTTTCCAGAAAGGAAGAAAGGAGAGTCAACAAAAAAAAAA
>VYZM01018690.1:133235-143298 GCA_013398915.1 Dromas ardeola | reverse complement strand
AAACAGAAAAGGGGGAAGGAGTCTAATCCAGTCCAGCAGTCCCGAGGGGAATAATGGATGTGACCATATCTCAGTTCATCTTAGAAGAATTTGATGTCAACTGCAGCCTCCTGGATCGTTTACAAGAGACTTTTTTAGAGAGTTCCTCTATCCCTTTCCTGGGCTTTGATGGTAGGAAACATTACCTACCGTGGGGCTCGGAAAAGCTAAGATTCCGTTTGCTTTGTGATGCAAAGTGTGTCGCTTTTGTGCTTTTTCAAACTTCTTTTTCCTTTTCTGTCTCCTTTTTTAACGCAAAAGGTCCGTACTGCAATGCCACCACCGATCAGATCGGGACCTGCTGGCCCAGAACCTCTGCGGGGGAACTGGTAGAGAGACCCTGCCCGGAGTTCTTCAATGGGATCAAATACAACACCACAAGTAAGTACAAACTCCTTTCCTTCTCCCACAGATCTGGTGTTGAGAAGGCGCCTGGGGACACCCAAAATATATTTTCCATTAAAAAAAAAAAAAAAAAAAAAGAAAAGTGTTTGCCTGGGAATCAACATTTCCTCTACATTCCAGCCTGTATATTTAAAATTCCTGCCTGGAATGATGCAGATTTCTCAAAAGCAGAGACTTTTGGACATTGATTCCTCTTTACTTAAGTGCATTTAGGTAGATCTGGGCAAAAATACCCTCTGCAATCTAAGGACGGTATACCGTGCTTTGTGTGTTTGTTCATGTGTAGATAGATGTAGCTAAATTGTAATTGTAGTAGTGCTTCAGCCATTTGGATAATTAAAGAACCTTTGAGTTGTGAAGTACTTAGTCTTAATGCCTAAGAGCTGTATTTTGAAAGGATCTCCCTTTGAGATCTGTTGGTGTGAACAGGGGGACAAACTGGGCTGGAAGTTGTACCTAACAAACATAAGGCTGAGGTCTGGAATCTGTTTAGTAACTTCATCAGCAGTTGGCTTATGAGGCTGCGTGGCTGCATCAATACTGCAAGGGAAACAGTAGAGGATATTATGAGGCGAATAATATTCAAGGCAAGAGAGTATGGGGGCTCCTTAGAATCTCTTGGAACTGATGCTTTAGTCTTAGAGATAAACAATCATGATGACTCACTAAAAATTTGTTATTCAGGCTGTCGGACCCAGGCACTCATTTCCTTTTCCTTATCTGTCAATACTGTTTGGACGTTTCATTAAGAGTTTTCAACATATTAGTTCCAAATATGTGTACCCACTTGTTTGTCACTCATTTTTTCAGACTACTCAGTCTGCTTTTGACTGTGGGGAGCATTTCATTCCATGTTTCACTCTGAACTGTCACTTGGGTGTTAGCATTCTAATTTTCAGGTAGTGTTAATTTTATGGGGCTAGCATTCTCAATAAGTCCTGTAAAAAAATGACCCTGTCATCTTAGACCTTAATTTTTAACTTGTTAAAGTGCATTTATTCTTTCCCCAGCTCTAGGCGTCAAGGGTCAGATAACTAGACAAAAGTTCTGTGTATTTGCTATGCGAAACAAAACCCTTTTCCAGATTTGTTCTTAAGGTCCGGCTTTTGTCTCCTTGACTTTGAGGAGAACTGCAAGATCATCCTCAAACCCTATGTTTGAGGATGTCTAGCCCTATGTCAAACCCGTGCTCTTTGCAATAAAATAGGTGGGAACATGCAAAGGGCTGGATTATGCTGTCTTTGATTATAGCAGATAGTCCACTACCTTTACCTTCTCAGTCGAGATCAGAAGAAAATTTCTGAGAATTAAGGACAGCTCAGATGAGAGCAAATTGGTCAGACCCTAAAAGAGCAGCCATAGGAAAAGGTACCTCAAAGAAGTATGACTTTTTTTTTTTCCATTTCTTTTTTTTGGTGGGTCAGTATTTCCACTGCCTTATTTTTGTTTCTCCAAAAGGAAAGAAAGAAGGAGGAAAAAATGCATTATGGATGATTCCTTATTTATATCATAAACACAATGGAGACGATTTAAATGCTTTTCCTGTGCATGGAAGAAAAAAAAACCTTGAATACCCCATTTTATTTTTATAGGCACTGTTAGTACTTTCAGTAGTTCATCAATGACCTGATTGAAAGTTCTTCCCTGCTCCTCTCCTTCTCAATGGTGGCTAATGCTTGTATTACAGTGCTAATAAATTTTCTTAAATTCGTTGCTTTTAAAACAATGGCACGCTAATTAAAGACTGGTGAAAATATATTATTGAAATGCTGAAGCATTATTTTGTCATAGTCTGGGGAAATGGACATTTTTCTCCTTTCGACGTAAAATGTGAGTAGTCACGTTGAGAAAATGTATGTCTGCAGGACAGATTGGTAGTGCATACTGCTGTGTATGTAGCTTGGAATAGAAAACCAAAGCACACCGAAGCCGCTGTAGGTGGCTTTCAGTTGATCTTAAACTCTTCCATCTGTGTAGTTCCTCCAAGCTGTGGCGCAGAAAATGGAAGGACTGTACTATTTGAGTCAACTTGTAAAATCAGTAGCTTCCTGGGCGATAATAATTCGTGATTAAGGCTTGGGAAGGCAGTAGGACAGCAGGTTGAGATTCGAACACAGAGGTACAATCTCTTTTGTGATTTGAAAGATGTAGCAATTAGTACATGCAGAATACGTCCATATTTTGGGAACACCAAATACCGACATGGTCTGACTTGCATTATTTCACCACATTATTTTGTGGGCTGACTAGAGGGCCATTTGTAATGAACCCCAAGGTGCTTAAAACCTAGACTGTGCACCTCGTGCAGATAATGAAATAAGCATGGACAACTGATAGAAAACGGGAAATGGATCTTGCAGATTTCAGAGGTGAATAAACCATCTGCAAGGTGAAGGTTTGAACAGGAGATGGCTTGGATCAACATAAGATTTCTGGCTAGGACATGTAGTGTAGTTTTGTCCTGTTTTGTTTTGCATTTTGGTGAGGCAAAGGGAGAAATGGTCCTGTGTAACATTGTACTGAGTTGTTTTTGAGAGCGAAATCAGACAAGTTTAGAAAAAACACTGTGCAATGCCTTTCTTCTACTAAGGGCTTATCCAGTTCTAGGTCATAACTGAGCTATTTATTGTAGTCATGCATCCCGTGTTTGCGAGCTGCCACCTATTAGGAACTATAGAGTACCTGTAGTTTGGTTTTGGATGTCTGTGAGTATATTTCCCATTCTAATGTGTGTAAAACTTTTGGATCGATTTAAGTGATTTTTTTGTTGTTTTTAGAAGTGAAGCTCTCAAAGATGCCAAGTTCCTACCAGTTTCATAAAAGTAGCTCATCAGCTGGAGGGAATTAGCCCAGTAGCATTTCCCGTAAATGAAAGCTTTTGCATTGTAGACACTAGAAAATCCAGACTTGGAAGTGCCCAAACTCTATGAAAAGCTTGTACCAGACTCAGTCAAGCACAAGACATTGATCCATGGCAAACCAGGCTGCCCAAATTCTGGTACTCATGGGGCTGTTTCTGTGCTTTTTGTAGTCTCTGTGCAGGTAGCGTATGGAATTAAAGACAAAATGCAACCAGTAGTTCCCATCATCACAGACCAGCTCATCAAAGGCTTTGGATGGACCTGCCCTGGCTTGGTATCCATCTCGTCAACTGTCACGCACTGGTTGTCGCTCTAACCCAGAACCCCTGGGTGCTTGGGTGGCGGATGCTATCAGCAATGTGCCAGCAAAATGTAATGAAAGAGTATTTGAGTCAAAAAAATTAAGAACAAGAACTGGTGCATAAAAAAATGTCCCCTCCTGTTTGCCACTATAGAATAAACTGTTTGCATAAAATATTTCCATTCTAACTGCAAAAAAGTCCCCTGGTGATTTTATGCGTGTGTCTGTGTTTCTGTGTGTCTCTTGGGAACTGCTGAGTGACTCAGATAAGTTTCAGCTGGATTCGTAAAACAAAGTCTGTCAGCCTGAGAGTATTTTTCATCTCCAACACTTTGTTATTTTGGTGATTTTTTTCTCTCTCTTTATTTGGGAAATAAAGTCGTGCTGACAAAGAAAGATCTGGTTACCCTGTGGTGTGATTTGTGAATATAGGCAAAATGGTTTTTGACCAATGGTCTGAAAATGATGCCATCCACTTACAACTTTGCAATTTTGCAGTAAAGCTTATGTATTATCCTCAAAGTTAAAAAAAAAGGCTAGGGGAGGATGTATGTGTTGGTGCAGTGTGTGGCTGTGCACTTGTCTCTGCTCAGGATCTATATTTAGCTAAAGATGACAATATCATTGCTGCCCTCTAGATGTGTTTATGCTTTGACAGCATGCAGCTTTTATTCTTGTTTTAGGAAACAGATTAATTCACTTATTAGGATATTCTGGAGCTTGATTAATTCAGCAAATGGGCAGTAACGAGACGCTTTTTGCTGCTTGCAAAAACGTGGTCGTACATGCCAGTACTTACAGCATGTTACAGGCTAAAGTATATCTACTTCAGCTCTTTCCTTTCCCTACAAATTGCCCTGTGCAATGGGGAAATCCAGGATTAGATGTTCATCTGCTGGACAATAAGTGTTGACTCTTGTAGCCTTCGCTGTCTGATTTGAGTTTGTCGACACCAGCCAGTGTAGTGGAAGGGGATTCCATGGTGAGACCTGTCCATCCGGGGCTGGTCAGCTTGGTTTGTGCTGGCTGCAGGCAGGGGGTGGAGGCATTGGAAGACCTCCGGTTTGCGGATTAAGACACATAAATCTAGGCGTTTCCATGTAGCTATCAACAGCTAACTTAAGTATCTAAGCTGTAATACAAGTTAGTGGAACTCTACTTGATATGGAGGATGAAGCCTAGAGAGTTACTCAGGTCAACCTAAATGTACAGATCAGTTCAGGAACCCATGCAGAAGTGGTAGTGCCATTTAATGTGGCCAGGGGTATCTTGCCTGGTATCTAGTTCCCGTTTCAGAGGGTCCAGGCCTTGTGTAGGTTTGTGGTTTATCTTCCAGGCCACATAGGTGCTGCAGATACTCTAAGGCAAATGACACAATGCCTGTGTTTAGGCAGCTGAATTCGTCCGTGGGTGTCTGTTGATCTGAACTGAATCCAGAGCTGGGGATTGACATTAGGAGTCCAGACTGCTTTTGTGATCAACAGGAACAAAAGGTCTCTATAGCTCTAACCCTCTCTCTGCAAGTCCCCCCTCTCTCTGTCAGTATAGGAAAGCTGTTTCATTGAGGTAGCCACTTCAGATGAGTGTTTTGGGTATTGCAAAAAGCATCCTCATCTTCTCCAGGGACTATGCTGCTGAAAACAGGCACATAAGTACTGCTAAGCTTGCACTGGTGGGATTTTGGTCTCTCCTTGCCTACTCCTTGTTCTGAGGGTACATACACCACAGCGTACATACATTGTGTCCTGGTGTGCATCAAGCACGGCATAGCTAGCTGGTCGAGGAAGATGATTGTTCAACTCTACAGTGCACTGGTGTGGCCCCACCTTGAGTCCTGTGTGCAGTTTTGGGAACCTCAATATAAGAAGGACATCAGACTATTAGAGTGTGTCCAGAGGAGGGCAACCAAGGTGGTGAAAGGCTTCAAGGACAAGACTTAAGCAGAGCAGCTGAGGTTACTTGACTTGTTCACCTTGGAGAAGACAAGGCTGAGGGTTGACCTCGTGGCAGTCTACAACATCCTCAAGGGGGACAGCAGAGGGTAAGGTGCTGATCTCCTCTTTCTGGTCGATCACTGGAACAGGCTCCCCAGGAAAGTGGTCACGGCACCCAGCCTGTCAGAGTTCAAGGAGCATCTGGACGGTGCTCTTAGTCATATGGTTTAGTTTTAGGTAGTTCTGCGATGAGCAGGGACTTGGACTCAATGATCCTTATGGATCCCTTCCAACTTGAGATATTCTATGATTCTGTGATTCCTTGGTGGCCCTGTGACCAGCTGCCTTGTTGAAAATTATTTGGATAGGGTTGGTGACTTAGCAACTGGACTGTTGTTCACACGGGTGGACATGGGAGAAAGAGCCATTGGCACAGGTATCACAGTTGTCCCTATTGACATGGCGTACTCCACATTGAAAGAAAAATTCCTGCAGTTCTTTTGTTGTCTCTTCAAGTGAATTAATAGCTCTTTGGTTTTGCATCCTCTCTCTTTTGAAAGGGGTTAAAGAGATGATTTAATTTTTTAAAGAGCAAAAGAGCCAATTTTCATAGGTTAAACAGCCATTGTTTTATCAAGATCTAACCTCTGCCACTTTTTCTTTCTGATTAATTATTGTTCAAAGTTCTGGAGTGGTGGCTTCAGCTGGCAAAGAAAACATGAGCCTTGCTTGGAAATCATTGGTCACAGAGTCTTGTTCATTCTATATGGGTAAGACCTGTCCCGATAATTACAGAAATGTGCACTTTTGTGAGTGGCTAGCCTAGAGGCTCAATTAACATTTTCACTTGTGTTTTATCTTGTGTATTTTAGTGTCTTGAGCGCTTCTGTTGATCACGTTAGCATGACTTTTTCCGCAAAGGTTATTGTGGTTTGATTTCCAAAGGATGCATTTTTGAAAGCTAAGTCCCTTTGTAAAAGCCAGAGACCCTTTATGCTCTGGTGGCCTTTCATCTTTCTTGGAGAGAGAGAAATAAAAACTCCATCAACACAGCCTCGTAAACACGAGTGGTGATTTCTAGAGGTACAGCTGGGTGCGGTGAGGAGATGCAGCTGAGGTGTGGACTGGGGAAAAGGACAAGGTGAGAGGAAGCATCCCAGCCTGAGAGGCGACAGACAGATGCTAAGCAGTTCTGGTGCACTGCCATTTGGATTGAAAGGCTCTTTATATATTTAAAACACATTTCTGAAAGAAGAGTTTCAAAGATCAAATGCACAACTTTCTCTTTTTGCTAGGCAATGTGTGTTTTCAGACTCAGAAAAGTAGTACGAAGCCTTAAAACTACTCATGCCTCTTCTGTAACCTGGTTAGATGTCCAGAAAGCTTTTATTCCAGTGCAATGCTTAATGACAGAAGTAGATTTGGGGTAAGAAGAGATGTTTTGTGCCAATTTTAATTATAGACTCACTAGAAAAAGGCTGTTAAAAAGAAAAGAAAAAAAAAGAGTCCACAGTCTTGCAGAAGCTGTGCTTTAGCCATCCTGGGGTGACCAACACAGTATTTTTGGCTAGGGAGTCAAGAGTACATGAAAGTTAAAGGAAGGAGACAGATCAGAAACCAAGCAAACATGACAGAGGGAAAAGAAGGCTGGAATTGGAATTCTGGGGGAGGAAATAAAACATAATTTTTAAGCTTGTAAAGCTTCTCTCTGAGGAGACCAAATCTGCAGTTGATTAGGTCAGCTTCACTCCAATAGCTTTGTGTCCAGATCAAGATTTCAACCATCTTTGTTCACTTCTCGTGCTAGCTTAGGTTGAATTCTTCCACAAATACATCAGTGGGAGGCTCTTGATTTCAGTGCATGCACAGATGGGAGAGGCTTTACTTTTTTTTTTCTCAAGTTTTTTGTTGTTTTTTTTTTTCTTTCCATTGTAAAGCATAATTTGTGGTAAGAGATCAGTCTGATTTTGCAGTTTGGAAGAAGAATACTGAAAACAGTACTTAAAAGGAGTAATGAAAATAACCCATCTTTCTTTCTCCCACTGCTATCATCCTGTGAAATGTGATTTCTTCATTGAGCACAGAATAATTGCATATAGTAAAATAAGAAGATTGTTACTGCTACTTCAGTCATGTTCAGGGACCTTTTCTCCAGCTAATTAAACAATGATTAGTATTTTTATTCTTCACTAGTAAGTTATGAGGTGGCTTTGCTATGATCCTATTGTGTCTGATATTGGGATTCTCTTAAATTTAGGCTTGACTTTTGAGGTAGACTTCACGCATTTCACAGAGCCAGGAACTGCTGCCGCCGTTCTGCATCTGATCCTCTGCCAAAGTCAGTCAAAGCTGACAGCGGTAGCAGGAGGCCCGGTCCCTTTCTTTGCCCTTCAGGGTGCAGACCCTGAACTTGTGGCAGAGGGGTCACCTCATCAGCCAGGATGTCTGGGTAAAGTGACTTGTTGCAGCGAGAAAGCGATGACGGGTCTCTGAGAGGACTTTGAGCTTTGTGGCCTCCAGGAGGGTCAGCAAACACAGGGTTGCCCACATTAGTTTTGGAGGCTTCCCTGACCCTCTCTCTAAGGAAGCCGCCCCATCCAGCTATCCATCACTTGCATGAGGTAGTGAGCTGTTGTCTAAGCTGACAGCAACTACCAGCTGGCAAACAGATGGACTGAGGTTCAGTTTCTTCCCGCAAGTTAGGAATTAGACGATACTTGCAAAATCGTGTGCTGCTGGGGCCATGGGAGGAGTGGAAGAGGGAATGGCTCAGGAACATACGGGGAAGGGAAATAATTGAATACATTACAATGGGACACAAAGCAGGAAATCCTCGTCTCACAATGTCAAAATGAGAGGAGAAATCCCACTCAGCAACATCTAGTGTGGGGACTCTCTTGTGGATGTGGGATTTCTTGTTTTATTCTGCTTTATGACTCATTTTCCATCCAGACAAGCTGCGGGAGGATGAGGTCTGAAACCCTGCTGGGGAAGGTGAAATCAGCCTGTTCTCTCCAGTTGCTGAACACTTGAGACTGTCTGCGACTCACTGGGTTTCAGCCTCTGTGTTTATTGTCACAAAACCTTAGGGAGAGTGTCACTGAAGGAATGGTCACCCGTAGTTCCTCCTCTCAGCCACAGGGTGTCACTTAAAGTGCAGGTAAAGTAAGTGTCCACTGGCATCTGCACTGTGTCACTTGGGGGTGGAATTGATGGATGGAGTGACAGAAAACTGGTGTGAATAGTGGTCCTGGACTTTGTCCTGCTCTAATTACCGACAGTGCTGCCTCTGCAGCTTCCCCATCCTGCTGGGTGTTAAGAGAGACTCACGGAAGTGAACTGGGGACAAGGACACAGAGGAGGAGGTGGTGGAGGATGTTCTGGAAGGAACCCTGCTGTCCCTGCCTTTGTGGAGCACTTGCTTGAGAGCAGGTCACTGGCTGAAGCTAAGTGGTTGGTGGTGGTTTCACCAGGGCTGCTCTGAAAGGCTAAAGGAAGGGGAATGTGAAGCTTTGTTCCCAAGCAGGTGTGTGTTATGTTAGATGTGGAGCTCTGCAAAGCATAATGTAGCCATTCAGGGGTGAAGCAACTGTACCAAAGAAGCTTAAGCAGTCAACAAGAACCTGCATTTGGATGACACGGATTCTTCCTTGCTGGACACACCATGTTCATTGCTATAGTACTTCCTATTGCATCAACTTGATCTCTCCTGCCTGAGTGCTGTCCCCTGGCAGGGACTGTTAGATTGTCCCTGTGGACCCTCAGGTATTTGACAGATGCTCTAAGTGCTCCCACTTAACAGGGGTAACAAATACGTATATTAAAAGTGACTCAGCTGTGACTGCTTAACTTGCCTGTTGCTCATGGGGAGGGTGTTCTGGAGATCAGTAAGTCCATTGACTGGATTTAGGTTCTTTGTATTTTCCTCTGTGTTCTTCGGTGGCATGGAAGTATCTTTGCCGTTCATGTAATGGTGAATCTTTGCGACTTCTGTGGCTTGGAAGAACAGTACTTTAAACTGTGTCGTGGTCCCAGTAAAGTTCTCAGACTCCAAAAGTCATGTAAGACTTTATTCACGGTCAGTTGTCCTGTGAAAGGAAAACTCTTGCTCAGTTTTGGACCCAAACATTGCTTACGACTTGACATCCAGATTAGGATAGTCATTTTTAGTAGCTTGACAAGGCGATGAGAAGTATGATTTCCCATGGAAATTGGAGGGGACTGGGTTTTTAGTAGATATTTTCCTTTTTCAGTGCAGTCTCATTCCCCTCAGATGTTACTCATGGAGTTTGTAATTGGTAGCTCTTGGGACAAATTACTAAAATCAATAAAACTCGGAGTGCTTTATGTTGAATTCTTTCTCTGCTGTGCTGGGAATAACAAGAGGACCAGATGCTGCTCCATATGAGACTTGTGCAGTGAGACGCAATCCATTGAAGCAAATGATAAGAACAGAAACTCAATAGTTTTTGGTTTTTTTTTAAAAAAAAAACAAAACAAAACAAAACAAAACAAAACAAAAC
>VYZM01018690.1:0-133177 GCA_013398915.1 Dromas ardeola | reverse complement strand
AAAAAAAAAAAACAACAGAAAAAACCTCACCAGATCCCATGAAGAGTTTTCCTGGGAAAATGGAAGAAGAAAGAACCATTCCCAATGCAGTTGCATTGTCTAAAACCCCTGGTGGTTGGAAAGCACTGACCATATAGTGACACAAGAATTAATGAAGTTCCTTATCCTTCTGAGTCAGCCAGGGAGCGAGTAGAGATTTGGAAAACAGAAAATGTTTTATGGAAATGAGACAAACAAAAAAAATAGGAAATTACTTTGCTGGTGCATCATCACCATTTTAACTAAACTTAGATGTGAACTCCTAGTGATTCTTTTTCTCACTGCTAAGAATTTTAATTTAATTATTGCTGAATTATGCCAGTAATACCTGAAACATCAGCATTTGTGTATTTCAAAGTACATAATGAGCAGTAATGACTGCTCATTACTTCTTGCAGAATCTCCAGGCTTGCTGCATTGATTGCTGCTTTTCAACTAGAGCAACTAAGACAGAGTTTGGAAGCAGAGGGTATTTTCAAGGATCCTAGTTTCTGTGCTGATCTTAGTACACTTGACCAACCAAATGCTCTTAGCTGTACTTGGAAACCCGTGGGGACAGCAGGTGTTTAGTTGCTGGAAATGGTTTTCTAGGTATCATAAACTAGGGGCACCCTATTCCTTTCCAAGACAACAGAATAAAAGGCAGTGGAAGATGGGGTTGATGAAAAGCAGGGGCACTTCAGAGAGTCCTCCTAGTGTTAGGCTTCCATAGAGAAAGTGCCTAGCAGGTTCCTGCCTGGAAGGACTTTCTTCTGTCCCAGGTGCTCTGGAGGGAGTTGGAGAGCCCCCTGCCTTGGGAAGCCCTTTTCTTCAAGGGCTTGTAGAATCATAGAATTGCCTGGGTTGGAAGGGACCTTTCAGATCATCTAGTCCAACCATCAGCCTAACTCTGACAAAAACCATCACTAAACCATATCTCTAAGCACTATGTCTACCCATCTTTTAAAAACCTCCAGAGATGGTGCCTCAACCACTTCCCTGGGCAGCCTGTTCCAATGCTTGATAACCCTTTCAGTGCAAAAATTTTTCCCAATATCCAGTCTAAATCTCCCCTGGCGCAACTTGAGGCTGTTTCCTCTTGTCCTATCGCTTGTTATTTGGGAGATCAACCCCACCTTGCTACACCCTCCTTTCAGGTAGTTGTAGAGAGCGATAAGGTCTCCCCTCAGCCTCCTTTTCTCCAGGCTGAACACCCCCAGCTCCCTCAGCCGCTCCTCATAAGACTTGTTCTCCAGACCCCTCACCAGCTTCGTTGCCCTTCTCTGGACTCGCTCTGGCACCTCAATGTCTTTTTTGAGATGAGGGGCCCAAAACTGGGCCTGTTCTGAGCACTCCCTGCCTCAGGATGTGGATGGTGGGAAGTTGCAGGGATTTGCGCAGAGGTGAACCTGCCCTGTGAGTGGTGTGGGACTGTGTGGGAGCCAGGTAACACTGCCACCACGTCACAAGACCTCTGCAGAGTAAAATCCCTTCGTTCTTCCATGTCAACTCTTTGTACTGAAGAAAGCCAGGTTCCCACAGATCCACATTTGATTCAATTTGGCCATTGAATCTGATCTTCGGAGTTTCCCATCAACCTCAAGTATAAACCACTTGCCCTGTTACTGTGCCAATATTTGACAAATGTCTCCCTCACGTTAGGCCTCTTTCCACCTGTCAGCTGTCAGCATTGCACCAAAGCTGGCTGTGACTAAGGAAGCCTTCTTTGCAGCACTAAAATAAGAAGGCTTTTGGCTTGTTTTGTTTGAGAAGTGAGGGAACAAAGTACTATTTGGATCTGCCTTCTGTTTCAAAGCCTAAGTCTCAAAAAGGCCAGGGATGGATCCAAATGCAGCTATGGTGCTGCATTGCATTGCCCAGCCCAAGGGAGAGAGGCTGTAGCAGCATGAATGCTGAGTTTTGCTGCTTTCTTATTGTTTCTTGGGGGAGAGCTAAAAGATCACCACCAAGGTCTTATCCTGTAGGTAAGTCATCCCCATCCACCTACAAACCCATTCTCAGCCTGGCCTTGTCTTTTTCATTCTAATCTGTTCTTAATCCCGTCATCTCTCCTGTATTCTCTGCACGTTTCTCCTGTAAAATAAATTCCGGCAACAATAATAATAGCGGGTTTATTCTCACACATATACTTTGTTTTATTCCTTCAGTGAATGCTGAGGGGAATAAAAGGGCCTGTGAGCTGAATCAGAGAGGTGAGCGTGTCAGAAGAGCACAGGCTCATAGTAGTGTGTTTCAGTTTATAATGTCAAGGGCATATGTAAGATGCTCTCCTGTAACTAGAAATATGGTAAATAATAGTTTGATTTTTCAGTGAATGGGTATAAAGTAGAGATTCCTGTTTTACTGATTCTCTGTTAGATCTCAGCTGCAGAACCATGACTGCGTTGCTGTGATTGCATCCGCACACGGACAAGCAGAGGTGGAACACCTGACCACGCTCGTTCCAGTTACAGGGACAAGGCCTGGAGAGAATTTGTGTTGTTATTTTTTCATCACTTCTTCACCTGGTTAGGTAACTGCACGCCTCCTGTCTGCCTTTAATGCATTACCACTTCTAGGCTCCCTATCAAAACCCCAGACTCAGTTCCCCGGCAGTAACCTGACTAGCATGGAAAGAACCGTGAATGGGGTAGACACATGAATGAGTCATTGATGCTCTGTGACCATATGGAAATCAACTGTGTGTGCACTCAGCTTCTGGTAAACCTGAGCTAAAATTCACCTTCTGAGATCTCAGGGAAATAAAATTGATTTCACTGTGGTAAGTCAGTTATGTGTCCCAAGTCCTCAGTTTCATGAGTAGCTTTGAAAAATTTACTCTGATGTTACCAGTTACTCCTGGAAACTAAGTGTTTCTAGTGATTTTGGGCACTGAGCTTAGGAAGTCCTCGCTTTGCTTGGTGAAAATAAACATGGTGTGGCAACATGCCATATTGCAAGTTGGACTAGATGAACTGTACTGCTCCTTCTAACCAGAATTTCTATGGTTTTGTGATATCCCTACAGATTTCAAATGGATCCTTCAGTGGTCACTATCGTCAGTGTTTTGTTCTTCATGGACACCTGTGACATGGCACTTAGCGGTGGTGTTTTCTAGTTTCTAGGACACTTGAGCCATAAGCAGAATATGAAGAATTTGTATTACATGATGCGTAACACAGCAAGAGTAGTCTCAGTCTCTTGTTTGGATTCCATATACCTGTTGATGTATAATGTGTAATTTTTCTGCACCATTTTACTTGTTTTAGTTCATCCTTTGCTTGCTTTTAGAGCAATCAAGGGAGTCTCACAGGGCACTGACCTTTGTCTAGTTGCCGTGTTACCTTAATGAAAATCAGCTGGAAAAGGCAGGGCTAATTGCTTCGATTTAATCCTGAAATGTTGATGACTCATTGATGGCTCATTCAGAAAAGCAGACACTTGAGGTAGAAGGACCAGATAAAAATAGCTTTCTTGAAATGAAGTTAAGCAGTTTAAGTGCTGGAAGTTTCAAATGTCTAGGTGTTGCATGCTGCTTGCTGGAAACTTGAGCTCTGACTTTGGTATCCACATTCTCCTCTACTGTGGGCTAAGAGGAATAAACCTGTTCAACTCTCAGAAGAGACCACCAGTGACTTGGTTCGGACGTCCTTCTGACAAACCTGGAGCTTGCATCTAAGCAGTGAGTTAAATGTCTGATGCAGGAGCTCTGCCACACCTGGGAGGTGATGCTTTCTGAGGCCATCTAGGAAATATGTACAACAGTTCTCAGAATTAAAAGATTTTTCATCTCCCTAGGCCTGACTCACTTCCACTGTTAATTTATTTCTCTTCTACAAAAGGGAAGGAATTACAGAAGGTTGCAGGAAGAGTTGAAGTATGAGGGGGGAAAAAAAGGATAGAGGCAGAGCAGAGCATCAACCAAGCAGACTGGGAATGGAAAGGGAGGTTACTGGTTGAGGTGAAAATGAGCAGAGAGACAGAGACCTTGATCCTGCAGAAGAACGTGAGTTAAGAGTTGCTATGGGAATGGGTGAGGGTGGAGCTCCTGCAAAAGGCTTTAGTGAACAAGTGAAGTGATTTAAAATGCAGAAATGCCATTGTGCAGGAGTAAGAGTTGGCAGTGTCACGTGGCAGGTTGTGCAGAGGTGAGAAGCAGAAACCAGCTCCTAGACAATTAAGGACAGTGTTGTGAGGTTAGACAGAAATATGGTGTAACAGAACACAGGTGAGGAGATGAAAAGGTGGCATAACATAACACAGGTGAGGAATGGCTCGAATATTAGTGCTGCCAAAGAACGCAGTACGTGAACACTGATGGAGGGAGAGGGCAAGCGTTAGGTGACACACAGAAGGTGTTTCTGGGGAAGAACTGGATTGCCATGCAAGCCAGCTGCCAGCTGTAAGACAACAAGCAAAAATATCCCAAAGAACAGCAGGTGGGAGAAGGGAATTGTTGGTTAAATGCCAGCTATAAAGAATAAGTGTGATACGTGCTGTACTGCATCCAAGGCAGGCAGGATAGAATAACAGGCGCAATTACTGACAGCAGTGCCACCGGAGTCTCTGAGCAAATTAAAACTCAACGGAAGAAAATGTCAAAGACAACGTTTCTGTCTTGTAAATGAAAAGGCAATGTGCAGCTTGATTTCTAGCATGTTTGGCCTAAGTACTTTCTCTCTTTCCATGCTCCTGTGAGAAGAGATGTTCATAGACTAGTTTCATTCACGATCTTTTCTTTCTGTCTCTCCTCTGGCTTTCTTGTCCCCAGAGCTGGTGTGCAGGTGGGTGACAGGACCACAACCTCACATTAGAACCACTTTGTTTCTGACTGCGTTGCCTTGACAGGGCAGCTTTCAGCGTTAATGTCAAGACTTGCCTGACCAGGGCATGCCCTGATCCATCTGGGACATGTGGGGTTGTTCTGGTACCCTGCTACAGTCAAGAGACAGCGTTTGTAGTTGTGCCAGTTTGAAAGGGATAGGAATAGGGTATTTTCATGCTGAATGCAGCTTTTAACTGTCAGAACAGACAGTAAATGAGACCTATTTCATACCCTGCAACTGACCTCAGACACGCTGCTTCAGTCTCCCATCCCTCAGTCATGCCCTTTGTAAAGTAACTTCAGTAAATCAGGAACTCTGAAGCCTTCCAACTCCATAAAGACTTCTCTCCTGCATTTTTTGGTTTAGAGTGCAAGAAGTTCCCTGCTAACATGTCGCCTCTATTTCTCAGTGTCATTAATTTCTTTGGGGCTGAGCAGGACAGTTTTGAGGACAGAGTCTGTGTCTTGCAGTCCTTTATAAGAGTTTTCATACAAAGACTTTCAGAAGTACAAAGTGCTAAGCAGGCAGTCGGATTTCAATATCTTAATATCGTGGTCTCCAGGACTCTCTTTCAGCAATAATAATCTTCTGTTCTCAAAATGAAAACATGAACTGAATGGAAAGCATCCCTTTGTGTGGTCTGGGAAAACTGAAGTAATTAACATCTTCAGAGTGTCAAAAATATCCATGAGCTTGGATATTTAAGCTGTGTAAGTGATAGCTACAGTTACCAATGTATTTCTGTGTTTAACCGTATATTTTCACAGCTCATCTATATCTCTTTATTTTCATGCCTTATTGTCTTGGTGCAGATCTGCTGGTCTGTAGCACCTGCAGTTTTTCTGTGTGCCAAAGGAAATGCTTAGTTATCAAAATCACACTTATTCAGCTATTTGGTGCTCTTCTCTGCAATGCAGAGTTGTTTCCTAGGCTACATTTGCTAGTATAACACATATTCTGTTGTCAGATATCCCATCCAGTGGATTTTGCCTTGTTCCTTGATCCAGTGAAGATAAATTATTGAACTGTCCTGCTTTATCACTGGAGACTGTCTTCATTTTCCGTAAGTGGGGTTTAGTTTTTAAAATAGTTTTTTTTCTGCAAATACACTTCAAATACAACATACAACATTGTAGCACAAATGAAGAAGAGGAATTCAAACTCTCAGGCAACGACGTGAGAAAGACAGTATGTTAGAAGAAAACAGCCTTTGATCAGGCTCTGCGTTGCCTTTTCGTGCTAAAACCAAAGTAACAGTATATTGATTCTCTGAAGGTGAACAGAAATAATTCTGTTTAATATCCGCCTCATGAATGCAGCACAACTGTGAGCAGTGCAGGTGTGTGATGCAGTGTCAGTAGGGTCTGGGCAGCCCACAGGCGTAAGGAATGAAGTAGTAGTCAAAAACAGTAGCTTAACTCTCGGTTAAAGGAAGTGCAGAATCAGGACCTATACTTAGGTAAGTAGTAGAAGGAGATACAAAGCTATTGTCAGGACAAGGGGTACAAGAAGAGAAAATTAAAGAAAACTAGGAATGGGGGAGGATGAGGGGTTTTACTGTGCATTGTAGGGCTTTGATGCGTCAGTGGGGCTGACATAGAGACTATCCTCAGCTTCTGTATTAGGCGAACTGTTCACCCCATGCTCACAGACATTACCCCATGCTTACAGACATTAATCTGTTTACGAGTCAGCTTCTGGTTTGCTGCAGTTTACAACAGGCATTTGCTATAAATCAGTGTCTTTTGAGTGCCTCTAGGTAATGGTCATCTCAGCTTTCTGTGCTCCGGGACAAGACAGAGAGCTGGAGCCAGTCAGTTTTACAGTTACAATCCTTATCCGTGAATGGATGTCATTAACTTTCCCCTCTGTTCAACCTTCACAGCTATTTCCATTGCCAGCAATGACTGAGATGAGCTAATTACACAGATTATGCAATTTTGCTGTACATAATACATATAATTTTGTAATGAAGGACTAATGCTACGTAGTAACATTTCACATAACCCCGCCTTTGACTACAAGGGTCTGGCAGGAAGCTTTGCAAGAGAAACTTTGCATGAGAGAGTTAAATAAGAGTCAGATCTTTGATAGGGAAAAAGATTTTGAGACACTTCTATGTTCTTTTGGAAGTAAGTGCTAATATAGCCACAAAAATGTTTTTTTTATAAGTAGGTTTCAGCTCCAGTATTAAGCAATGTCCTGAATGCTTAGATGAGTCCCATGAATGCATGCAAATGTAGATGATTCTTTGCAACTTTAGAAGAATTGATTTTTTTTTTTTGCAAGTTCAAGCAAAAGATTCTTTTGTTTGTTTATGACATTGCTGTTTGTTGTTGTGATGTTGTTTCTTTGTTGCAGTATTTTCCTGTTTGCTTCTTCCTGTCGGGACCAGATTATTGATGATTACTGATAGTAGAAGTTACCTTCATTTTGCTTGTGTTGTTGTGGTGCATTGGAACCAGATCTTTTTGTGGTAGGCTCCAAACAAACTCTGGAAAATATATGCTGCCCCAGACAACTACTAGGAGTCTCTAGAAGGCCAGAAAGTGTGAGAGAGGAAAGAGAGGAGATGTATTGGGTTTACATGGCAAGGTTTTGATAGCAAAGGGGCTGCAGGAGTGGCTTCTGTGAGAAGAGGTCAGGGGCTGCCCCCATGTTGGGCAGAGCCAGTTTCAGCTCTTTTTAATTTAACTGTCTCTATTTCAACCTATGAATTTTTAGTCTTATTTTATCCCCCTCTCCTGGTGAGGAGAGGCAGAGAGCGAGCGGTCTGGTGGGCACCTTGCAGCCAGCCAAGGTCAACTCACCACAGCAGGATATGAAATAAATTCTGCAAATTAATTCTGAATTTTTTTTTTTTTTTTTTCCAAAATTCTTAAAGCTCGGAAATATGGTTATGGGGTAATGCTACAGAGCAGAGGCTGTTGTCCTAGGGAAGTGCTTCCAGAAATATAAACTGGAGCATTTGAATGGAATTTGCAGATGGAAATTTCTATGCAGTCTATGCAAGTTGACTTAATTTTTAGTGGCCTATCCTACCTTGAATATGGAAGGAGATGAGTGATTTCCCCAAAGAACTGTGCCAAGGGATAGGTCTGCTCTGCAGTCAGAGGTGTGATTTAAGCTGTTGACTGTTACAGAGGCACCTGTTGTAGGTTGACTTAGTAGTAATAACATCAAACCTGTAACAGCACAACTATTGTTTGCTGATGCTCTAGCCAAAGGCAGAGATGTCAATGCTTGGGTGTGCTACTGCAGTCATTCTGCCCAGTTTTGCTTGGTTGTGTTCCCATGACTTCTCTGTAAATACTCCCTACAGTCATGATTCTCATATAGCTGTTTTGGTGATCTCTGGATGTATTTTAAGACAAGTGTAAATGTTTTAAATTCAACACATGGTCCATAGCTAAATGCACTAACTGGTTTTTGATCGCAGAAAACAATAAGGATTCAGCGTGCAGACTGAAAAACATTTTTATCTCTTAACAGCTTAGTGAAGTCATATGGAGAAATTCTCTCTGCCTGCAGCACACATCCTTTCCCAAAATAGACACCAGACTAAATTGACTTGCTATTTTTACCTGAAGTTCTAGGTTGGTTGTCTGTCTTCAAAGGATTTCAAAATTGATCTTCTTTCATTGAAACAAACTCACTGTTCTGTAGTAATTGTCTTCGTTCCGTACAAATATCGTTACACTTTCCTGGAATTTTTGATATCATGTCCTATTTAATATGGCCCTTAAAATTGCATGGGGCTGTGAAAACCGAATGTATGTTTCTGCCTTCTGTACCTTAGCCCCAAAGATGAGGCACTCAATTTTCAGACAGTCTGGTGCCATCAGCTGAATGTCAAGGAACTGTACCATGACACCTCCAGGCTTTCCTTCACTAACTGCTCTCTATTCAACAGATCTTGGGGGAATTCAGTTTCCACAGTTTCAATAGCATTTGTGAATCCATTTTCCTCACAGTTATCACAAGGGAAATTGTCCCTTTACACTGCCGTTTCACAGGATATCGGAAAGAGCAGGTGGTGAAGCTCATGCTCTTCAGCATTTTTTTTCCCTTTAACTAAGCAGGACTCTCCCAAAGGCACTTGGAATGTCACTAAAGGAACTAGCACTAGTGTATAACTGCATGAACTGCTTACTTCTGTTGATCCAGATGTTTCATCTGGTTACAGAATGAAGTGTTTAGAAAGTTGCAACAGTTAAGGATGTATTAGTGCTACTCTATGACTCACAAAATCCTTCTACAAATGTATGTGTAGTTTTTAAGTGTTTAAGTTCTGAGATCGGTTATTTTGACTGATCATGAGCAACAGTATTTCAGGATGGAAAAATGCATAAGTAGGAGGTAAGTGGTAGAAAGGGAGAGGGTAGGAAGATTTAAAGGAGGATTTGTAAACTGGTCACATGTAATCATGTAGCATTCTCTGCAGTCTGAAGCATCCTGTGAATAGTTTTCATAAATTATTTTCAATACTAAGGTAACAGAGGCACTTGAAATAACTGGTATATCTGTACTGCACTGTAAATTATTTAAACAGAGATAATGAGCTATATTCTTCTCTTAGACTAAACTAAATCCCAAGTAATTCTCTGAAGCTAAATGTTTCTTCCTATCATATTCTGGATGCACAATCATGTAAAAGCTAATTGTAGTGATTAACTGAATTTCACAGATGATGACCAGAAGAAGCTGTTACATGGTGCATGTTGCATCTCCTTCATGTTTCAAAAATAATGAGAACAAATTTTAGTTAACATCATGCTCTCATTAGAAAGTCTGCTAACCTTCTTCTGTTGAGTGATCCAAAGATAAATTCTTATGCACAGGAAAGGAAAAGACATTTTATCCTAAACACTTCATGTGTAATTACAAAAAGAATCTTCTATCTCCGTAAAGACTTAGATTCTATTTTAAGAGGAGAAGAGTGAAAGGGTAGTGTATCTAATGATCTCATTTTACATAATATAATTAAGATCAGATAGCTGAAAAGAAAATAATTCTTGGTAATGATTTCCTTTAAAAAATCTTTAATGGGAACTACTCCAGGATGTTGTAACTGTGTAAGTGACAGTAAAGTTGTCTTTTACTCACTAACGTTTCATTTAGGAAGTGTTATGCAACAAATCTCTCTTTGTAAGTTACAGCAGGTGAAATGAAGGTTCAGCTGTGAACTTCATAATCTGCTTTTTTTATTATGGCTGGGTTGAGCCTGTCTTTTATACAAGTGTCAGGAGCACTTATGTAAAGCCATCCTTCCCTTGGTGTGCTCGCTGTGATCATCGCTTCTTTGGGAATGCAGGTTGGTTCCATGCTGTGTGGGTTCGATGGAGGCTAATGGCAACTCTGTCCTGGAACAGCCATGTTCGTTATTAACTGTGATCTGTGACTTTTTTTTGTTATGCCGTTCGCAGTCTTCTCACTGTCTGCCTTGGATCTTGCACCCTACCTCCAGTTTCCTCCTCTTATGCTGTTTCTTCATAACCTTACCTCACAGAAACTTAGGAAAGGTGGTGTTTTCTCTTTCATGCGAGTACACTTACGGCACAAATGAGGGCCTGGGTCTCTGAGGTTTCTGCTACTGTACCTGAAGTCAGTGCTGTACAAAACCTCCAGATGCCACTTCAGAAGAAAGAATCTGATTCAGAAGACTCAAAATGTTCTTTTGTTAGTATTAATCCATCGCTACTCCTGCTAAAACCACAGGGGGATCAAAGTCCAGATTCAAGAAGTATTAACTTCTCTTCGGTAGCTATGGCTTGCTTCGTGTTCCGTTTGTACCTTAGGTGACCCTGCCACATCACGCCCTTCATGAAAGAATGTACAGTTTCGCTTAGATTTTATTACTGTAGAATTCTTCTAGGCTCCGTGCTAGAAAATGGTAGCATTGTACTTGCTGAACCTCAAAATCCAAAATAAATTCTTGTTTGGCCCATATACATAAGGTGGGATTTATCTCACTGAATTTTAACCATCTCTGAATGATGACTAAACTAAGCCTGTCTTTTCAATTCCGTTTCTGGTCAGCAGAGAAAGATGCATAGACAAAATCACCCTCTGGGGATGCCCATCTTTTGTAATAACCTGAGAAGGCTCCGCATCTGCACTGCTTCTATGATTAAAAGGAAGTACACGAGGAAAGCTTGTTTTACCTTGGCTTGAAGATGGAAAGACTACTTGAACGGGCGTTTAGAGTCACCATTGCAATGCGAGCGAATTAGGGAGCTCAAAGAATTCTTTAGGTGTAGTTTGTGACAGCTGATTAGCCTTGCCAGACTGGCTGAGATGCTACAACACCTAATTAGAACTCAGCACCGTGGATCTTTGTACATCATTTTGTTAATTTTTAAAAAACTTTGTTTCTTTTCTTTATTCCTCTCCTATCTTGTCTGGAGATAAAGGGTGACCCACATATGGAATTATATGCCTTTAGGGGTGGCAAATGCTTTCCTGAAGGGAAAACTGCAGGTCTTCCAGAAGGCCTTTGCCATTTTGCATTACTCTGTGAAAGGGAGATGATAGAGCAGTTGGAGATAGACTGGGTCTGCCTATTGCAGTATTGTAAAATAAAACTCGTAGAGTAAAAATGGAAACAAACAGTGTTAGAACTTAATAGAACAGCACTTACTTAGTCTGAGGCACTGGGCCAAAATGAACATTTCCAGTGGAAACTGTAAGTGGCTGCTTATTTTTCTTACAGAAAAGGCTTCAGGATTTAGATGCTCATTTGTGCAGAAGTTTTATGTTGCACTGCAGATTTTTTGTGTTCACATTTAATTAAAAGTAGGTCCAAGCTGTCAAGCTAACATACTTTTCAACAATATTACGTAGCTTTTCTGTACCTCAATCATAACGTGTACGGGAAGGTTGTATTGCCATAAAATGTAATTCACCGTTTTGTAAAGGCAATCAAAGTTTCACCCTAACTTAAAAGAAAAATGTATAGAAGTTACCTTTTAATTCATCTATCAAAGAGAACAAGCCTAATATCACCTTTTCCACGTTTGATATATAAGCCAGTAGCTCACTGTTATTTGGCAGAGGAAGTCAAAGCTGTGTTGCTTTGAAAAGTCTTATAAATTTAAGACACCTTTTCATGCACTTTCAATTCTTTGAAGTCCAATGCAGTTTGTCCATTCACAAATCTCTTTCTTTCTTTTTTTTTTTTTTTCCTTCTACAACACAGTTTTTCATGGCAAACTTGGGATTTAAGATTTTATGCTTTGGTACCAAGTAGAACATGAATTAAGCCATCCTCACTTGCATACCCAATGGTTAAATAGTGCACGCTCAATTTGCTCTCAGGGGGTTAATTCTGTGGTTGAAACAGAAATGACACTGTGGATAAATCTGCCTCAGTGTAAGAATGTAATGTATGAGTTCCTAGTAATGTTTTTCTTTTCATAAGATGGCCTGAAAGGGAAGAATTAAAGGTATCAACAATATGACACTAAAGCAAACTAAATAACATCATTCCAGATTGGTACAGAGTGAGAGGAACGTACTTGGAAATGAATGAATGTTGAAGGAAAAACTGAGCTAAGCTGAAACAATAAGAAGCGTGATTTTTTTTTTTTTTTTTTGTAGTGTTTTGGGAACTGTCTAGAATGTTTTTGGGGCTGTTCTGTCCTTTTTCGTTCTGGGAGGAGAGTTATATCACCAGCATAAGATTAATGTCCCCTATGCAAAGCGGTGAATGTAGCCGTTGAGAACTGGGTGTGCAGTATTTGCAAGGTGTGCAATGTTTTGTGCCAGCATGAAACGACTTGGTCTTTCCACCTACTTCCTTGTAGTCATGGAACTGTGTGGTGAATTAATCAAAGGGAATAGCGTTCTCTGCCAACTTTTGTAGCACCAAGTTTGGACACAGGGTATCCCCAGGCTTCGCTTTTTAAACACTTCAGTACCTGCAGGTGACACATAACTGACTTTGGGAACTTTGCATAGTTGTACCTATTACATAGTTCTCTTATGCTGGATGATTGAGCTAATTCCAATGGTGATCACAGAATCACAGAGAATCACGGAATGGTAGGGGTTGGAAGGGACCTCTGGAGATCATCTAGTCCAACCCCCCTGCCAAAGCAGGATCACCCAGAGCAGGTTGCACATGATTTTGAATGTCTCCAGAGACAGAGACTCCACCACCTCTCTGGGCAGCCTCTTCCAGTGCTCTGCCACCCCCAAAGTAAAGAAGTTCCTCCTCATGTTTAGGTGGAACTTCCTATGTTCAAGTTTGTGCCCGTTACCTCTTGTCCTGCCACCAGGCACCATTGAAAAGAGCCTGGCCCCATCCTCCTGACACCCACCCTTGTAGTATTTATAAGCGTTTATAACATCCCCCCTCAGTTGTCTTTTTTCCAGACTGAAGAGACCCAAATCCCTCAGCCCTTCTTCATAAGAGAGGTGTTCCAGTCCCCTCAACATCTTGGTAGGCCCTTGCTGTCCCCTCTCCAGCAGTTCCCTGTCCTTCTTGAATTGGGGAGCCCAGAACTGGACACACAAGGACCCACAGCAGCACCTGTTTAGGGAGCGTCTTCTCTTTCACCCCAGGTTTGGGAGCACAATCTCTGTTCTTGCTGTACACAAATCCATGCCCCTGTTTAATGTAACATTTCCAAAACTTCCATTGCCATGGAGTCTCTTTTGCCTTTTGGCACTAAAAGGCTACCCAGATGCTTCTGTATTACCTTGACTCTGATGCTGAGAGAGAAAGACAAGGGCATCTTCTCTATAGGGTAGCCATGGTCTTTCCTTGAGGCAGGCTTCCACCAGAAAGTAGTTTGCATTCAGGGGATTGAATGCACTATACCATTATGAGGATGGCTTCTGGCCTGTTTTGAAATCCTGATATTTTCATGGTAGGGCTTTACAAACAGTATTACAGACAGCAATGAGATTGCATGTATCTGGGTCTTAAAAAGATGTGTATGATGATGTTGAAGCTGCCACACCACGTTTGCCAGGCTGCGGTGAACCCAAAACCCTGCGGGATGGTTCAGAGATGGGCTGCTAATCATTCCTAGTTGAAATGAGCTCAGGCTCTTAAGATTCATCAGAGAGCTTAGCCAAGAAATGAAGCTGGTGAAATGCTTTTCTTAGACTGTCACAGCATGTGCTGACAGCACCCATTATATGCTATAAAATTAGAAGAGATTTTAAAATCCCTTTTCTCCCGCCCATGCCATTTCAAACCCCCAGAGAGACAATAATTATCAGGTGATAAGAAAGCACCTTCCCACATAACAGCAGGTTTTCCAAATGAGTGATGCGTTGTATTAATAAGGTTATGTCAGGGGAACAGCCTCTTTTCCGCCTGCCTGACCTTTTGCAGATTATTCATGGTCTTCCACAATTCCTTGTGCACAGGAGGCTTTCTTGTCAGGAGAAAGATCATTTGTGTGCAAGCTGGGAGATATCTTGGAAAGCTGGACTGAAACAGAGACCAAGGAGCACAGCAGACAGTCCCATCTTGCACTCAGCGTGCCAAATGTGTACCTTTGATCTGCCTTTTCTGATTCATAAGGTGGTGTGTGCATGAAAACAACCCTTACAGAACAACATGGTCCTTCACAGTTCCCTCTCAAAATTAATCTCGTACTTTTTCACTTCCTTTTTGATATCACTTGCAAACCAAATTTCCTGGTATCTGTCCAGTACTGGCATATATTAGATGAAATATTATTTTTCTCAGGTGTCTGATCTCAAAATTTTGACACATGCTGTCCTGGAGGAGGGGATTGGCACATGATTAGTGATTCATGCTACATTTTGGGGAAGCATGCAAATGCAGCAGTGTTTACAGCAATGGAAGCAGTAATATAAAGTGTAGGAAGGGGAGCCCTGAGTGGTTTAGCAGCTGGTGGACTTTCAAATTCATGCTCTAACAAGTAGTTACATTATCAATATAACACACAGCATATCTATAAAGTCAGCTAATGCCTACCACCCTTCTTACCAGATAGAACGTCTTTGGACACAGTGTTCCCTTAGCAGCGCTGTGCTTGTTTTATGTTATTTATTCAATAAACCCTTCAGCACTACTTTCAAGGATGCAAAGAAGAAAACCTGATAGACAGGGAGGCAAACCTGAAGCTCAAGCCCCGTGCTCTTTAAGGTAATTTCTTTAATGAATGTTTCCTGTTCCTCTTTGTGGCTGTGTAAGAAAGATGATCTGAGATGGGTGTTGCTTTTTGCCTGGCAAGTGTTTTCATGCAGTTGTTTTTAAACCTTATTCTGCTCCCCAGTGGGAGAAGGAGGGTATTTACAGGAAGAAACAATCAACACAAAGTCGTGCTATTATTAGCTGTAATAGGACTTTAAGACTTAGAATTGCTGTTGTATTTCCTTCTATCTGCAGGGGCTTTACTTTCTCATCTCAAACAAACCTGATCTGTAACGACTTAAGCCAACTGTTTATAACCTGCCACATCAGCAGTCATCTCCACAATCAAAATTCAGGCGCTTGGTGTTGCTGAGTATCTTGCTCATCCTGTAAAATAGTATGATTATGGGGGATTTTGTATTAAGAAGAATCAAGTTGACTTCACAGAAACTGGGAGAACTTGCCCATTCTTATCCCCTTTTTGAAGTTACATTTCTAGAAGGAGAATTGTGGCTCAGCAAAATGGGCTCATGTCTGCCAAGAAGAATCTGGAATTTTTATGCTCTTATGTCAGGTTTAGTTATGAAAGCTGGCAGGCATGACTTTGGCAAATGGTCATCTGTTTCATGCTTGCAGTCTTCCTTTTTATCTTGTAGATAGTCTGTTTCTTCCTTGCATCCCCTGCTGGATATTTAGGCTTAAGGAAGACACGGTGCTTTCTGGCAACCAAACACAGCATAAGCTGACAGAATCGTATGTTGTGGTTTTGTCCAGACATCCTAAGACATGCAAGTGTGACAGGATCTGTCTGAATCATCTTGTAAGACTGTAATTTTCTAAAAGGCAATGATTCTTATAAAATGCTGGAGCTATGATCTGGGCAAGAGTTTGACGTGGAAAAAAAAAAAAGAACAAAAAAATTTCCTGTAAATCCAAACAACTGTTCTGGTTCCTGTTGGACAATACCGTGGTATAGACAAAAAACACCAGTGCTGACCCTTGTCAATCAGGTTTTGTAGATCCTCTTGACCTTTTAGTAAGACTCATTCCCTGTGTCACGTGTGATATCTTTCCTTGTGTGCCTGGGTTGCGCTTATTTTTTGAGGGTCCTTGTCTCTCCTGTGTGTTGCTTTCCTCTTGCAGCCTCTGCTGTTGGACTGGAGGTTTCATCTGAATTCCATGTCAAAAGGTACTTGAATCATCCAAGCAAATATCACATTAATGGGCGCATTTGGGAATCCAGTCCCATCCCCAGCCACCACCACCTCCTTTTCCCAGCCACCTCTCTTACTGTTTTTGCATAGCTCTTAACTGGGACCAGGTCAGAGTTCCCAGTGAACATTGACTCTATGCTTCATCATGAACCATTCATACAGCTGCTGTGCTTTGCTTACGTGATTGCAACTCGGATTTCATAATGCCACCAAATTCCTGAATAAATTCCAGGCAGTGAAGGCTCCGTGAGAAGAACATTGGTCCCCACATTCTCACTTACCTCAGCAGAAATTAAACTAGAGGGAGGCTGCACACTGGGACTCATTTACCTCAACAGGCTGTACAAATTGTCTTCTTGAGTCAGCTATCCCAGGAGAACTCCAGCCTCGGGCTCCTTTCCCCTCTCTCCCACTATTGTGTTAATCAGATCATAGCGCTTCTCAATTCCACTGTGCTTTACTACGGGTAATAAAGTACAGTTACACCTCTCATTGTCATTGCCATCGCTCTGTGCATTCAGTAATTATGGCAAGTGACTAATTGAATTCTGAATTTCAACTAAGAGGCAATTACTATAAAGATCAAACATCATTATCAGCCGGTGCCCTGACAGCCTTCCAGAAGGGGGTTAGGCAGGGAGCTTCATAGCTCTGTGCTCTCCTTGTCTGTCAGGCTGAGAAACAAACTGTGCTGCAGCCCTGGGTAATGACTTTCCTCCTCCGGCCTTAGTGCTTCGCAGAAACTCACTGCCACTACACAACAATGGGAGAATTAATGACCTGTTGGACTAACCAGCAGTGAGAAACTTTTCTTAGACTACACCTTTCTCACTCGTGTTTTTCAGGTGTCTATGTAAGTGGATGTTCCCACGTGTTCTGGGCCATAGAAGTTTTCCTAGCAGTTTGTGCATGATTCCTGTGAACACTAGTTGGGTGATAGCCTATGTTTCTTAAAACAATTACATTATCCAGACTCAAGTGAGGGAAGTGTTTAAACAGACATAGGAGTGGTTGTTCCACGTCAAATTACAGGCCAATATTTTGTTTAGCCCAGACACAAAAATTTAGTTGTCTGTATGAAGGTGCTTATACGTGCTCTAGGTGATTGAGTTTCCCCTATTGTCAATAGAGATGTAGTCAATGGAAGAACAATTCAGCTCCATAAAGTAAATGGCCACTGATCAGCTGAATCTCAATCTAGACTGTGCTTGCTGCAATCACTAGGGGTCAATTCAATTGCTTAAACTTAAGAATCTAGCACTATTTGGATGTCCTAGATGGAGTGGATAGCATAGACACCATGGACGATCTCAAATAGTACTAGATGTCTATCTAGCAGCATCTATGTTATAACTCTCACTTACATATAAGCATCTACATCAAGACATCAGAATTTATATGTGTTAATCTTGAGCTCAGTTTCATCTGTAGGGAGGAGTATAAATATAGGGCAAGCATGAAGAGAGACTGCTCTTGGGTGCTGTTTTAGTTTCCAGCAGTCCAAGTTTCTGTGACTTGCTGAACTAGAAGTGATGTCTGTGCATGTTAAATGCGTGACGAATGTCTGGTCTTTTGTGTGATACCTGGCCTTTCATCAAAGATTAATTTGAATAGTTGTGTGTGGAAATGTTGAACCCAACATGAATTTCAGAGTTTCATTTCGCAACAAGTTTTTTGATAGTCAAGTAAATTCTGGTTTCTGTTCAGCTAGAAGGAAGAGGTTTGGGATTTTTTTGCTTATTTTTTTGCCTTTTTTTTTTTTTTCTTCCCCCTTGTGCTGACGACCAGGTGAAGGGAAAAGGTGATAACCTAAGGAATAGTACAATACAGACTGCTTCATAATCTCCCTCTTTTGTCTTTTCTGCTTAAAGATACATTCAAGTCTGGGTTGAAGACCACTGGGTTCTAAGTGTGTTCACATTTCTGTATGTGCTGTCTCAGGGAATTAGCTGTAAAGTGCAAACAGCCTTTGCAGGTTGCAAACTAGCCCTGCATCTTCGTGTCAAGTTCAGCATACTAACACAATACTGAAGAAAGTAACCTCCATTTGTTCCAAAATGATGAACTTTGCAAGCTGTCACAGAGTATGCTTCTAATTTCAGGCACTGCAGCAGTTTTTGACTCAGGAGGGATTATTTTCCTGTTTGCCCGTCCTTAGTGCTTTTGACATGTGGCCCAAACTTTGTCATGTCAATCAGTACGTGGAAAAAAAACTGCATTTGCATGTTTGTGAAAGACGGGTTAACTGAGCATTTATCAAATGCTAGTGAGCTTGTTCACTTGTCTCCATCTCCCTGTTCTCTTGGTGTTCCCTCAGTTGTTTCTGTAGCAGCATGGTCCTGGCATTTCAAAACAAGAATTTTCTTAATCACAAGCCATGAAATAATTTCCTAAGTAAATTAATAGTTTATAGGAATAGCAATTACAAACATCAATAATAATTCTGTTCTGTTGAATGATTAATAGAAGGGTACAACAGGAGCTGTAAGGAGATGTGAAAAAGAAAGCAGCTTTCAGGATAATTCTGCAATCATCCTTCTGAGGAATGGTCGTTCTGGGAAAGGGCAACCATTTTGGGATTCCCTGCCAGTGTCCACACCTCAATCCTGAAACAGATCAAGATGAAGTTGTAAAGAAACAGAATATGCAGTGTCAAAGAGCTGTATTTTATGGAACATTTTTTGTTAACCCTGGAGGGATGAAAAATATTGCAAGAAATTGTGGTTTTATTTCCTGAAGAGATCTGTGTGGGCTTGACTTGCAAGGGATTGGAAAGTAAAAAAAAATGTGTACTTTCTTTTGTGTAGGGCTTTATATTAACAGATATTTCATTAAATAAATTTAAAAAGAGACACTTTCCTGACAGTGTTGCACAGTTCAGTCTATGGGATCTTTCTTAAGGTGCTAAAATGGCAATGCTTACTGCCAGGCAGCCCCAGCCTAGGACAAGGCAAGAGTGGCCTGCTGAGCACAGTGGAGATACATCAGAATCAGAAGCTCTGGATTGGGACCTACTTAGATCAGTAGTGGAAGTGTGGACAAAGAGGCCAGGCTGTGGGTCCTGGAATCAGCTGCTGTTAAGAAGGTGAAAGTGTAGCCCAAGGTCTAACCACAGCCCAGCAGTGTGGTGCATCTCAGAAATGAGAAGCAAGGGAACAGCTGGCTGTCCCAGGAAGGATGTGCACATGGGATCCAGGTCTCAGCAGGTTTTGCAGTGAACAGGGCAGCACACCAAGTAGGTTCCTAGCCAGCCTGCCTAGGAAGCAGCCAAGTGTTGCCTGGAGAAGATTTAATAAAGGTTGATTCTTGGACCTCAGCACTTAGGTGAAAAATAGGAGATGGAGAAAGAGGTACAGACAACCAGAACTGTATACCTCAGATGACCTTTTATACTCCTTTAGATCAGCAAGCACTAAACCTGCTCAGTTTGTCTAAGGAAAGTTGTGTTCAGAAGTGCTGTATATGTGAGTGAGAGGATCTGTGTAAGAGTGGGCACAAAGGTGCTGGCAAGACTATAATCTTTATCAGTATGCCTAATGGAGTAGGCCTTGGGCTAGAAATCCACAGAAATGTTTTTCTAAACTGAATAAGTCTGGAGGACTTCTAAACTTCTAAAAGGTTCTGTTCCTGCCTTTGCTTTTGACATGTTATGTGACCTTGGTGAATCATTTGAGCTTTTTAGCAGATAGGAAATCGATACAGAAAGTGAGCATAATTAGACTGCTTGAGCTTCTCATAAGCATTTTAGGACTTCTTGGCAAAGGAAAACAACAGAAAGCAGAGCAAAGTTTCTTATGTGCTTGAAAACCTGAAGAAACATCAGGTTGGTGAGCTAGATAGAGCGGAGGTCAGAAATGTTTTTCTAGGGGAACGTTTCTTGCCTGAAGTATTATTTTTCTGCCTTCCAAGACTCTCCTATAAGTGCATTTTAATTCTACATGAATGTCAAAAAAAACCCCAATCATGACATCTACGAAGACCTCTCTTTGCACAAAGCTTGGCTTTCAGGGTGATGTTGGCTGATGTACAAAGTAATAAGCATTGGTTGGATAACTGTTCCTTCCTCTTCTTATTTTTGTCTGAATATCCCTCATTCACAAATAAAGTATGTGGAGAGATATTTTTCTTTTCAATCTCATGGACGTCTGACTGCTGTTACAATTATACCACTGTCACTTATGATTTCTAGAAATAGCAGTCAGTGTACTGGTGCATTGTGAATCCTACCTGGCTCTAGCTTGTCACTGCAACAATCAGAAGAAACCCACCAAAGTGGAAGGATGGCACATGAATAAATAATTTATAGCCCCATGATTCAGTCCCTATTTTTAGGCACTTGCTGTTTTTCTGAGACTTTGAAAAGGGATAAGAATAGTATACACATGAAGTGACATATCCTTTATGCAACACGGGTTTCTTCTGTCTCATTTGATCTGAATCCTATGAAATCTGAGCAGCCAATCCAAGGAACTTGGATCATGCAGTTCCTGTTGGATTTCCTTGGGATCATGGTGGATAAGTACCCAAGAGAAGAATTTTTGCTTAATAACTAAGAAAATGTCTTGTTTTGAACATGAAATGAATACAAATTATTTGGAGGAAAAACTGGGAGAATCATGCAATATCCCGATGATTAGGACACTCTGAAAGAAAGGAATCCATTAGATCCTTGAAGGGTTCAAGGTCATCTCGAAGTCCAGCAGTGGAAGGACCAGAGTCAAAGTCCTCCATGTTGTAACTTATGGACTACAATGTTAAATGCTGGAATGTTTTGGTTTAGTTTGGTTTACTCCTGTGTTCTTTGAATTTTTCTAAATTTTTTTTCTTTTTGGTGGTAAAACCTGGTTCCAGACTTAGCAAGTGATTCTCATTGCCCCAAAACTGTGTATTTCAAAAATCATTTATTCAGCTCAGAAAATGGTACCCAGCTTTAGGCCTGGCACTGAGACAAGACAGATTTTCTCCACTATCTCTTCTGATTTTAGAGGCCTCTATTTTACAGGACGTATTTTAATGTTGCATACCTAAGGAAAAAAAACACTTATTTGTGCTTGCTTTCAATTGCCAAACTTAGCATAAATACCTCCATGTTGGGGGCACCATTGTCTGGCTTCTATACAGCCTGCTTTGCTGTGGCCTGAAGCCAGTGTCGGAAGGGACTGCTCGGATGTGCTGAAGAAGGCTAGTTGCAAGTTGATATGCCAAAATTACAAGGTTGAACTCTGCCTGTGGTAAATGTGTAGGCCTAACCTACCCCGAAAAAGAAGGCAAGTTATCAACTTGGTCAGAGGGCAATACAGAGGCAAAAAGAGTTTAATAATTGTCTTAAAAAGGAAGGGGCGGGGGAGTTACTTAGGCTATCAGCAAAAACATTCCCAGTGGAGAGATTTAACAGACTGTCTGAAATAGTTTTACAAATCAATTACTAGAAATTCTTGGGGCTTATGTTTTTTAATCTGAACTGAACAAATCCCGTTGGCAGGGAGATGGATGACATGACCCACTGTGCTCTTTCAGTTGTTTGCTGCATCTGTGATTGCCATAGTCACTGCTAACTCCACTTCCCAAAACTTTGTACTTTCTAGGGATTTTGTTCAGTGGGGGTTCTGGTTTTCTGGTTGATAGACCTTTCATTTCAGCTTGGCTGAGAGCTAACATGGATCAGCAAGCTGTCAAAGCAGTCAGATACCCTTAGCTGTGCACAGCTCAGAACTTAACAGACTGTGTTTTGTTTATTTATTCATTTGCCTATTTATTCCCTTCACTCCAGTAGCAGATGAACTTGTCTCATGATTAGAAAGCCACTCTGTATTCGTGGGATCCAGGATGAAAGGCATGAGTAGTTGGAGAAGCCAGATTTCCATTTTAATGGTGACTGGAAATATAAACCTTGTCAGAGAGTCATCTACATGAGACACGGCAAGATAACTAAAATCTTTTTCAAAACCAGCTTATTTCCAGTTGTGAAAGACAAGACCCATTACAGCAGTGCTTGCATGCGTGCAGTGTCTGGAATTGTCTTTCACCTGCTAATGACTGGAAGGATGTGGTTAACTTCCTGCTGAGAATTACGTCCACTTACCTTTACCCTGTGCTCCTGTCTCTTGTTTGTTTCATGCTTTTAATGGACTTTTACTGACTAAATACAAGCCTGCCACCAGGCCAATCTATACAGATTGAGTTACCACTACTTAAAAGGCTTTATGTTCTTCAACAGGGTCAAAAAAAAAAAAAAAAAATTAAAAAAACGCCACTCATCAAATACTCGTCTTTGCATATTCTGTTCGGAAATGCAGTATCAGCTGCTGTTAGAAATGAAATTAAGGTCAATGTTTTACCTCTCAAACTGATGTAAAACATTGAACCTAAACTGTGTTTTAAAGTCGTTCCAGAGCATAATAGTGTCCTGTTAACCATAGAATCACAGGATGGTTGAGGTTGGAAGGGACCACTGGATGTTATCTAGTCCAACCACCTAGAGCCATTTGCCCAGGACCGCATCCAGTCAGCTTTTAAATATCTCCAAAGAAGGAGACTCCAGAACTCCACAACCTCCCTGGACAACCTATTCCTGTGCTTAGTTCACCCTCAAAGTAGAAAAGTGTTTCCCGATGGAACCTCCTGTGTTTTAGTTTGTGCCATGGCCTCTGGTCCTGTCACTGGGCAACACTGAAAACAGCCTGGCTCCATCCTCTTTGAACCCTTCCTTTGGGTATTTATATGCATTGATAAGATCCCCTCTAAGCCTTCTCTTTTCCAGGCCAAACTGTCTCAGCTCTCTCAGCCTTTCCTCATATGTAAGGTGCTTCAGTCTCTTCATCATCCTTATGGCCCTCTGTTGAGCTCTCTCCAGTACATCCATGTGTCTCTTGTACTGGGGAGCCCAGAGCTCGACCCAGCACTCCAGAGATGGCCTGACCAGTGCTAAGTGGAGGGGAAGGATCACATCCCTCACCCTGCTGGCCATGCTTTGCCTAATGCAGCCCAGGATAACTTTCGCCTTCTTTGTGAAGGCCACACTTCTGGCTCATGTTCAACCCGGTGTCCACCAGGACCCCCAGGTCCTTTTCTGCCAAGCTGCTTTCCAGATGGGTGGCCCCCAGCGTATACTGGTGCATGGGGTTGTTCTTTCCGCGGTGCAGGACTTTGCACTTCCCTTTGTTGAACTGCATGAGGTTCCTGTCAGCCCATTTCTCCAGCCTGTCAAGGTCCCGTTTATGTGGAGGTGCCTTTTACGTGGAGATCCCTTTTACATCACCTTAGAGCCCATGAGAACTGCAGATATTGGTACTTCAACTGCCTTTGTGTATGTGCATCTATATTGTGCATGGAGCTGAAATGTTGGCTGGTGCGTAGAATCGAAGTCTGGCATTGGGCTGTCAAAACAGCAGCCACCTCTACAGAGCAGGAACAGCAGTGGAAGGTATCGCAGCACGCTGTCTGAGGGGCTCTCATTGCTGCATTTGGCTCTGGGAATACTGCCATGCTGTCATTGGCTTTATTGACAGAATGCGCCTATGATCAGCATGACTGAATCAGCTGTTAGAGGAAATACTAAAATGCATATGTTACTGGCTTGCCTGCAGGGGATGAAATACATTTTCTGGAAGTTATCAACCTGAGTGACAGTCTGAGCGCTACTGGGTATTTCTGTCTGCTCAAGGAGTTCCCTTTTACCCCTTTGCCTGTCCCCTGGGCTGATGGTTAAGCAGAAGCAATCAACACAAATGTTGCTAATAATCTACAACAAAAGGAAATCAACATTTTTCAAAGTCAAAGAAGAGGCCATAGACTGAAGTGTAGAAATGAATATTGGATGATATGTCAAGAGCTATGTGTATAATGGCTGTGTGTTGCCTGTGTCACCATGAGTCACCTACTGCTCATTATTCATTTGCATGAAGATTAAATCTGCTTGTCCAGTTGTATTACATGAGTGCAAGTGCACACAGAGCACAAATAACCACAATTTATAAGCAACAAAAATCTCTTTATTTTGTGTATCTGTTCTTTAGAAAAAAGTCAGTAAGGAAGGAGAAATTATATGAAGAGAAAGGATACTGTATGTCATTTGTCTAAGGAAATGAAAATTAGCCCAATTTGTTTTTAAACTAAGAATAAAAGACATAGTGCTGATAGCTCTCATTAGCTATTGTTGCCCTAGAAAGATCATGTAATTGTTCTTTTCTTTCTGGGTGTTCATTGTGTATTTCTACAATGGAGTTCTCCATCATGACTCTTCCATTTTCTCCTTATTTTTCATGACAATCATTAAGAAAAACAACTTAATACAATCTCTTTCTGTACACAGTGCTTTAAAGCAAAGAGCAAGAACGGTTCTAGCACAAAGCACGTTAATGCTAGTTCTCATTGGAAAATCAGGTGAGAAGGAATATTCTTCAGCATGTTCAATGGCCAAAAAGATCATAGAAGTCTCTTGGTAAGATCACTTACTGTTAGTTTCCCTCTCCTCTTCCTTCACATACTCTGAAGCTCAAGGACACTTATCTTCCATTGCTGTCTTTTGTAGAACCAATGTGTCTGTCATCTTTTTGGTATCTCTTTGCTGCCTTGATCACTGCTACAACCCTGCATGTCCCAGTGACTCAGCCTGTTATTGAGTCCAGTGTCAGTTATTTCTTCGTCTTCTCTGTGTTGTTTTTGACAGTTAGTAGGGATGCTATGAAGCAACTGTTTGCTGTTGTGAAAAAGCCTAAGGTTATTATTTTAAGTTGTTATTACTTTATCCTGGGTCTTCTGTGCAGAGATATACAAGCACACACAGGATGTTCAGCACACGCCAGATGTGACTGTGAATTCAGTGAACCTCTGTCCAGTGCATATGTGATTGGTCCAATGTCTCCAAGAAATTCCAGACTCACTTACTATATGCCATGGGATTCATCTGCGCATGAAGAAGAGCTGCTTCTTCCAGATGCCTGCAGTGAGGCTCTTACTTTCTAGTATTACCTCACTCACTAAATTGGATTTTTCTCCTTTGAAGCACTGGGTAAAAGATCTGTATTATGTTATTAAAATAGATACATGAAAATACATTTGGTATGATCGGAAACTTGTTTCCATGTGGCTATTGGAACTAATGCTGTAAGGCATTTGGAAGAAAGAAAGTAGACCTTTGCTTTGGGGTATAAATTACTTATGACTACTAGAGTTTGGAATGAGGCATTCCCAGAAGTCAGATCTCCTTGCTGCTTTTGTTTCCGAGAAGCAGCTGATACTGGAGGAGATTTTGGAGTAGAGAAATTCTGAGTTTGATTTTTATCCTGCTCTTGTTCACATACTCACCATTTAAGAGCCTGGTGTGACAGCTCATAAACCCACGCCACTGTTTGTCAAATAACTGCTTTGATGTAGGTGTTGTACAGGATTCCTGTGTTACACTGAAAGAGAGCTCAGGCACATTTTATGACTCCTAATATTCTAAGTGGAGGGGTTACACATCAAAATGGAGGTGGAAATGGATGGCATTCGTTACACTTAATCTTGCTTTGCTGATCACGATCTGTTCTCTAATAATTCTTCTGGACAAGAAACATGAGACACACATTTATCCTTCTGAAAAGAAGGTTTTAATGAGCAGGGAAGATGTAGTGTGGGAGACAGAGACATCATGGCCTGATAAGGTAGAATAAATGGTTTGTGATGGTTCACAGCTCTACCACGATCCTGCCAGGTCATTTTCAGAAGTCAGATACTCACATTTTGCTGCTGTTTCTGTACCTGTAAAATGGAAATAACAATGAGAAGAGCAGAGGAAGAAGTTAGTGTGGATGGGGGGAGCAGTCCTAATATTTCCTTTCTTTTTCAACTAAGAGAAATCTATGAAGGGAGCCTTCTTTCCCTAGTTTTGGCACTCCCCCTTTCACTCAGCTTCAAGCTATTTTTGTTTTCTGACAATGTCTCATCTAGAGGGAAGTCAGAAAAAGAAGAGTGGTTTTCCTTTTACATGGATAAATAACCCCTTGGTTCAATTGCACCTTTTCCTCTCAGATACTTATGTAGACCCAGTTGGACATTCTAAGTGTCTCATAGTGTTGATTGTGTTTGTAGTCTCCACACCCGAGCTGGAAAGATACGGTGAGGGAAAGGAAAAGTCAAAATGAATAAAACAAGGATGTCACATGAGAGCTACCCTGGAAGTGGGATTCAATATCCAACTAAGCACCAAAGCTTCCCACGCAGTGTCTGGAGAGTCAGATGTTTGCTACAGAGACTCAAAATCAACAACCATTCTGCACAGAGAGCTTCAGGACTGGCCAAAAGGAGGGGCCAAATACAAGGGGATGTAACTGGGATCCAACCACCTGAATCCCACCTGGTCTTAGAGGAAGGAGGTAAAAGATGCCCCGAGACACATTTACCTTGGCATGTTGAATAATAATAAACAGAGCAGTGAAGAAAGAAGCCTAATCACCTGTTTAGCCTTCAGGGGGAAATTGCACATAAAAATTGCACAGAAGATGGAAGCTTGTACCTGATTCTCCAGTAAGAAACAGAAGGAAGTGTGTGAATTGTCCGTAAACTAATGGCAGAAATGGAAACTGAGGTCCTTAACCTTTAGCACAAGTTTCTGTAGTTGACCCAAATGTTACCAGTCATTTTATTTTATTTTGGCCTTGCCACTCCAAGAAGGAAGAAAAAGTGTAAATAGACAATAGCAATATGAAATTCAGTGATCTGTATGGATATGGTGTAATCTGGAACATCTAGATGAACTGTTCCTTGTTGCCTTCCCTGTGGACTTTCCATCTGTCTAGGAAAAAAACACTTTTTCAAAAGTCTTTCTACCTTTTTCAATGGCCATTGTCAACAGCACTTTTAGAAACGTTCAACCTGATGGTTTTATTTGACTTCTTATTTTCTTGATGGCTGGATGCTGAACTAATACTGAATGACCATGGCGAAGGCCCAAGAAGAAATTGGGTAAAGAGCAGCAAGAACATCATGAAGAGTTCATTAGGAAGTTGTCTCTATGTGTCCTTTGGGAATCCTTCTGAATTTCCTGTTCTATTTTAATTTTCTTGTTTCTAAGACACAGTTCAAAATAAGCATGGAAAAAAAAACTATTGCTTGGGATTGGATGTGCTTTTGATGGGCAGAGGAAGGTATTTCGTACAGCAAAACTGCATAGTTTTCTCTCTGAGTTCCTTGAGTTGAAGAGTCCTTGCCAAAAATAGAAATCCCCTCCTCGGCCACAATATTACTACATGCAATTCCCAGGGCTCCTCGGGGTGATATTGCAATTGGACGTGAAATCTCTCTGCTGCGGTAAAGTAATTCCTGATTTTCACTTACGTTCTGGCAGAACTGGCACCTTGGGAAAAGATCGGAAGTGGTTTCTTTTTCACAGAGGATTGGTGAACACACCCTAACCTAGGTGTACGCGTGTCTGAAATTTGGTCAGAGACATCCTCGTGTGGCCTCCCCAGCCGCCCTGCCCCAGGCTTGGGAGATGTGGTTATCATCTTGCTCCTTTTTCAGGTGCTTTGCAGAAGTTTTACTAATAATTATGTTGCATAGGAAGACTCTAGAGAATCAGTATCTCCAGGAATGTTTCTTCAAGTTTACAGTGGGATAAATGGGAACAATAGGTTTCCCATACACATACCATTCTCTTAAATGGAGCACTAAAGACCTAAACCTTTCTGCCCATTTTTTAATATATTATTTAACTTTTTTTTTAAAAGACTAAAGTAACATTAAGCTTTCTCTTGCAACATTCTTCTCATACCTTTGCTGTCTTCTGAACCCATATGCTGTAAGGAAACATTATCAATAAGTATCTTTAAATACTTGTTGTCTCTAGATGTGTTTGTCCTTTATTTCTCCTCTTTTCTCCTCAGCAGGCTGTTCTAGTCCTCACAGAGGTGGGATGAGTTGATTTGCCTTGTGAATAATCTGTTCTGTTAACCTTTTTTTTAAATCTGTGAAATTGCTAGGCTGCTTAATGTCCAACACGGAGTGTTCATCTCTCTTTTATTTTGATCTGTACCAGGAAATGCCTACAGAGAATGCCTGGGCAATGGGACATGGGCTTCCAAGATAAACTACTCTCAGTGTGAGCCTATTCTGGACGACAAGGTCTGTATTTTTCCCTTCATTCTTCTCAATGACATTTCTCAGCATACATGAATGCAAAGCAAAGCATAAGGTTAACATACTAATTTGGGACTTCTGAGATAGATTCCATTTCTGTCTCTGCAACAAATCCTCCCTGTGAATTCAGGCAAATCACTTATCCTCTCTCCATATCCCCAACTCACATGGTTTTTAAAAAAGGATGCTTTATTGCACTCTGTCCCTGATGATGTATGTTTATGCAGATCCTTCCTAGCTTTGTTCAGATCACACAGCTGCTACAGTAAATGTTAGGAATAATAACAATAAGACCAAAAGCTTCTTTGACACTGAAAAGTCAGCTTTCACTAGCTGATTCCACCTTGTACCTGTCAGTTCTGAGGTCTCATCAACAACTGGCCTTTCCAGATCTCACTGTCGTTTTTCCTTCAGCAAATATGTAAAGGGGCAGCAACAGCAAAGTACACAAAAAGCAGACTTGGGTCCCAGCTGTCTTTAAAAGACTGAGCCAGTCTTGCATTATATAGGAGTTTACCGAACGAAATTAGCATGTAGGGTTAAGCTCCTTCAGAAAGGCTGCAAGCAATTATGCAAAGTCCTTTTCTTGTCAAATGTCTCAGCTTTTCTTGGAGGCATCATGGACATTCATCCTCACACAGCTTAAACCTTCAAGGCTTTCACGCCATGTTCTGTTTCTCTTCCTCCTATTTTGAGTGCTATGGTACGTAGCACACATAGGCTTTGTGCTTTCTCTCTGCCAGGGGTGACTTTCCCCCCTAAGAACCAGGGTGGAGCCCAGCAGCTCGGGCCTGTTTATGTTTTGGGGTTCATTCCACTAATTCTGTCATTGGAGTTGTGCCATGCCAGCTGGGAACAGTGAGGAGGCAGACAAGGTCTCATCTGCTGAGGGCTGCTTGCAGAGCTAGTCCAGATTTAGTACTCGGGAACTATCTGGGCTGGTGATCTACCCAAAACAGTCATGATGTGCTTTGGCTGTGGCCCAGGATCCATCCAGTAAGATCCATGTTGTTGCTGAATGTGGGCTTTGACAAGTGAATCAGAAAACAGCTAAGTACACAGCAGCCGCTGAGGAGTGCCTACCCTTACCCACTGGATAGGTAATTTAGTGGTAGCCCACCCACCCCCACCACCTACATTTCCTAGAGGCTTCTAGAAAGTAAGAAAAAATGTACCAGTGCATGACTGCCACCCAGAAGGACTGATACACATTCGAGGTGGTCCAGCGTAGTGGAGAGGCTCCCATGGCAATTTAAGCTGATCTAAGTTGGGACCACCCCAGTGCAGCCCCTCCTTACATTTCTTGCCCACTTAAAATGAAAAACTAACTTTTTGCTGGGTCACTTTTCAGATGAATCAGTTCCCTAAACTGTCTTATTGCATTATTGCAGGAGTGCTGGGGCTGGCACAAGCAAGGGGAGTGAAAGCATGGCTGGGATTGGTGGGGACAGCAGACTATGGTAGGAGACCATCTCTGAATGAAATGGATTTGCACTTTTATGAAACCACCCTCTTAAAAATGAGCAAGAGGAGGGTGTGTGTAGCAGCCAGTGCTGATTTAGAGAATGGGGAACAGAGCTGGATCTTTGATGTGGTTTAGCTGGTATGGGAAACCTGAGCTGATAGTAGCAGTCTGCTGTACCAGCTCAGGAAAATGCTGCTGTATTTTAAGGCCACTCTTTATGTGTTTGTCTGCATGACAGTCCCTATCTCTGCACAAGCAAACACAGAGGAGTTTTATTTGAAGATGCTGGAGAAGTGTTGTGACTAGAAGACAGGATTATTTCCTTTACCCTGTTTTTGCTTTTAAAAACTTTGCAGCTGTGGTGATAGCTTAAAATGTCTTAAATAGCATGTTCCTTAAACAGATGAAAGTGCAGATGTTCCCCCACCATTGTTTGCAAAAGCTTAAAAACTCATTTATTAGATCTTTAAAGATTTGCGACAAGCTTTGCAAATATTAATATTTTTGAATATTTTTGAAATCTCTACATAATGCTCACTGTTACAGATGAATACTTGGGTTGCTTTGTGATCTAAAAAAAAAAAAATCCCCACAGATTTCCATAATCCTCCATTTTGATTAAAGGTGAGATGCAAGCACACATGAGGGTCTACTGTTATTTATTGACTGATCCTAGCAGATGCTAAGCATCAGCCAGGAGGTGCGGCCTGTGTTTCATGTTTATTTTTAATGCAGAAAACAACACTACTTTCAAGCTTGGCCACTCACAGCCAGAGTGCTAAAGAATTGCATGGTTTGACTTCAAATTCAGTGATTGATACACGGGACTGGAACAGGCCTTTTCAAGATCAACCCCATGTCCGGTGCTACATGCTTTATGACAGAATGTTGGTAATGTAGCAAGGGAAATTTTAGTTTTTTTCAACTGTGGGTGAGTCTTAGGGGGCATATGATCCTGTAACACACATTCACCAGATTACTTGAATACGTCATTGCTTTACTTGTGGTCGAGACCTGTGGCAGTAGCTGATAAAAGCGTGCTCTGGGACTTTGCTTCTAGATTCCCGCTTTGGCTGGGCTCTCGTTGCCTGCGTGTAATTTCACGGTGTAGTTTAAAATGCTCCAGTGTGTCTCCATGCACCTGCCAGGTGTGACACAGGCCTTCTGAAATACCTGTGTCCTTCAGTAGCAGCAGCCAGAGGTCTGTCACCAGGACCAACTGGGAAGCCCAGAGTCTCCTGAGTGCACCTCAAGGGGCACTAGATCCCCGTGTGTGTGCGTGACTGTTTCTGGCCCTTGCTTCAGATATTGGTTCAGATGTTGGGTAGACACCCAAATGTAGGTGTCCTAACGTCAGACTGCATCCATCCTCTGAACAATCAGTTAGCTCCTTCTCCAGACACAGGAATCAGGTACAGAAATCGTTTTGATCTAACTGGCTGTTTGCTGGCATCGTGTGTGACAAATGGAAAGCTTCACAATCACAGAACGATAGGGGTTGGAAGGGACCTCTGGAGATCGTCTAGTCCAACCCCCCTGCATTCAGCCTACAAGCTCCTGGGTCAAAGGGACCTTTGCTGCATCTGGTACAAATCTGTGCTCTTATTAGAAGACAAATGAGACTCTTAGGCAGCAAAAAATACATCTTAGCCTCCAAAAAGAACTATAAATTAGGAACTTTGGTCTTGTCTATGTGGCCTATGGCAGCTGGACATGAATTTGGTTCTGCGAATGTTTTGAGGTGGCTTCAAGCTATGTAGTTGAGTTAGCACAATGCTGGGCTAAGGTTAATGAATCCTGCTTAGGAGCACATATTAGCTGCAGCTGCCCAGCTTCCAGCTGGCTCAGAACAGGAAAGCAGTGAACTCAGAGGCATCTTGGATGACAAAAATACTTCCCGGTTGCTCCTGAAAGTCTTTGGAGAGGAGATATGGTGTCTTTAAACTGTACTGGTGATGAGATCATCCTGGCAACAGGAAGAAATCTAAAGTGACTGGGAATGGAGCCTTGCAGGAAGACATGTGCTGTAAATACTGGTAGGACCTGTCAGGAAGTTCTGTGAGAAGGAGAAAGATCCTTGTCATCTGGAGAGCTAAGAGTGCTGTCATTAGGTGTTTATTAGTTCAAATCATTAGCCAATTTGGATGGGTTAGCAGTCACATCCTAGCTAAAGGAAAGGAAAAAGTCTTCTAGACAGAATGACTCCGTCCTCAGCCTGAAACCTGGCTGCAGGGAGCCCAGCATGCCTTAGATTTGCAAAGCTGGTGCAGCTAAAGACACAAAGTTGTGCTTCCTCAGTTTACCTGGTAGAAGCTGGCCGGAAGGTAACTGCACTGTCTGATGTAACATGCTTGTCATGTATACGGTACGGCATGGAAGGGGGCTCCAGTGATGTCGCCTGCTGTGGTCCAGAGAGCAAAGCTAACAGAGTGTCCAGACCCTCTCCTTTTCTCTCTGCTTTCTAATGTAACAACCCTCCTCCTAAGCCTGAATAAGATTTAAATCTGCATTTTAGTGAAGTGAAATATCTTCCTGGAAGCAGAAGAATATTGGGTAACAGTAGAAGGTTATTACCATTTTAAAGGTATCAGTCTTCAAGAGGGTGAGACAGGAAAGACTTACGCAAGTATTTTACATGAACTGAGCTTTGGCCAACACATGGCTGATTCTGGGCATGTGGTTTTAAGCCCTGAAGGTGCTGTCTCCAATTCTACCAGAGATGCAGATTGCATGTAGGCTGGTGGAAAGTGATCTTGCCACCCTGTCAGCTTAGTTTTTCATAGGCACTGAGACAGTTCTTGTTTCCATGATATCTGAATTTGCCTTCAGGAAACCTTGTTACTGTCAGCAACAGAAAAAATAAGTCATGCCTGTTTTTTCCTTCAGCATCAGTGCATCAAAGAGGAGCTTAATTATATTTTTTTTTCTCCTGATTAATTTTCTCATGTTTTGAACCATACCTTCTTAAAACTTGAGTGAAGTTGAAAACAGTGGTTAGGAGCCAAAGGAGGGAGCTGAAGGGTCAGATTCAAAGAGCAGGATCCTTGGCCTGGGAGAAACATTGTCATCTTCCAGAAGATTTCTAGCACTACACAAGCAATTCTGGATGACGCTCTTAGTCATATGGTTTAGTTTTAGGTAGTCCTCTGAGAAGCAGGGAGTTGGACTTGATAATCTTTACGGGCCTTTCCAGCTTGAGATATTCTGTGATTTTATGAATTAAGCAGGAAAGTAAATAAGCAAGGCAGTTACTAGCTGAACAATACAACTTTGCATTTCAGGTAGGCACATGAGGTCAAGTGTGTTTTCTTCCCCTTTAGGTGTCCCTGTGACTAAAGGATGAATAAAAGTCAGTGTGGAATTCATATCTTGTAGGTTTGGGTGGGTTTTTTTCTCCTCGAGGCTATTCAGAAAATAGGCCTGTGTATGGGGAAGTTTATTTTAGGGGATTTTATAATAGACTTATAAATACCTTACATGGTTGAGTTCTGTCCAGAAACAGCACATTACTCCATGTGCTGAAGATATAAGCAGGTTTCATCAAAAATGATTCCAAGAGCGCTTGCTCGCTCTCTGGCAAAGTGCTGGAAGATGCTATCTTCACAGAACAATGGAACAGATTAACTACAGCTGCTGGTTGTAGTTTCATCCAAACATTCATTCACTGACAAATTCCTTTGACTGGAATAAAATGTTAAGGGAAATTGTTAGAAAAAATGAAACAAAGGAAGTTCAACCAAAATTAGAAAACTGATGCCATTGGTAGGATTCTACTGTTATATTTTTATCACAAGTGAGGAAATTTAGGTGGTTAGTTTTCAAAAGTCTCAGTCTTCTGAAGGAGTGGGGAAAGTTCTTCCCAAAGTGGGGAAAGATCTGCTTAAGCTGAAAAGAAACAAATGCCAAAACTAATAAATAAATAAATATAGTTTTTTTCAGGGGCATTTATACTTTAAGTTGCAAGCCTCTGTCAATTTTGAACCAGCTTCAGTATTTCTCTGAATAGTGTTTTTCTACTTCTTCCTATCCATCAGGCAAAGAAAGGAGATGCTTCTCTTTCTCTGAAGCCAGCAGCACCCCACCAATAAAGAATGTTCCACTTACTTCAAGGTCAAATTTTGGTCACATCACTAAATTCACTGATTTAGGTGGGAGCCCTTTTGTGCTTAATTTTTTCTTTACAGGATCAAGAACCTACCAATAATGTCCCCAGCACCCTAGGAAACAGACACTAATACATTAAGTTTCGCTACATACTTGGGTTGCTCCTAAAAACAACAGGCTCTGTGGTTCATCAGGTGCTCTCAAAACTGAAAGGACATCACCAGATTCCAGCTCTTTCAGTCTGCATTGGTTCTGCCCTCAATTTGAAAGATAAGGATTGTAGCTTGCAAGGAATGTACCTCAGAGAAAAATCTGCCTGTACGCAAAGGGCTTATTATTTTTTTTTACTAACAACTGATTCATTTTTGTATGAAAACCAAACCATTTGAGTAGGAAAGTAGCATAACCTGGCTCATTAAGACCATGCAGTTTCCTAACAAGATAACGTTTTATAACTTCTGAAACTGTGAGAAGATGTGTCTTTGGTACCTTTGTCACCCTAAAACAACAAAGTTTTAAAATATCGTAATAATGAAAATAAGAAATCCTGAAGAAATTGAAGAAAAAAAGGGTGAAAAAAACCCCTTTTTGATGAGATTTGTAAGAAGCTGTGGACAAATCCCAAACTGAAATGAAACCAAACCTGTACTTTTGAGCCTGGGCGGCATGTTTGGCTTATACATAGGCATCAGCCCTGGGGCTATTATATAATTTTAAAGTCAAGAAAAGTAATTACTGTTTCCTAAACTGATTAACTGTTCCTTAATATCAGTGCTTAGAGAGTCATACTGATTTAATCATGTTATCTCTTTACCTCCAGAGGAAGTATGCGCTCCATTACAAGATTGCTCTCATCATAAACTACCTGGGGCACTGTATATCAGTAGGGGCCCTTATAGTTGCCTTTATGCTTTTCTTGTGCTTGAGGTGAGTAATCTGTTTGCATGCTTCTAACTTGGTTGGGTGCGTGACACTTAACGGGTTACTCAAGCCCTCTAATAACACTGTCCAGGTCATGTACGCTTTTGAAAAATGGTCATGGCTTTTCCACTCCCGAGCATGTGCGTGGTTTTATTGACTGATGCATTGGGTGAGCTGTAATGGTGGCTTCTGTGTGTAGGACCTACAGCCTATTTGTATTCAGGAAGAGAACTGGACACGATTTATTGATGCAGCAAAAAATTCAGCGAGCACAGAGCGCTTCATTAAGGGAAGCTGGGATTTGAGTGTTGAGTTGCAAGTTTTGGGGGCAAGTTTTCTTTTTTATAAGGGAGTGCACGATAACATGAACCATTTTGCATTCCCTGACAAATAATGCCCAGATCTAGACCAAAGGAGATTGAATGAAATCTTTCAGTTCTGCTTTGGGTTAATTTCAATTTTTCTTGCATTAAAGAACTTTGAAGTTTTCTTAAATAACAAGAGAAACACCTTTAGAGGAGCTTTATCCCCACCAGTGCTCATGAAATGGTGAATGCAAATCAATGAAACTGCATAGAAACACTTCCCTTCCCTGGTTCGGTGCTACAGAAGGGAGTTTGTCAATGGATATGTCAGTGAAAGAAAGTCTGTGAAAAAGAGTTAGGTCTACAGGGAGAAGAGAAAGGGCAGGAGGGAAGGAAACTTAGTGGAAAGTAGTAGGTCGATGTGCATCAGTCATCATATGTATTGTATGTAAACAGCCTGAGTTACGGGAATGTATTTTAATAGGAGTGTACTGGTTGGATATTTCTGCATTATTTGTTGGATTACCTGACTGGTGTTTCTGTACTGTTTGTGCTATCTTGTCTTGAGGCATTCAACCTGAATTTAGAACCAACTGCACTAAGTGCTATGCAATGATAATCCTTGAGAAAAACCTAACATTAGTAGCACAGGAGAAACAGGTGGAGGACCCCCCTACAGGATTACAACATGATGACTGACAGTCACCTAAGTGAAAAGAATTACTGCTTTCCTAGAGCGGAGCATCCCTATAAAGCCTTATGCTAAGTATTCCTCTTGAGCATTCCTAACAAAAGGGTCTTTCTTCTTAACAACAGGAATCTTTTTTCACCCCAGCATTTATAAACAGAATAATCTACGCTAATGGGAAGAAAATAAAGTTTAAAACTTTTATGGTGCATCAGTTTAAACTTCCTTTTCAACCTTTTTACTGTGTGCATAATGCTAATTCCCACAGTGCTTGGAGACCTGAATTAATTTACACTGAATAAAGAATGCAAATTATCCATTGTAACTATATTCCCTGCTTTGATGCTAAATCTTTTATAAGTGCTCAAGTAAATAACGCAAAACCAATTAGACAATATGGTATAAACGTATCCAGCTTCTAACACAGGAGTTGCCTAGCTGATCTCTTTTAAATTGTTCTACTGGTATTTAAACTTTGACTTAAAGATTTAAATTTTGCAATCAGCTTCTGCATTAAAAAGGACTGCAGCAGTTCAGTACTTCCCTGTACATGCTGTGAGTTAAGATCATCCACCTCTTCAAATTCCTACTGTATCATGCAAAAAAATCTAGCATCCAGCCAGCATTAACCAACATGAGCTCCCTCAGTGTCTGTAGAGTAACACCTGTTTTCAAAAGTTCTAAAATGCTCCAGTGAAGGCAGTCTAGATTCATGTTGCATTACAGATTTCCCCTACACAAATTCTAAATCATGCACGTCTTCATCATGCTTACCTCTTCAAAGTGTCCCAAGAGCCAGTTTTGATAATCCAGTCCTATTATTTGGGGCTTTTTTTCTGTTTTAGTTTCGATGGAAGAAGGCATCTACTAATGGGGTGAAATGGGAGAATTTAGATAATTCCTGGGTAAAGAAACAATAGAAGACTCTGAAGGCTTGGTTTGATAGTCCCACATCTTGGCCTAAAGCAGAAATCTATCAATTCCTTATTCCTGCCTCATTCCTCCCTTCTACCTCACTCCATGAGTGCCTGCTGAGGGTGAAGATAGAGGAGACCTCTGGGAATGCTCAAGTTCTATAACGGCTCTATATTTTTATGCTTCTCACACATCACCTGGTTAATTTTCCTTTGCTCCATCGGTGCCAATGGAGTCCCAAAGGCAGTCCTGTATGAAGGAAACGACTGGAGCACACCTGCTGTATTGGAACATAACTGCTAGGAAGGCTATGGGGTCTCTTACACTGGAGGTTTTAGGAGCAGGTGAAATATCTGGTAGGCATGTTAAAGAGTATTGCTTTGGTGAGGAACTCGTGAGGTGGGTGTTCTGCTTTTGGACGTGAGCCTTACCGTTGCTGTTGCTGCCCCAGCCTGGGTAGCTGCTGCATTGATGGGAAGCTTAGTCCTCAGTTGTGCTGAGTTGGGAAGGGGAAAGAACTGGGTCTATTCCCTATTCTTCCAAATGTGTTCAATGGGATCCTGTCCCCAGCTCCTGTCTTCCTCAGTTCCTTGTGAAACTCTGCCCTCCATTCACAACCCACCCTCTATACCAGTAGAAATGTTCTACTGTCCTAAAAGCTGAGGAACCATACACCAAAAGATATTTTGAGGGTCAGAAAGCTTAGATGTAGCAGCAAGTAATGAAAACATCTGCCATCTGTGTTTGTGTTGCGAGGAGACCCCAACACAACTGAGAAGGGAGAACTCAGCCAGGAACTCCCTTTTACTGCAAAGACCTATTCCAGCGTGGTTTTCTCCAGTTCTGTCGCATCTGAACCAATCCTACTTTCTTGGCGGTGCAATGAAAAATAAGCCAGTAAACATTTCATTTAGCACCTAAATAATAAAAAGTGAAGCCCAACTTCACTTTTTGTTGGACTTGATTTTTGTTGGCCTGCTGACTGAATGGCAATGAGTCATTGAGATAGCTCCTAAAGATCCAAGTCAAGGCTGATTCCTCAAGGTCTAAATGTAGGTGGTCTTAAAAGCCACGCTGTCTTTACAAAACAAAACAAGCATACAAACACAAATAAATATGCTGAGAAGGAAAAATGAGAAATTTATGCATAAACCAAATGTGCTGTAGAGCTGCATTGATCTCCAACACAGGATCTGGAGAGATTTGCTCAGGGCACTTCACAGGACATTGTTAAATGTACCCGCACTGCTGTGAATCTCATTGTCTGTGTGTTCTCATTAATGGTAAAGGCTTGATCCGTCCCTCAGGTGCCCACAGGCAGTTCCCACTGACACGGCTCTCATCGTCCCACGTAATTACATTCTCACAATAGCAGAAATTTTCCATAGGAGGAATCCTGCTATCAGTAATACCAATCAAGCCGAAGAAGAAAAAAAAAAAAAAAGAAAAAAAAGCAAAAGTATTAGAACACTTCTGTTGTTCTTTTAAATCATATTTTTCCTTTACTGTTGCTGATAATGCAGAAACCCAAATTGCTTTGTCCTGGCTTTTTCCTTGTTAGTGTGCTGTTACACCAGCCCCTGAGGTCTGCTGGCAATGGCCAGCAGTGACCTGACTAGATTCAATCAGAAGATGTTTTATTTGTGCAGTAGTGACCAAAGTAGTAGTATGGGAAGACAGGTATTTGTTCTGGGAAACATCTAAGTCCCTGCTGAATTATGAATCCAATAAAGAAAGACTGTGCTGAAAGGAAGACAGGCTGAAGATTAAAAACGCCATGTGCTTCTGCACAGGTTGCTGGAAGGCAGCTCTAAAAAAAAACCAAACCCACAAACATTGGTATAGCATATTTTGTAACTAATATGGTGGTAACAAAAGCAAATTGAGGATTTGAGAGAAACTTTGCCCTAAATTTACCTCTTTCTATTTCCCCTTTAAAACATCAGATATTTTTTTCTCATAGGCCTGAGGCAGCATCCCCTTTCTTTCTCAGGATCACAGGCAGATTTCCTAAATCTCACATATTTTTTTCTCTCAAAAAATTGAAACATATCTTTCTTGAAATAACATAGTCACTTTTTTTGTTTTCTTTTTTCCCCTTAACCATTTCCTAGGGTTTAGGAGAGGAAGATCTACTTTCCTTTATCTCCCCCCTGTTCCAACCTCCTTTGAACTGCCTCTTGATCTTCAGTCTGTTGTGCAGCTGGTGAGACTGCTGCTGCAGGCCTCTGTTAGTAAGAATGCGAGAGTCTGATTAAATGATTTGTAGAAACCTGTCAGAAGAAATGTAGAGCAAGTTTCATAGAGCAATGTGATCTGACACCTGTCAGAGCCTAGATACTGAGGTTATATCAAGGGGTAGGTTATCTGCACAATGAGTACTGGCTTGCATTTAAAAGTCATAGAATCATAGAATGGCTAGATTTGGAAGGGACCTTAAAGGTCACCTTGTTCCAACCCCTCTGCCGTGGGCAGGGACACCTCCCACTAGACCAGGTTGCTCAAAGCCCCATCCAGCCTGGCCTTGAACACCTCCAGGGATGGGGCAGCCACAGCTTCTCTGGGCAACCTGGGCCAGGGTCTCACCACCCTCACGGTAAAGAATGTCTTCCTGATACCTAATCTAAATCTACCCTCTTTCAGTTTAAAATCATTACCCCTCATCCTATCACTGCACTCCCTGATAAAAAGTCCCTCCCTATCTTTCCTGTAGGGCCCCTTTAAGTACTGGAAGAGGCTATAAGGTCTCCCTGGAGCCTTCTCTTCTCCAAGCTGAACAATCCCAACTCTCTCAGCCTGTCTTCATCGGAGAGGTGCTCCAGCTCTCTGGTCATCTTCGCAGCCCTCCTCTGGACCGTCTCCAACAGGTCCATGTCCTTATGTTGGGGGCCCCGTAGCTGGACACAGCACTCCAGGTGGAGTCTCACCGGAGCAGAGTAGAGGGGCAGAATCACCTCCCTCAACCTGCTGGCATACTTCTTTTGATGCAGCCCAGGATGCTGTTGGCTTTCTGGGCTGTGAGCGCACATTGTCGGCTTACATCCAGCTTCTCATCAACCAACATCCCCAAGTCCTTCTCCTCAGGGCTGCTCTCAATCCATTCTCCGCCCAGCCTGTATTTGTGCTTGGGATTGCTCCGACCCACATGCAGGACCTTGCACTTGGCCTTGTTGAACTTCATGAGGTTTGCATGGGCTCACCTCTCAAGCCTGTCCAGGTCCCCCTGGATGCCATCCCTTCCCTCCAGCGTGTGCACTGCACCACTCAGCTTGGTGTTGTCAGCAAGCTTGCTGAGGGTGCACTCAATCCCACTGTCCATGTCACCAACAAAGTTGTTAAACAGCTTCAGTCCCAGTACCAACCCCTGAGGAACACCACTCGTCACTGCTTGCCACTTAGATATTGAGCTGTTGATGGCAACTCTTGGTCCAGCCAATTCCTTATCCACCGAGTGGTCCATCTGTCAAATCTATGTCTCTCCAATTTAGAGACAAGTATCCTGTGTGGGACAGTGTCAAATGCTTTGCACAAGTGCAGGTAGGTGACGTCAGTTGCTCTTCCCTTATCCACCAATGCTGTAACGCCGTCGTAGAAGGTCACCAAATTTGTCATGCACGATTTGCCCTTAGTGAAGCCATGTTGACTGTCACTAGTCACCTCCTTATTTTCCATGTGCCTTGGCAGAGTTTCCAGGAGGATCTGTTCCATGACCTTGCCAGGCACAGAGGTGAGACTGACTGGCCTGTACTTTCCCGGGTCTTCCTTTTTTCCCTTTTTAAAAATGTGCATTATGTTTCCCCTTTTCCAGTCAGTGGGAACTTCACTGGACTGCCACGACTTCTCAAATATGATGGATAGTGGCTTAGCAACTTCATCCACCACTTCTCTCAGGACCCATGGATGCATGTCATTGAGTCCCATGGACTTATGCACTTTCAGGTTCTTTAGATGGTCTAGAACCTGGTCGTCTCCTACAGTGAATTATTTAAAGTGTCTCATCTCACGAACTCAGATGAAGGACAGATGATTAACCTTAGGCTGATGTCTTTGCATTCCAATGCCTTTACCCACCCCCGCTCATCTCTTATCTGTATGACTTGTTCTTTATGCTCTTTGTATAGACCCTACCTAGAGCAAAAACCACAGAGGAGAACAAAGCCCTCCTGAAGTCCTGGAATAATACCCATAACTAAAAGTGTGCCCAGAGAGCTATATTCTTAAAATGTGGAAGGTCTGATAAGTTGCATCTGAAATGGTGGTATTGTAGCCTAGCAATATGAAGGCTGGCAAGGCGTATTATTGCTGCCTATAAATACATCGCTGTTGGATGAAATCAGAAACTGAAGAGCTACTTACAGTCAAGGACAACGTCAGTGCAAGAAGAAATGGGTATAGGTGCTCCACAGAGAGACTTGTGAGTGGGTATTAGAGGATGATTTCCAGCCTGCAGAGCAGAGGGGTCCAGCAGCAAGGTAAGGGAGGAAAAATGTAATTTGTAGTTAAACTGGAGTTTCAGCAATTTATGAAGAACTCTTACTCAATGACTTTCTTGACCTGGGGTTTGGAAGATCAGGAGGCCACTTCCTGTCCTCTGCTTGACATGTTCCTAGTGGTATATTTCTGTCATTGCCAAGATTTTAGCCATGAGGCAGTGCTTTTGGAGATGGACACTAACTTGTTTCAATTTTGGTAACAGAACTGCTTTGTGCAAGGTTAGATCTATGTTGGATGACTAGCTAAAACTTGTCTGTGTTTTGTTCTCCTTTTTCATAGAATCATAGAATTGCCTAGGTTGGAAGGGACCTTTCAGATCATCGAGTCCAACCATCAAACTAACTCTGACAAAAACCATCACTAAACCATATCTCTAAGCACTATGTCTACCCACCTTTTAAATACCTCCAGGGGTGGTGACTCAACCCCTTCCCTGGGCAGCCTGTTCCAATGCTTGATAACCCTTTCAGTGTAAAAATTTTTCCCAATATCCAGTCTAAACCTCCCCTGGCGCAACTTGAGGCCGTTTCCTCTTGTCCTATCACCTGTTACTTGGGAGAAGAGACCAACCCCCACGTGGCTGCACCCTCCTTTCAGGTAGTTGTGGAGAGCGATAAGTTCTCCCCTCAGCCTCCTTTTCTCCAGGCTAAACAATCCAGTCACTCTTCCCCAAGCCTGTAGCGCTGCATGGGGTTGTTGTGACCCAAGTGCAGGACCCGACACTTGGCCTTGTTGAATCTGATACCATTGGCTTCAGCCCATCGGTCCAGCCTGTCCAGATCCCTCTGCAAAGCCATCCTACCTAGCACGTGGACTGTCTCTGCACGTCATGGAAACAGCAGCTTCCTGGGGGAGGTGCCCACGTTGAACCACCAGAAGCATTTCCACATGTGCAGTGAGAACCATGAGGCTAACAAATTTAGACCAAGCACAAGAATAAATATTTGGAAGGAAAGCTATGAATGATCTTACATGTTCTTCCCTGAATTCCTGGCCAAATACTCAAAAATAATGAAATATTTCACACCGTGTTTTGGTGGAGAGGCTAAGGAGAGCGTGAACAGCAGCATCAGTGCTTCAGACTTTCCTCCTTGGTTTATCCACACAGTATCTGCAAAGGTAGACTATGTAAAAAACATTGTTAACTGTGTAATTGTATTAAAAGTGAAAAAAAAAATCATAACCCCTGAATACCCTAGCTGATCATTTAAATTAATTTTCTTTCAGATTTTTTTTTTTTTGCATAATCCCACAAGGGGATTATGAATGAGGACATGCTGTGCACTCTTCCAGTTTCCCAAGCAGTAGCTGTAAACCAGATCAACCACTATCAGCTCTCAGTGTCTGGCTTCTGAAGTCCTAACTCTTAATTTGTGCAATCTAGCTGCAATGGTCACTCTTCGTAGAAAACATTCACCCTTCCACAGTCCGAACTGATGACTGCAACCTGTGCCAACAGGGCAATGGCTTAGATAAACCCCAGAGGGCCGTAGCCACATACTGTACCCCTGCTATTCTAAAAATAGTTTGTTATGGGGTACTAAAACCTGAGCTGCAAGGTGGCTTCTGCTAAAAAGATACTTTACAGCCCTGTTTCCTGTTTGATTCAAAAGTGACTGACATCTGACCTCCATTTAGCAAAGCAAATTAGAGCAGATTCCTAAATCTTTTTTTCAAGCAGCTAAACCACAAGCACATGCTGTAGTAAATGAAGTCACCTGTATCTGACAGTGTCGTTCCTGTGAAAAAAACAGAGGAATTTTCTCCAGTGGAAGAGCTGATTTCACAGTCAAGATTGGAGCCATATTCTTAGACAGGAGTATCCAGTAACTGGGTTTCAATCAGCCCATATTTAACCACGTAGTTCTCAGGGGCAACATTTCTCTTCGTGCACTGACTGGGAACAAAGCACAGGCTAATGTAGTGTCCTATAGTTATCCATACTCTTCATTGTCAGCAGGCTCACGGATGGTTTGCAGAAGGCCATTTTTGACCCCGTCCACCATGCTACACAGCTGGACGGTGCTGGGCACAAACGCTGACAGTGCACACAGTGGGTCTGGTCCTGTCCTGCCTCTGGTCCTGTTCTGTGTTGTGTTGGCTGCATCCTTCCAACACTAGGAACATCAGTGCTTTAAGCCTTTGTGTCTAAAGCAGGCAGAATGCCCTGTGTCCTGTGATTAAAAATTGGCTTGAAGGTGTGAGAAAGAAGCTTTGAAAAAGGCTTAGTGGAGCCCAGATGGTTCCACAATGGGTTTATTTTTAGGGTCTATGCACATCCTAAACACTAGTGGAAGCTGATGCTTCTCCTCTTCACCTGAGCATTTCACCCCTGTCCTCGTAATAAAGCTGTTATTTTCTTCCAGGCTTTCGTTCTTCCCTTGAAACTGACCCTTGCATTTCCTGTGGGATTATTTATATTCCCCCAGGCAACTGCCACCAAGAAGCTCATTTTCCCTGCCAACCTCTCCAGCTGCTTTTCCCATCTGTAAGCGTTAGTACCAGAATATATGCAGTGATTGAACATGAGCATGCAGGGGAAACCATGAGGTCCTCAGGGGAGGCCCCCACGTGGATGAAAGCAAATAGGCCGTGACAGGGACAGAGCCTGGGAAATAACTCGCTTTTAGGTATTCTTCCCACTCCATGCCATTTATGGCTTGTCCATGAGCTTTGCCTGCCCTAGAAAAGACTAAAGGGGAAAAATGTTTTTTAAGTATTGTCCGTGATTCTCCTTCCTGCTTGTTCAACAGTTGTGGAATGGGAAGGACTCTGGCAAAGTAGTCTCAGATTTCTCCTGCCAGCTGTTTTCAGACAGACTTTGGGACAGCTGTCTTAATAGAACATCATTATTAATGGAATGCTACCTGAATTAATAGACAATTTCCAAGCTTCTTTAATAAAGTTATCATTTGCAATTATTTCCATGCAGATGATTCAACTAATTCAGCTTGCTTTCGACCATGCTGTCACATTATTATGATGGTTAATATTAATTGTTTTTGTCATGCTTTGCATCAGAAAAGAGTAGCACTTCACATCCCAGAGGAAAAATACCACTGAATGGATAGAGTGAGAAAAAAAACCCCATGAATCAACAGGAAGGCTACTTTGAGTTTTACCAGTGCTATTTTAGAAATGCTTTTGTAGATCTGCATTTCTGAATCAGTGAGGCCACCTGTACAGAGAGAGCTGATCAGATTTTCTGCCTTTTCAGATCTCAGCATTTCCCAAGTCAAAAGAATGGATTTTCTAATTCTCTGCTTTCTATATCCAACCATACAATTAAGGTCATTTCGCAGAAATAATTAGCAGGGTGTACTTTCTCTACCAACAATCCAAAACTCTTTCTGCCCACTTCTGACACAGGCTGCAGTGAACTGATGGAGAATTTTGCTTTTATTTTCATTTCCTTCTATTTTTCCTAACGTGGAAGCCCGGTTGTGACGCCCTGTGCATCAAGCAGTTCAGGATGCTGGTGGTATGATATCAAGTCAGGGAATTACATTTGGGCTTGAAACATGGTCTGTTCTAAAATCAAATAGAGAGGTCATTATGTGTAATTTCCCACCATATACCTGGCTTTTGATTTGCTAATTAGGAAGGCCAAAGAGAAGTATGTTTGCTTTCACCTTAATTGCCTCTCTGCGTCTAACCTGCTGCAGAGCTGAAGCTAATGCGTTTAGGGGGCTCTCTGTGTGTGCAGTGAGTGGGAGGCGTGTGCTCCCACATCATCTTACCTGGTTTCAGCCAGAGACATGCTCTGGGACTCTCGACTCAATGGAACACACACATTTTCCTGTACCATTGTCTCCAAAATGCCTGTAAATATAAAACAAGGTACTTCATAACTCAGACTCTCGTGAAAACATGCTGTCGCCTGCTACACTCTTCTATCCAAAGCCTCACATCATTAGACTTGAGGCAAGTGGCTGTACTCTGAACAATGACTGCTGGCAAAGTCCCCCCTGCCTGGCATGGGGACACCTCTGCCCGTGCCGGCAGGAGGAGTTGCACAGCAGCAGGAGTCTTGTGCCGCAGGGCCTCAATGGAAACTCTTGCCTTGTCAGAAGCACTCCTCTGGAGATCACTCAATAGCAGGCAAAGCACTGGTTCTTAAGAAATCAGGGGGAGCCAATAAACTCTTTCATGTACAGAACCAAGATGCTTCCAGTGGCAGTATCTTTTCTCCCTCCAAGTCAGAAAGGGAAAAACTGACTTTTTCCAAGTCAGAAACTGTAAGTCGTTCTTTTCTTTCATTTTCAAGGAAATTCTTTTCATTCTGCTTGCTCCTTCACTCGGTGTAACACAAAGGCATGCCCCTGTCTGTGTTTCAGGGGGATATTTCAGGACCAAAATCTGCTGACAGGCACAGCCAGAAGTGAAATGGATGCATGAACTGTGCTACTTCAGGAGCACATGTTGGAGATACTGCTAACCACTCCTCCCAGCGGGCTCCCTCGGCCCACGGGACTAGCAGTTTCCTGCTGTCCAATTCCAGGCTCTTTCGATCCTTCCTCCCTGCAATTCCCAAAGGACAGCAGGGAATGTAGTTGTGAGGAGATGCCTCCTCACACAGCCCCTGGGAGGAGACAGGCAAGCAGAGAAGAGGAACCAACACAGACAAACGTATTCTACAGCGAATAACACCTTATATGCTCTTCATTCCATCATGTTAGTAGAATAAGCCATGGCCTGACCCCAGTGAACATAAACCACAAAAGGAGTTCAGTGACTCCTGTGAGGATCTGGAGCCACCAACGGGGTGATTTGATGTGATTAAATGGGGTCTTTGAATCAGGAATACCTTAAAACCTCTCACTGCCAGGAGCAAGGAGGTAAGAGCAAGGAAAAAGTAACAGTCTATCATCTCCCCTGTTTCCCATACTGTTTCCCAGACTGTCTTTTACTGGTCACCACTGGGAACTGAGTCACAGCCTCCATGGCTTATTGGTCTGACTGAATATGGAAGTTCTTATGTCTTTATGTTATGGTCTGAATCTTTAAGTCTCTTCTGACTGAACTGCTACAACCTCCTTTCTTATCCCTTCCATCCTTGGACCCATGCACCAAGGAAGAATTAGCAGAAGAGTCCAGCCAAGGCCTTGACCAACCCTTTTGTCTGAAAAGGATCAGGGCAGGAAACAAATACAGGACAAGGCTCCTTAAGGGAAGCCCATAGCCTCAGTCCATGGTGTCTTGTGATGTACTGGCCTTCAGGCTCTCTGGGATGGTGGATTGTGCTGCTCTTCTTGGAAGTTGGGCTACACTTGCACAATTCAGTCCACATCCAGGGCTGTAAAACAAGTGGAAATGGCATAAACAATATTACCCAACATGAAGATGAATATGAAACCTTCTATCATCTAATCTTTTAGGCTAGGGGACTTTAACTGCCTCTGCAATTTCTTCCTAGTGATGCTGTAATTGTGTCCGAAGCAGCAGTTCAGCGCCCAGTCCCCTCATCTCCCATTTCTCCCCTCTCTCCCGTGACTCTTAGCCCTTTTGAGAAGGTAGCTCTCTGCTGTCTATGTTCTCATTTCTCTGATGTCACTGCCACACTCTCCAAATTGTGATACCTCCCTACTGAGGTAAGAATAACTCCATATTTCTTAGCTTCTGAGTTAGGAGGGAATGCATTCATGCCAATCACTCTGACTCTAGGAAAGCTCAATTCACTAACTTATAATACAGCTCAACGTGTTTCAAATTCCACCTCCTGCCATTTACAATGTGATGTGAATTTCTTTTCAGTGCTGCCAGTGAGGGCAGTTGTTGCTGTTTCTGGAGCACAGACTTGCTTACTTTTTCCCTACACACAGTGAAAGCAATAATTAATCAAGGAGAAAGGAACTGTGGGGCTCATTGCCGTAGAAGACTGTTATGACTGTTTAACAAGTTTTCCAAAAGGGACAGGTCATTTTCATGAATAGCAGGAGTATTTAAATTTAAATTAAGGCTTATAAATTTAAGCTAGCTTCCATCTACCAAGAGCCAGGAAAAGAGCTGTGGAGGGAAAATTACCCCTGTGAGTATTATGAGTTTCTTCCTCAGGCTTTGAGATGAGTGAGTATGACAAGGTCGGCTTTGCCCTTTCACCAAACATTAACTGTGCGGCAGGTCTCCTGTTAGTCACTAGCTTTCTTGCCCGATTTGGAATGTGTCTTCTATTCACCGTCCACCTCAGACTCCAATCTGGCTACGCAGATACACAGGGTAAGCTCCTGAGCCCAGCAGAACAGTCTCATGTCAATAGTGCCTGAAATGAGGGGACCCTCATCTTAGTCAGTATCCTTCTAAATGCTTTACCCATACTAAATTACGATAATAACATTCACCAGCCGTTCCTGTAAATGAGAGGAGCGTTCTCAGGTGGCTGGCAAGAGATGTTTCCTTTGTGACATCAATTGACCTCGCTGCAGTCCTCCACTTCGGTGCCCTGCAGCCTCCGCACACTATATTAACCCTGCTGTTTCTCCCTCCCCAGTGTGAACCTGGCACAGTTGGTTCTCAAGCTTTTCCTGCCCTTGGCTACGAATTGCATTACTGCCACTGTGATTTCTCCACTAGTAGTAGTTAGGAGACAGAAACAAACAGAAGCCATGTGCTCTGGGCTCTTTACAAATAAAAACAAACTTCGAGTCTCCGGTTGGGACTCTTACTAAAAAAGAAAGGGAAAAACAAACAAAAAAAGGGAAAAGGTTAAAACTATTCTGTGCCTGGGGTCACATCCCTGCCTGAGCCATTGAGAAACTCTGCAGCTGTGTGTTTCTCAGCCTGACTATACTGGTGTTTCCATTAAAACCCTAATGACCATTAACACCAGCAGAGTGGTGGCCCAGACATCACAAAAGCAAATCCTGCCCCTCACCCGTTTGTGCTGCTTTCCCAAGGCAGCAATGTGGTGGGGAATGTGACTGGGGAGGGACTGCAGCCGGAAAAGCAAAATGCTTGCTTCACTGCTCTGTTAGCCCCAAAGACATGAAGCTTTTTAGCAGGTGAAAGCATTTACTTACCATCCGTGCCACACAGAGTGTCTCAGAAAGAGAATGAGGTCATGGTACAAGGTTGCTGATACCCAAAGTATGGCTTTTGCTGAAGGTAGTGGGGCATGGGAGCCAACTGTCCCTGTTTCATGTCCAAAGCATTATTTGACAAGGTTTCAGGCATCATTTTGGTAAATTCCAGCTGCTGGCTACATTTATACTTTACTTAATTTTACACCAGGAACACATCTTCCCTCAGCACAGGTGGCTTTTTGAAAACAAGGAGAGTTGTGATCGTAATTATCTGTAGAGCCTGGGAGTTCCCAGGGCAGACCAGACTCTCTTACTCTGGATCGTGAACATATATCACTAAAAATCTGCCTCTGTCCCAAGCGTTTTATAATCCAAACAAAAGTCAACGGCTAGATGCAGACACATGGGCAAAGAAGACAAAAGAGTATGACCAAGAAGTAGTAAGAAGGGCAGAGATCATGCAGGCAGTAGATGCTGAGGTTGTCTTTATATTCCGAGCCACAGAAGAGAATGTGATTTTGATGATGAGGATCTTACTGGGGGAAAAGCTCTTTTTAGGGACGGAACGAAAAAATCTACAACTATTTGTTTGATCCTATTTGCCCCTGCAGCCAGTCCAAGTCCTGCTGTAAATCTTGTGGGATTAAGGTTTCTTCCAGCCAGATTTAGTGATGTTTCAGCATATGGGATGATTAAACTGCATCTAAATGGAGGCATGCAGCAAGAATTATTTTTTTTCCACCACTCCTTTATCTTCTCTCTGTCAAGAAATACATTCAGGTGGCAAGCGTGCTGGATCTGTTTTGTTGTTAGAGCTCTCAAAAGCAATTAATTTCATGCCAGTAACTCTACAGTTTGACCTGAATTTCCTCAGTTTCTAGTCCCCTGCCTCCCTCTCCCCCTAGAAGCAGTATTTCAAACTCCTTCCTTAATCTGCTAATTCTTAACCTGAAGGAAGTGAATAAAACATCTAGATGAACAGCAGCCACAGGACATTTATGTGCAGAAGGATAAACAGAGAACAGACCTTAATAGCACGTTTCAAAGTCTGTCCCGAGCCCGGTGGGTTCCTGCGCTTCAGCACGAAAGTCAGTAGGTGTTGGTTGCCTAATTTCTTTGACAGTTTAACCATGAACCTTTGCCTTTTGTTAAGAAAGGAAATTTTCAAAAAGTGAGACGTGTCTCTGACACCGAGAGCAACGCTTTGGGGTTTTGTAGCCTGAGTAAAAGTGAATGGATCTGCGCAGATGGAGATTTGTTTTCCAAATTGGCTCCAGTCATGAGTCACTGAGGCTCTCAAAACCAAATACCAGTTTCATACCTGGAGCCTGAGTTGTTAAACTCAGAAGCTGTTTTAGCATTGACTTAGTAGAGTTATACCTCTGAGCGTCTTTCTGTAAGTTGCAGTATCTCATATGTGGGAGGTCTTCTGTTTGTTTTTTTGCTGCATTGCTGTGAAATCTTTGAGAGATTTGTGAGGCTGAAGAACATAACAGAATTGCTTCTGGCCCTAAGACTCACTAATTGAGTCTTAGGAAAAGTGCAATAAGTGTTTTATGATAGCAAAATAGTGTTTGTTATTAAGAAGGCTGGCTTGTTCGTCATGCAAAAGACCTGAGGCAACAGAAAAGTTGGTTGCTGGAATGTGCCTTCTCTTTTTGCTGTCAGTTATAGTTGGGCAGGCTTGAGGACGCTGCTTTCTGTGTTTGTCCCATGTTGTTTAGTAGCTTCCTGTGCAATCAGGGAGACTGACACAGCAAATGCAGAATCCCAACCTGATGATCCCGGGAAACCACCAGCTGTTTGAACCCCTGTGGAAGTGATTTTAATAGCTGGAGCGTTTTGCATTTAGCTGAGAAAAGATCATTTAATTGAAGACTCTGTAACTGCAAAACTGCCATTTGGCACTCGTCTTCCTTTACTGTTTCACAAAGAATGAGAAGAGAAATGATCTTGTCTTAGATGACTGAATCTGCAATGAGTAACATTCTGCCTACCTTCAGTGCTACGTCGGCTGCTGGCATCAGCGTCCTGCACTGGCTGCCTCCTGGAGCCGTTTTCAGCAGCGAGCACTATTTAAGATGTCCCCTCTTTTGTTTTATGGCCCTGTGTCCCAACTTACTGTAGCTCATATTTTATGTTGCATCTGAATGGGGGCTGGGGCAGGTCTAAAACCAGACACAAATATTTTCTGGTGAAGGAGGATATGCAGATCTGCCTTGTTTAAGAAAGCTTGGTACAGCCAGCTAAGCCCAGGACTGAAAACCGGGCAGTCCATGCTCTCCTAATGGGTCTGAAAACTTTGAGCTTTACACAGGTGGGCCTGTTCAAGAGACTAATTGAATGTAAACTATTCCATTTTTGCCACTCCAGCACAGGTGTTTGTCACCAAATCTCCTGTGAACAACGCAACAGACTCCAGTGCAGCCTGGTTGTTTAGGGGCTTATCAATTCTATTTGAGATTATAATGGAGCGGATGGGATGGAGTGGAAGGGAGCAAAACTGCTAACCAAGGCTGAAATGACCATTTGAATATTTGAGTCCTTCCAGTAGATCCTGTTTCACTTGCTTGAATTGATTCTTGTCAAAGGGAGCTCCTCGTGTTACCAAAACAAATTGTTGTACGTGGCTTTGCAAAAATTATGCTGTGGTTTCTGGAAGAAAGGTGTAGAGCAAGGGAAGGAAGCACAGATTTTGCCGTCCTCCTGTTGCTGTTTTATATTTATGTCATTTATTTGCGTTGTGACTACACTGCAAAATCCAAGCTTTGGCTTTGCACTGGCTGTGCAATTTACACTGGGAGCCAGAGAATGGGACCAGACCCAGGTATGTTTGCTGGTAAAGATACAAACTGCAGAGAGCCTCAGAGACTGTTACTGCTGACCCGTTGAACAGTCAAACCTCCTGTTTCATAGTAAGTAAGAGAGGTAATGGAGGGGGATAAACCATGAGGAATTCTGCAAGTGAACAGAATTAGCTTGTTTATTTTGTATATTCATTAATGTGTATGTGTATATATCGCTATATATGATGATTAAAATGTATTTCCCTGTTTAGGAGTATCAGATGCCTGCGGAATATTATCCACTGGAACTTGATCACCACATTCATCCTGAGGAATGTGATGTGGTTTCTGCTTCAAATGATAGATCACAACATTCATGAAAGCAATGAAGTAAGTGCTTGGAGGTGGTATGTCTCTGTCATGTAGTTTGGGGACAGGCAGGGATGCTGAATTTGTTAGAAATGTTACGAAGGGCACCTGTCCACATGCTCAGAGTGACTTTCATGTAATTTCAATAAGATGAAGAAAATGAGTGTAGATTTGCTAAATTTTCATTTATTTCTTCATTACTGAATATCCAAAGAGTATTTAAAGTGAAAATCCCACCCAAAAGCTTCTCTCTCATCTTCATTGACCGTAGATACTTTCCAAATTTATATACTGTGAGACACAGTATTGGCAAGACACTACATTTGGTGTTTCTTGAACATTTATGTCAGAGCATCTTGCAGTGATGTGTACTTGTGTAGGAAAAGCATTCATTCCAGAGAGCAACATGTCCGTCAAGAGAGTACAGAAGTAATTGATTGGGCTGTTGGGGCTCTGAGTCAGCTACTTTGTGTGGGCACAAAGTGGGCACCTTGCTGTCCAGAGTCAGTGGGACTCCCAAGAAAGTAAGAAATGGGGCCTGAAACAGTACAATTTTTGCTTCTTGATGTCTTTGTGGAAAAAAAATCCATTTTTCTGCTAATCTCTTCTTCACCATGCTGGTCTTGAGGATGAAGCTTTGTGATACGGGCTGCATCCAGCAGCAACTCCCTGTCACTGAAAGGGGTGGCTCCTTCCTTCAGGGACCCAAACGCTTCACTCCAGCTCCTGCTGCTTATTTTGAACTAGCTCTCTTCCTTTTCATGATCCTTTGGGAAGGACTGAACCCTTGGAGACTGAACTCACTAAACCAGTGGAAACTGACCTAGCCAATAAAAAATCAAGGAAGAATTTTCTGCTGGTGTAGTGATCGAAGTCAGCTTTCTGGTGGGTGATTGAGAGTCAGAGCCAGTTCAAGGGACTGGACAAATGCACACAATAAAAAATTGAAAGGCTGAAGGGGACGAGAAGTGAGGCATCTTCTTTGCATGCCATTGAGCGCTCTTGACGAATACACCATGTCACAATACTCCCATTTCACTTACTCTCCATGTTATTTCTTGTTCACTCAAGTAACACCCAACTGCAGATGTTTGTCTGAGTGAGGACATTGAATCAGTCCCTGTGTAAGTACTGTAATGTCTCCCACTGTTTAGTCACCCAGCAGCCCAAATAATACGAGGATTTTAGAGTGGATTAAAAGCATCCACTCTAAAAGAAAAAGCATTTTTCTTGATTTTCGTGGGGACTAGTTCTTTTTGATAGTCCCTCGGCAGAAGTTTTTACTGTTCTCATTCCCATTGTAACATTCTTACAGTGGAATACTCTCCTTTCAGGGTTGTCCCGTAATATTTACCTCCATAATCAAGCAAAAGCAGTGTGCTACAAGCACATATGCACACACATACGCGCGCGCACACACACACCCCCCTTCATACTTTTTCAGTTTGGAAACCATATAGATTATGAGCTGGATCCATAGCTGATACCAACCAATGTGGCTCCACTCACGTAGAAACTGGTCCTGTAGAAATTGAGAACCACCTCAGGAGCCTGGTTATCCATTTGTTTTAATGTCAGCTGGGCACTCATCATCCTTGGTTATCTTTTCAAATGTAAGATTTGACATCTGAACTTTAATCCCATGCTTTGGGAAAACAAATTGAAAATTCATTAGTACCTAGATAAAGAAGTCTAAGATTCTAAGGTTTTGGGGGCATCTATTCATAACTCTGTATTATTATTCAATCAGATGCTCCTTTGAGAAGCTGTAGCTTCTCTTAACTCACTGTTTGCTTTGTCTGTGTTTCTGACATTTTCAGGCTACAGAAGATGGGGGCATATGAGCTTTAGTGTTGACAGTTTTATGCTGAATTATTTACTCTCATGAAAATACTGCAAATCGTAATACAAATTTTTGCAGTTATTTAGGAAAAATCAGTTAAGAGTCAGGCACTCAAATGCCTTTGCGACCACGATGCACCAAGGAAAATATAAACCTGTAAATATAAGGACAAATCCTCACATGCGTCATTTTTCATTGACTCATCTTTTCTCTGCAGAACACTGCAGTCTTTTTGGGAATGTGCTTTATACAAGCTTAGTGATAACTTTGTTACGTTCTTATTGTGGTGTAAATCAGAGTCAATATAACACCACTGAAATCAATGGGAGCAACATCATTTATGCCAGCTAATGATGTGATCTCTTCTGTGCTTATCAGTGGAGATTAAATAATGCAGTTACAGAAGCATCAGGGACTCAGTGTGGGAACGTTTTGCATGAAGTTATAGTGCTTATGTTAATAAATCAAGAAGGGGAATTGCTGAAGATATCTGGAGCCTAATGGTGGATACACGTGGGGATCAAGAATCCTCGGTCAAATAAATGAAAAGGTATAAATTAATGAGTTCTGCTAATTGGGTTTATTATTTAATAAAAATAAATCCACAGTTCCAAAAGGAATTGCTCAAAATTCATTTTATTCTGGTTTCCTATGGAAATGATGCAGAGGGAGAACTCACCACCATCGTGTGTATTTGTCTGTGTCTGTCCCAGTACCTTCCCAACCCACTGGCCAATTCTACTCAGTTGTGACACAGGAACAACGGGCTCAGATATAATTATTTTTTACAATTCTTGTGAAAATGGGCAGCTGTGGAGAGGACAAAAACTGTGTAGGTGTTGCAGCTGAGGAAAGGAGTGGAACAAAAGTCTAGGCATTCTATCAGAGAATTTACATGAGATTGAGTCCACAGGGAAAGATTGAATTAATGCTCCTACCTTTGAAAAATCAAATGTGAGACTTGGAGTCTTTGGAAACCTGGTCTTATTAGTTTGGGTCTCAGTCAGGAATGGAGCCAAAATATTCGTTAGCCAAAAATACGGGGGCGGGGGGGAGTTGTTTGCGGTTTTATTTTCCTTTGCTCAGGCCAAGAGGAGAAAAAAAAGAAAATTTCATTTGGTTTAAGCAAAACTTTCAAAACAAAATGTTTCATCTTCTTCTCAGTTACTCTGTTTTTTAATCTTATTTTACAGATGAAGCCAAACTAAATTTCAAATCTTAATGAAATAATACAGAAATGAAAGCTTTAACACACCCGAAAGATTTCTTCTGTTTATTTCAGCTCGATAAACAGAAGTGATCACAACTTGTGAATGCGCTATCATTTTGTAACTGTGTTTCTTGTCCAATAAATTCTTAGTCCACAGAATTTTGCTGGGTATAGTGTATCTGCTGCTCTGTTGACTGCCTAGAGATCATCAATACCTCATGCATATGAAGTCTGAAATAAAATTAACTGAGGGTCAAAAGTTTCAAATACTTTAGTACAGTTAATTAAAAGGCTGGAGAATAGTGAGACCAAAATGACATCAATGATACCAGCTAACATAGGTAATTAATGTTATGCTTCAGGGAAAACGCTGAATGTCTGCTCAGTTCGAAAGACATTTTCATGGACTTCTGTGTGGAAATTACCATCAGCAGTTACTTGTGATTTATTGATGAGATGTTACCGTCTGCCTCTCTGCAGCTAATTGTGTATTCCACAGCTGTGCTCTCACTGCACAGCCATTAGGAGAAGATGCCTTTACTGATACAAAATTCCCCTTGAAGTTACGGCAAAATTCAGAGGTGATGTGTGTAGTGATGAGACTTACACACTGAAGCACTAATGGCAGAGGGGATGAAGTAGCTGATAAAAGCATATCTTTAAAGTAAAATATCTTTTTTCTACATGTCAGTGGTGCTTCTTCCCTTCAGTGGAAATGAAGCAAGACTGTGACATTAACTTTTGTCTTATATTTTCTTTGAATTGCTCAGCAGGTGGGCTATACCGCCTAAGATATGCTTAGACTTTTATGTCGTCTTTGGATATGACCCTAGGCTATGGCTGTACCTCTCTGAAAGATCATCTGTAGTCAGATGTCCGGCCTCCTCTTGTCTTCTTTCCACATGGCTGCTTCTTGAGCTGCTTGCAGGCTGCTGGTGTGGACGTGCCTTGTGGCATGTTAACTTTCCAGATGTGCTTAGGTACAGGAGATCCTGCATGTTGTGGTCGAAGCCAAGCCTCAGCAGAAAGTCACAGACATAGCTGTGAGTTGCTGGCAGCACCTAAGATATTCTGATTCCAAGTCACAGGTATAAACCTGCATCCTGTAAATGAAGCCTACCATTGATTTTTAAGGGAAAAACAAGATATAGAATTTTTTAAATGCTCTCACCATGATTTTAAAATATTCTTTTCTCTTTCCTTTCCAGCCCTGGTGTCGATGTATTACCACTGTCTACAATTATTTTGTGGTGACCAACTTCTTCTGGATGTTTGTGGAAGGCTGCTACTTACACACCGCTATAGTGATGACTTATTCCACAGATAAGCTGCGGAAATGGGTCTTTCTCTTCATAGGATGGTGTAAGTGCCTTGTGTGTTTAAAATGGTGTTACGTGGTACCTGGCATTACAATGATAAAGACAAGAGCAGCAAGAATAAACTTTAAAAATCCCACTGTGGTGAAATCTGACATTCAAAGTTAGCTTTGTCAGAACAACATGAGATCAGGTTTAGTTCTTCACTGTGGTGATGACATAAAGCTAATAGATTATTGCTGGATTTATCTTCTTCATTTAGATCCTCAGGCAGATGATGTTAAGGAAAGAAAGGGAACTCCCAGGCTCAGCATTTTGGGAATGCAGCAGTTCATACCATGCCCCTTTCACTGATCAGCAAAGCAGTGATCACAGCCCCTTATACACTGCTGCCCCACATGGCGTGGACCAGAAGAGGCACTGCCCATGCCCTGTGGACCACTCAGTCTCCAGAGACAGATGAGACACTTCTAAGTGAGGAGCTAACTAGAAGAGAAGCCTAATTATCTGCCAGTCCAACCTTACAGCTGTCTTTTGAGCTGCTGAGGGGTTTGTTCCTAGAAAAGAACCCTTGACAGAGTCACATGTCACCTTTGTACTATCCTTGTGGCTACTCAAAGACAGAAAAATAGCTCATTGAATGCCATTACCCCCTTTCTACTGTGTCAGCCTGGGCTGGAGCAAAGGCTGCTCCTTTTCCTCTAGCTACATCAACATAAGCTGGTCCATCAGTACAGGCTGGGAACCAACTGTCAGATCAGCAGTCCTGCTGAAAGGGTTGTAGGGCTTGCTGTGGATGCAGGCTGAGTATGAGCCATCAGTGCCTTCTCATCATGAATAAGGTAAAACACATACTCTGTGGCCAGAAGATTGAGGGAAGTCACTAATACTTTCTGCTCAGCTTTGGTAAGGCTGCGTTTGGAATACTGTGATCAGTTTGGGGTCTTTTAGGTCAAAGAGGATGTGAAAAAAATGGAGATTGTCCAGTAGAAGGCTGTCAGTATGATCAGGTATTTAGAGGACGTGACCTGTGAAGTGAAGCTGAAGGAGCCGAGCTTGTTGAGTCTGGCAAAGAGGAAGCTAAGGAGGGATCTGTTAGGTACCAAGAATGATTTGAAGGATAATTACAAAGATGATGGAGCCAAATTCTTCTTGGTAATAGCAGATATTATAAGAAGGGACAGTGACCACAAATTGCAGACTGGGAGGTTCCAGTTGGACATTAAGAAAACAGAAAATTTACCAAAAAGGTAGTGCAACATTGAACAGATGATGTAGAAGCTGAGGAATCACTGACCCTGGAGGTACTGAAAATTCAGCAAAGCTAAGCCCTAGCTGAAGTGAGGTAGTGTTGATAGTTTTGCTTTGAGCAGGAGATTGGACTGAAAACCTTCAGAGGTCCTTTCCAAATATCCATTATTTGAACTTGGCCAGGAGAGGTTTGGCAAGACAAGCCCCATGTGGACAGCTTGTTTACTTGAATGCAAAATCTCAGGTCAAACAGAACTTGTGAATTTGTCAGTTCTTTTCTGTTGAAAGAAGAAAGGTGGAAAAAAGTTGTAAATATTTTATTTTCTGGAAGTAGAATGACATTTTGTTCAGAAATGCCTCTTCCTCTCAGAATTGAGCAGAAATAATTGACTTGCAGTTCTGAAGGCAGAAACAGCCTTTAAAACAAAATATGTCATTCAATCCAAGATCAAATGAGAGGGAAGAGGAGTTGTAGAAGAAAGAAAATGTTTATGTGGGGAATCGTTTTAATTTTTTTTCAATATTTTTCATTTCTGTCTCCAAACTGGAAAATCAGCTGCTCACGCAGTTCTCACAGACCCCCTGACTGGTTTGGTCCTTAGTATTTTCCCTCTCTGCCTCTCTCAGAGCCCTCTGGGTCTCTGATTACTAACATAGGAGTGGTGTGAGCTGAATATATCTTTCCTCTCACCTTTTTGGGTGCTTTCTGGCTCTGCTTTGCCTTCCCACACACAATCTTTTACCATCCTCATTCTCAAATCCCTGTTCTTCGCTTCACAAGGAAAAGTAAAATGTTTTCCTCTAGGAAAAAGGACGTGGCTACATTTTGTCTGTTCATGCCTAGCAAGAACATGGGGGAAACAAGTGCACCAGACTCTGTGAGTTAATGGTGAACAAGATGGAAGACAACACTGTCACTTGCAGGGTACAAGAGCCACCAGGGGTGGTGGTGCAGGGGATCAGATCTGCACTTGCTGGGGTGAAAGATCATATAATCATAGAATCACAGAATGGTGTGGGTTGGAAGGGACCTTGAAGATCATCCAGTTCCAATGCCCCTGCCCTGGGCAGGGACACCTCCCACTAGACCAGGTTGCTCAAAGCCCCATCCAGCCTGGCCTTGAACACCTCCAGGGATGGGGCATCCACAGCTTCTCTGGGCAACCTGGGCCAGTGTCTCACCACCCCCACAGTAAAGAATTTCTCTCTGATATCTAATCTAAATCTACCCTCTTTCAGTTTAAAACCGTTACCCCTCATCCTATTGCTACAGTCCTTGATAAAGAGTCCCTCCCCATCCTTCCTTTAGGTCCCCTTTAGATACTGGAAGGGGCTTTAAGGTCTCTGCGGAGCCTTCTCTTCTCCAGGCTGAACAACCCCAACTCTCTCAGCTTGCCCTCATAGCAGAGGTGCTCCAGCCCTCTGATCATCTTTGCGGCCCACTTAGCAATTCAGTGCCTTTCCTACTGTGTTGTGGTTCCTTCCACTCTGCTTCATCTCTTTAAAGCCTCCATTTTCCACAGAAAAGGCAACAAATGGGAGATTAAAAGGCCGTGCTGACTTCTACCTGAGGGTTTAAGTTATGTTGACTCATGAATTCACCTTAGAGTAGCAGTGATTTCAGAGGGATGTGAATCTGGAAATTGGAATGAGGGATGGAGCTAGAGAGGCTTGTCATGTTGTTTGGTTTTGCCTGAGGTGACAGGTTAAAGGTAAAGGGAAAATGGAGAGGGGAAACTCTTGTCGTCCAATTTTGACATCAATCCAGCCTTTGCCTGGAGAATGCCTGGGTGAAAGAGTTCCTGTTTCCACCAGGAGGTTTGTGTCAAAAGGCCGGCTCCTCACTTCCAGTTTCCTCCTCCATCAAATCCCCTTCAAACCAGCTGGACTCTGAAGGTCTAACACAAAAGAAGAACGAGGGTAAGGCTCTGAACATGAGACTAGTATAACAACCGAACTGGAAGGCGGAGGGTATGGTACTGCTGGGACATTAAGTGTACAAATGCACCTCATCTACTGCCATGAGGTTGCACGCTCAAGGAGCACTTCTGTGGCACCTTCTGGGTATAATTGAGAAAGCAAGTCCCGTAAAGCAAAGTGCATGGCCTTGATAAGAACTCACATGCAGACACGGAGCATACTGCACATCATAGGTAGAATGATAAATATATAAAGTTAAGAGTAGCTGGATCCTTTAGAAAGGGCAAACAATGAATGAATTCTGACTTTGCCAGATACCAAGGGATTCTTTCTCATAATCCCGTTTCACAGGGAAGACCCAACTAAAAAATTGTTGAAAGTTTTGAAAATGGACTTAATCCAAAGAGTCTAGTAAGTTTACAATCTTCTTGCAGCCTGGGAAATAAAAATCTAAACACCCACCTCCAAGTGATGTCTCTAAGGTTTTGCCATATCAACTGCAGGAAAATTAAAAGGGACCAAAATTGCCTTTAAGCCAGGCAAAATTGTTCTCATCACTTACATAGAAATAGAGGTATTTATGTGTGTTTGTTAATAATTTTGTTAACTTTTCTTACTGGCAGAAGAGTTTCCTCTTGAGAAGGTATTTTTTATATGTATAAATGAAGAGGTCTTAGCAATTGTGATGTCCCAAGTATACCAAGATAGGACCACTTGTATTTAGAGTCTTCCCGTTCATTAACCAAGACTTTCCTCACACAAATCTGAATCTACATCGATATTATCCATGCATGGGTTGTGATTAACTTCTGATTTTTTTGCTGTTGCAGGTATTCCTTGCCCCATCATCATTGCCTGGGCCATTGGCAAACTCTATTATGAAAATGAACAGTAAGTGATGTTAACATTTGTGTTTATGTAGCGCTCTCAATAAATTTTGAAATGTCTGCAGGCTGAACTCGTGATTTAGAAATAATCCTGATGATTGATAGGAAAGAGGAAAGGTCACATCACCTCCATCCAAATCCAGACCATCTCAAATTTCAGAGCACTACTTGAATCAGCTTCCAAAAATACTTTTCCCAAATATCCTTGGCCAAGCCCTGAAGCTCTCATTTGATAGTTTTATACATGATTTACAGTCAGGGTAATCTCCTTCAATGGGAGTTTTGCTTGAGTAAATCCTTGGTAAAAACAACAGTTGAGTGCTAAAGGATTTAGCCATCTGGGTGTGCAGAATTCAGTTGACAGTCCGCCAAGAGTAGTTTTATGGGTGGAATTTTTGCATTTCTGTTTCTGGCTTTTCCAATTGGAAGCAGTTAGTTAGTGCATGAAATTGAAAAATATGGGAGATAAAGAGGCATCTGTGTTTGGGGAATTTTTCCCTCAAACATCGATACTGGTCAGATATAGCTCAGCTTGTACTTTTCAACTACTGTTTGGATCAATGTCTATTGTCTGTTACAACTCCCTTCCCTAACCTTAAAAAAATGCTTTTCTCCATGAATCTGTTTTTCATACGACCATACTGTTTGTCTGTCTGTAGCGCGTCTGATTAAATGTAAGTGTCTACCTTGTAGGTGTCTGCCTCTGCACTAATCTGTGGTCTCTTACGATCAGCGGTGATCAGTCAAAACAGTAAATGCAGTCTGGGGTGCATTTCATCACATCTGGAAGGAGATGTCCAAAGTAGGTTGGATGAATTAGACTTACATGCTCCATTTCTCCAGACTAGAAGGCAGATGGATAGGTTGACTGGATGAGCTTTGGGCATCCATGCTGTAGGCATGGGAGGAATTCTGTTATGCACTACTAAGGTCCTCTTCTCTGCTCCACACAAACTTTTGAACCCTTCCCCAATCTCTCTTCTGTAGCTTTAATGATGACTTTGAAGGTGAATCTAATTCCCAGGAGTTGCATTTATTGGCAAGCAGACAGACACCCTTTGACTGAGGGAGTTTTGTGTGATTCTATCCCTGCCTACAATAATCATACAGGAGAATTCATGCTGTTGTCTCAAAATGTCAAGAGAAACTTCTGTTGGAACCTGTTCCTTGGGTGTCCAAGTCAATCAGCCCTAGGCGATAAACCTCATCACCAAATTTCTGTAATTTCTGTGTTCACAGACCTTATTTCTGAATGGGTCAAGGATCACAACATTCTGGGTCTACTTCATGGTCACATTCCTTGTAGTTGTTACCTTGCACAAGGTCTCAGCTGTCTCATTGTGCTGAATTAGGGCTTTCAGCTCTAGAACTAGAGCTGGAAGAACTAGTCATCTTAAACAACACAAAACAAAATAACCAAAACTTGTGTCTTGAAACCTGGAGAGGCAAAACACCACATGCTTTAATAATGGCAATGCACATGAAACATTCCTGTTGTGAGTGAGTTCAACACCAAGGTTTGAACACCTCATTTTGAAAGACTGCTCATCACTCCCAAAAGAAATAATGGAAAGTAGGACCCCTGATAGAAACACCCCACAACAAGCGGGATTGCACTGCACACAAGGTGGATAGATGAAGAAACCACTGCATCATCTGTACCACTACCTCCTTTTACCATCATTATATACCCACAAAATGTGAAAGAATATCCCCGTGATATGTCATGGCTATGAAGACAGACATATGTTTACATAGGTATGACTGCTACCTTTCACCAGCGAAGGTGTGATTGACCCAGATCCTGCGCAACAAAAGAAAGGGGGATACAAAATTCGTTCAGCAGGGCAAAAAAGACAAAGTGATCCTATTTGGTATGCAGAATATCCAGGCTGTTGCTGTTGGGTCTCTAGGCTCAAGCTCTCTGCCTTGGGTGGATTATCAAATGGAGCTTGTGCTTTTAAATCCATATCATGGACAAACCTGTACTCATATACGTCATTTGCCTCACATGCTTACTGATAAGAAAGGCACGAGGTTACTCTTGGTCAACCCAGACAATTAAACCTAATGTCTTGTGGTGTTTTCACCTTTTTGTCTTTAATGCTGGTGTTTGCCTTGAAGTGAAACATTCACATACATCCTCACTGCACATCATAGCTACTTCAAATGTGTTATGTGTTGAGAAAGTGTAGAATTTGGCTTCTGCTCACCGTAGTGTGAGGTGTAATGGCCTGGAGCTTCAGTGTTGTGCTCGCTTATTGTCAGTGGTGGGACCAAGATTCATATACTTTACTCTGCTTGAGAAATCGAGACTGCATGCTTCAATAGAGCCGTTCCTTTCATCTAGCACACGCACCCAGGCAGACAGACAGACCTCTTCTAAATGAAGAGCTGATAAAGGCATTAAGCTGTAAGGCAAAGGCTATTAAATGAAATCTGCCTTTTGCATTTGTAGTGATGCAGAGGAGACTCAGTAAAGTAAATGAACCGAAGCAAAACAAGACATGAATAACTTGCTGAGGGCCTGTCAATTGTCATAAATATTCAGTCATCTTCTCAAGCATTAAAGCATGTGATACTTCAGATAGCCCCTGCTCACTGCCTCCGGCCTGAGGAAGGGGGCAGGTCCTGCTAAATATCAAACTGAAGCACATGTAGGAATGCACCTCTGGTACGTGTGTGTGAGATGTGCGGATGCGGGTATTTAACTTACTTATCGTCTATTCCCTTCTCCAGTCCATCGCCCATTGGGATAGTTTAGACTAAACTTTGTGGCATTTACAAAATCCTTTCTCTGTGCTGGAATGATGTAGAAATCATAGAATCATAGAATCATAGAATGTGTTGGGTTGGAAGGGACCTCTAAAGGCCACCTAGTCCAACCCCCCTGCACTAAGCAGGGACATCTTCAACTAGATCAGGTTGCTCAGAGCCTCATCAAGCCTGGCCTTGAATGTCTCCAGGGATGGGGCCTCCACCACCTCTCTGGGCAACCTGTTCCAGTGTCTCACCACCCTCACTGTAAAGAACTTCTTCCTAATGGCTAATCTAAACCTGCCCTGCTCTAGTTTAAAACCATTGCCTTTAAATCATGCCTTTAATTTGATTTTCCTAAGTGTGTGCAAATACAGACAGATGAGACAAAACTAATCCCTGGCTTTGAGAAATAATTACTGTTGGGATGCTGGAGCATCTCTCATGCAAGGAGAGGCTGGTTGGGAGTGTTTAGCCTGGACAGGAGAAGGCTCAGGGGGATCTTATCAATGCTTATAAATATCTTACAGGAGGGTATGAAGAAGGTGGAGTCAGACACTTCTCAGTGGTGCCCAGTGACAGAACAAGAGGCAGTGGCACAACTTGAAACACATGAAATTCCATCTGAAAATCAGGAAACACCTTTTTACTGTGAGGGTGGATGCTGGAAGAGGTTGCCCAGGGAAGTTATGGAGTCTTTATGCTTGGAGCTACTCAAAAGCCAGCTGGGCACAGCTCTGAGCAACCTGCTTCAGCTGACTCTGCTTTGAGCAGGGGGGTGGACTAGACAATCTCCAGAGGTCCCTGCCAACCTCAGCTATTCTGTGAAAGCAGGCTGATCTCCCCAGTCAGCCTAGTGGTTATGCTCCATTTATCTTGACCACTGGGAAATCAAGTGTTATTCCCCCATGAGGTTAGACCTAGCAAGCTGGACACAGGCAGACAACACGTACTTTCCTGCAGCTTCCAAGACTGTTTGGATATTCCAGTGGACAGCACAAAATTCAGAACAAAATGGGAAACTTCTCTTCTTCATCTGAGTATGCATTTGAACTCTAGCTTAAGTTGTTTGGAGGTTGAACTGGAGTTCATGTTATGTAGCTCGTAATAGTTTAAGAGCTCAAAATAGCACACAGGAAGAATGTTAAGAAAATGTTTCAACCAGCTTCCTAATTTTTTCATTTTTGTTCTTACTAGGGACCATGTTCTGCAAATTGAGACAAATATAATTGGTACTGTGGCAAATATCCTGTCTGGCGTTTAGCAATTCTTTAGCAAAATCTGACAACTCTGAAAAAAGTGCTGTTAAGTCTCAATAAAAAAAGGCACACAAATGATTAAGAGTTACTGTAATTTCATTGATGGACAGTTGGTAAGGGGAAGAACATCAGTAAGATCTAATTAGCAGTAATGATAAAACCAGTGTTGGTTTTTGTTATATAAAGAACTATCAGAGAACCATGAAGAATATTAATTAGTGCTATTCAATAGAAGTGTGTTTATGTATCTGAGTCGAATCAGAACTGTCTTTCTCAATTTTCCTCTTCAATATTCAGGGAGTGTTTGTTTATTCTTTCAGAGGTAAAAATAAAAAAGAAAAAGAAAAAAGGAAAATGGCTTTTATTTCACACAGATGAAATTAAGCTTCTGATGCACCAATTAATTTTCAGTGGTTTAGGTTTCTTTTTCTAGTTTGAAAGAAATGTGCAGTGCTGTTTTTATTGCAGAAATAATGGCTTGTGTTGGATTTAAAGTAAGAGTTAGGATGACAGGCAGAAAAGTTTGCAATATCTCAGCTAAGGTTCCAGTTTAAACGGTTAGACTGTAAATGTGAAATATAGCTAATCAAATGCAAACATATGTAATGTCACTGGCATATCTGTCCTTTCACCCTTACTCACCTGATTTAATGGGTATATTAGAAATATTTAGATTACAATGTAACAGTTCTGTTTTATAGCCTAATGAGATTAACAGCTTCCTAAAAAAGCTGCTTTTTTTTTTCCCCATTAACTCCTGAAGAATCAAGCTCCAATGGAGATGCCTGTGTTGTAGAAGTCTACCTTTGGCCACAACCTTGTTCCCTCAAATTGTGGGAAAGTGTGTATATACGCATGATGTTTCAGTCAGTGCAAACTTGGTCTAACACTGGACTTCAGATAATAAATGTCAGCATTTTACCCTTCAATATGGTCTTAAAGTTGAGCGATATTCAAATTCCAAAGGGCAGTAGCCTTTTCCAGCCTTTGCCCTGGAACCTCATTTGTGCTCTACCAGCTCTGTTCTAAATTCTCTGCTGACTTTTTGTAGCCCACTAAGTTCTGCCACGTGCCTCAGTCTGTTCCTTATTAGTCCCTTTGCTAGATTCTTCTGCTAGAACAGCCAGCTTCCCAGAAACGACTCTTCTAATACCTCTTGGCTCTCTGAGTTCCAGGCAATATGTAATAGTTCTCCCAAAATGCCCTTCAAAAACCTCTCTCAAATGTATGTCTTGCAAGTTCTGGAGAGTTGTGTTTCCTGCTTTGGCATATCTTGCAATTCATTTTTCTTCATATCTTTCCATCTCCATAACAAAAAAAAAAAAAAAGAAAAAACACCCAAAAGGCAGTTTCCTTCATTTAAGGCTGCCCTGGGGATTCTTCTTGGATGATAACTCAGCTGCAGGAAGTACCTTATTCCAAGTCTTGCTCTCATCAACAAATTTTGGAAGATTAGTTGCAAAATTATCAATTTACACTAATTTGCAGTCAGTGCACCAGGGAATAACAGACGTGTTTTATATTTATGAAATATTCAAAGCTCTCTCATTTATTTGGAACTTAAAAGATGTCGAAGTTGAATCAAGAAAAAGCAAACAATTGTGTGATACTGAATTGTGTGCCTAGATATCTGCTGCATATCTCAATATTTCCGTACATTCCGTTCAGTAAGAGGATTTTGCAATGGGCAAACAGCTCCTTCTGGTTTAGCAAGCAACATATTTTGGAGAAAGGTTTTGGGGGCATTATGCGATTCAAAATAATTCTATCTGAACCATAGCTTTTCTTATCTCAATTTATTTGCCTTGAACTTGTGAGGTTGTGTATTACAGACCGCAACCTCTTTGACACAACAGCTACTATTTCTTGAATGCTTGTAAAGGTGCCAATCTGCACCTGTCTCCATGGCCTCCTTGGCTCAGGAATTACCCTTGTTTTCAAGTCTCCAGTGGCACTAAGCTTATCTTTTGTCACAAGAGACAGGGAAGACGTATTTTTTGCTCTATAGACTTTTTATGTGGTATCCACAAAGGGGAAAAAAAAATCTCAGACCTTTGAACTCCAAAATCTACTTCATAAGGTATCTGGAGTGCCAATGACCTAAACTTTAAGGCATTATGATAGCAAAGTTGTCTCTACTTGGTGGAACCAGGATCCAGACCATGTGGCTGTATCTGTACTATTAAATTAGCTGCGCCTGGAATCATTCCTGGATCTGGAGTCCAAATGGCATGGAAAAGTTCACATCCATATTATTAAACCCTCTTGGCTTCCAAATCAGGGTAGGTACCGTTTGCAGAGTATTGGGAATGCTAGCTCCAGATTTGTTCCCCAGGGATAGTTTGGGAGTTGGCTATTGCTTGGCCCAGGCCAAAACTGCAACAAGGAAAATGTAATGGCGTAAATAATTGAGTCCAGGCCTAATTCCAGTTTCTTTTTTGTTTACTGACATAAATATAACTGATTTATTACTCGCGGTTAAGAGAATGAAGTGAGCGTCAGTGGTGGGTCACTGTGAAATCACAGTCTTAGTCTGTTGCATAATACAGCAGGGAGAAAAACACTTGTAATTAGTGGAAGTGAAAGTCAAGCCAGCCCTCAGTGACACATGACACATCCAGGCTCTCTGCTAGTTTAAGGCCCTTCAGTTTACCTGTGCTTTCACTTAACCTAAGCTGATTTCCTTTTGGTGATGTTGGATCAGGTGTTTGCTACGTTCAAATGATGTCCCTGTACTGTTTGCTGGATTTGATGGTCACCAGCTTGGTTCAAAGCCAATGGGGTGAACTCCTTATTCATCCAGCGTCTTATTTAGACAGCATTTCAATGCAGCATAAGACATATTTGATCGTAACGGTCCATACTTTAGGAAATTGAAGTGTTGCTGGACACTGCAATAGTTAACAGGTTTTTTTCCTTACAAAGTATATTTCTTTCATCCGTTTTTGAGAGCCAGCAAGACACCTTTTCTGCATCCTCCTTACAGCAGGTTCTCACATTTCCTGGAAATATTTACATAGGCAATATAAAAACAAAACAAAACAACAACAAAAAAAACATAGTGGAAACATGAATGGTCTAATGGGAGGGGAAAATGGGGCTCAGATCTACGTCCAAACAAAAAGTGGCTTAGTAGCAGAAAACTCAATCACTTGCCAATTATGTTCATGATTAAACAACTCGTGGAAGAAGGGAATGTCTCTCTATGGTGTCTTTGATATTAAAATCTAAAAGAAGTGCATTCTCCTTTATAAATTATTTTCCTATTTGTTTTGTTTCTTACAGATGCTGGTTTGGAAAAGAGCCAGGGAAATATATTGACTACATATATCAAGGGCCAGTGATTCTTGTTCTTCTGGTAAGCACGTATGTGGGTGGAAGGACACTGCCATCTCGCATTGAGGGATAATTTGATAGGCATCTGTGATGATCCACATCTACCTTTATGTAAAATAAAAGAAACAAGGTTAAACTTCTTCAGCTTTTCTCTGAAGTTGCCACAGTAGCTAACACTGCAAGTCAGAAATGCAGTGATCTGTTTTTGGCTGTTTCCTTGACCTTAGGCCATTCTTTCTTTCTCCCTCTGTGATGCTGTTTGCCTTCCTTTGTACAATGTTTTGAGGTGTGGGAAGAAAAAATGTTCAAAAACAGGAGGTACATTACAATATCTGCTCATCCACTTGTGGCTTTTGAGAATTAGGGCAATTTTGTCATGCACATTGATTAGAAAAGTGTAGCAATCGTGGTAAGGAATTGAATGTCCTTGTAGTTATCTACATCTTCTTCATCCCCATCATTACTGCATATTTGTTTGTTAGCTTTTCTGTTTTTCAGTTTCCTTTTCAGTGCCACCTACAGTTAACAGGCTGTTTATCTGTTTACCCAACACTCTGTCTCCTGTGCCAACCAACAGTAGAAGGAAGCTCATTCATAAACCCTTTTGAACCTTCAACTAAAACACAGTAATGCCTTCCCAAAAAATACTCTGTGTGGTTGGAAAAGATCAATGCTATTAGAAAGGACAATGCTGAAAAACCCAATTCTACTCTTCCACTCCTTTGCAGTAAAAGCCACCTAAGAAGAAGGCAGATGCCCTAACAGAGAATTCACAGGGCTCAGTGGGGTCCCCTGCCTTAGGGAACCAAGAGCTGTCCCTTATGCCACTCCAACACCCATGGAGAAGGTGCAAATGCTCCAGAATAGGCAGCCACTGACAGCTTTTTCAAGACTAAGAAGCTTTGCACTCTCACCTTGTCAGTGCTGTGCCTTTCACGTGATTCAGCCTGAAAAAAGCTTCTCTGTTGCCTAGGAAGCCAGCTACTAAACTGAATGTTTCCTAACCTGAAATCATGAGAGTTAATTTCTGTGTTAATTGTTAAGATGCAGCAAACAGATCATATTGTGTGTAGTTGAAAAGACAAAAAAAAGGTAGTAGGCGTCTGTTTTTATCTAAAAAGTCTTTTCTTTATATTGTAAGAAGAGAAATAAAATCAGTGTGATACACACAGTATAATTGTGTGCCACCAAGGGAGCCATCCCAAAAACACAAAGAGCCTCACAGTAAATTGACTCACAGATATAGAGACTAACTCACAAGCAAGTCCTATTTAGACAACACAAGGTAGCAAGTTTGCAATACTTGGAGCGTTCAGTTTTCACATCATTGCCTAGAAGTCTGTGAACCTGTGAATCTACCATAACCCCTTTAGTCAACATGATCTGTAAAATCCTTGGATAGCATCTTAGCTTGGATAGCATCTTAGGTACCTTAGAGTCATAAAAATAGCTTTGTTCTCCCCAGAATGGTAATTTCTATTTAAAGGCCCCAAAGAGGCACAGAAGATGGAGGCACAGTTGAAGGCTGCCTCTATATACAGGGCCTGCCTCTAATTTAGAGCGGCCTTGAGACCCCTCTAAACTGAGCCAGTAACTATACTGCCCTGAACTGACATTGTGTATTGAACCTTTCTACGTTGGACTGCACTTGAGCTCTAATTAAAGCATGAATGAGATAACAACAGTAATTGCACTGCGGGCTGGAAAGCAGCTGATATATTTTAGAGAAGGAACATAAGGGCAAGCCCTTCCTTCCCTCTCCTTAAGGTTACTCCCATCAGAAAGCACTGCTGGGTGAGGAAAATAGCTCCCTGGAAATATAGTCTAAAAGGCAAATCTGAAAACTCCTGTTACAATACACTCCTGATTGCTAAATTGTGCCCCCATCTTTTTGGTTGTTTTAAACCGAGAATTGAGTCTTGTGTTTATAATTAAAACACACAACTTCACAGTGTGTTAAAGCAACTTGACAGGCTCATTTTTTGATCCTTACGCAAATAAAATCAAGTCATATATAATGACTCAAGCATCTCTTATTATTGGAGTTACTGACCCTTTCAAGGGTGCCATGAGAAATGCTGGATTCAGAGCACTGAAGTTTGATGTCAGCCATGTACTCAGGGCAACACAGGCAAACATCCCCCCCCACCCCGTATGTCAGTATGCTTCTGTCTTAACATAGATCATAGAATAGAGTCATAGAATTGTTTAGGTTGGAAGAGACCTTTAAGGTCATCAAGTCCAACCATCAGCCTAGCACTGACAAGTTACCATTAAACCATGTCCCTCAGCACCACATCTACCCGTCTTTGAAATACTTCAGGGATGGTGACTCAACCACTTCCCTGGGCAGCCCGTTCCAAGGCTTGACAACCCTTTTGGTGAAGAAATTTTTCCTAATATCCAATCTAAACCTCCCCTGGTGCAATCTGAGGCCATTTCCTCTTGCCCTATTGCCTGTTACTTGGGAGAAGAGACTGACCTCCACCTCTCTACAACCTCATTTCAGATAGTTGTACAGGGTGATAAGGTCTCCCCTCAGCCTCCTTTTCTCCAGGATAAACAACCCCAGCTCCCTCCACTGCTTCTCACAGGACTTGTGCTTCAGACCCCTCACCAGCTTCGTTGCTCTTCTCTGGACCCGCTCTAGCACCTCAGTGTCTTTCCTGCGGTGAGGGGCACAGAACTGGACCCAGTACACGAGGTGTGGCCTCACCAGTGCCCAGTACAGGGGGCTGATCTCTGCCCCAGTCCTGCTGGCCACATTATTCCTGATACAGTCCAGGATGCTCTTGGCCATCTTGGCCACCTGGGCACACTGCTGGCTCATATTCAGCTGGCTGTTGACAAACACCCCCAGGTCCTTTTCCCCTGGGCAGCTCTCCAGCCGCTCTGCCCCAAGCCTGTAGCGCTGCATGGGGTTGCTGTGACCCAAGTGCAGGACCTGGCACTTGGCCTTGTTGAATCTGATACCATTGGCCTCGGCCCATCGATCCAGCCTATCCAGATCCCTCTGTAGAGCCTTCCTACCCTCAAGCAGAACCACACTCTGGCCCAACTTGGTGTTGTCTGCAAACTAACTGAGGGTGCACTCAATCCCCTTTTCCAGGTCACTGATAAAGATATTAAACACAACTGGCCCTGATACTGAGCCCTGGAGAACACCACTTGACTCCAACTGGATTGAACTCTGTTCACCACCACTCTTTGGGCCTGGCCCTCCAGCCAGTTTTTAACCCAGCAAAGAGTATGCCTACCCAAGCCCTGAGTAGACGGTTTCTCCAGGAGAATGCTGTGGGAAATGGTGTCAAAGGCTTTACTAAAGTCTAGGTAGACAACATCCACAGCCTTTCCCTCATCCACTAAGCGAGACACGTTATCATAGAAGGAGATCAGGTTTGTCAAGCAGGACCTGCCTTTCATGAACCCATGCTGACTGGATCTAATCATGTGGTTGTCCTGCATGTGCTGTGTAATGGCACTCAGGATCATCTGCTCTATAACCTTCCCTGGCACCAAGGTCAGACTGACAGGCCTGTAGTTCCCCAGATCCTCCTTCTGGCCCTTCTTGTAGATGGGCATCACATTTGCTATCTTCCAGTCAACTGGGACCTCCCTTGTTAGCCAGGACTGCTGATAAATGATGGAAAGTGGCTTGGTGAGCACTTCTGCCAGCTCCCTTGGTACCCTTGGGTACCCAGAGACAACTGGTCTTACTGTTAAAGACTGAGGCAAAGAAAGCATTACGTACCTCAGCCTTTTCCTCAGCCTTGGTCACTATGTTTCCCCCTGCATCCAAAAAGGATGGAGATTCTTCTTAGCCCTCCTTTTGTTGCTAATGTACTTATAGAAACAGATAAAGATGAAGGCAAAGTGCTGTTTTCCTCATCCCTCCAGTGAACAATGGTGACCAGAGAAGGAAGACATAGAGATTTCAAAAATAGTACAACTCTGTGACATCTTTCGGTCACAGCTAATGAGTTAGATTTGAACTAATGAAGAACTGAAATGTTCAGCTGAAGTTCATGTTTTATGAAAGGACAATTTTTTCAGGAATGCTCTATAGGACAATTCTGTGAGAGAACTATCCCTGTGTACTGCTGTAAACATAAAGAGATATGAATGATACTAAAAGAAATTAGTTACTTCCAAAAGAGGGCTCGCGCTGAAAGCTAAAAGTCTAAAAACTCCATGAAATTACAGTTCCTGTCCACATGCCAGCACTCAGCCTGCGGCAGTTAAAATTGGTTCCACCCATTTCAGTTAGTTAAGAGTGCCCACTGTACAGCTCAGCTGAGTTTTGGTTACCTGTTAGACAAAAGTAGCATCAATATGTGTTCAAGAGGCATCATTATGCCAGCCAGGGGCAATGTGATTCAAGTTGGTAAATACTCTTAGTTTCAGAGGGCTAAAACCTGCTTCTAAAGATGCCAAGTCTCTTCAAAAGAAAGGAGGATTTTGTCTGTCAAAAATTATTTCCACTGGTTTTGATTTTTCATTTCCTTGCCTCTATGCATTGAACTGCTGCAGCGCAAGGTAGCATAACACCAAGAAACAGGTCATGCAGAAGTTCTGAGCTTCACTGGGAAAAGCAGATTGGACAAAAATAAAGCCCTTTGATCATGGTAGCAGTCCTCGAGTCCATCCTTAAACCATATTATTCTCATGTTATACCTGAGGGTACAAAGACTTCAACCAGTGCGGTAGAGAGATTTGTTTGATTGCTTTCCTACTTGTCTTTAGAAAAAACTTGAACATTGACTTGGGCTGAAAACAGGAAAACAATTTCAGTGACAATTTCAGAGGTAAAGGAAATTGGGTATAAATGTTGATCCTTAGTATTGGGTGAGAAACCTCTATGATTATTGACAAAAAATGTGAGGAAGAAAATTTGGGTAATCATCCTTCTGTGTTTCATTCCTGAATGGATTTTGGATTGAACATATCCCAGGAGAGATCTAACCATCCAATATATCAGCTTCAAAATTCAATTTTTGATAGCACTAGAAAAATAAATTCTGTTTGATATTTTCTCTTCAAATTAGGTTTGTTGTTGTTGTTTTTTTTTTTTAATTTCTGGTATCTTCCCTCAGAGTGGCATAACCAAGTTTAAATCATACATCCCTCTCTGAAGGTAAAGAAGGGGCAAACGGTTGGAAATACATGCCAGGGAACTGAATTTCAGCATGATTTTATTAAGAGATCTACATTTCTTATGTGCAATTTTAAATGTAATCCCTGTCAAAGAACTGGTGAACCATGAAAACACAGTAAGAGCAGAGGACGAACCTCAGAAAATAGGCACTGGAGGCAGTTAACTGAGCTGCTTTTTTTCTCAGTAACTACTGTTACGAACTGACCCCAGATATGAACTGCTCTGCAATATTTTTTAGAGCTAAAATTTTATTAAATTTTCAGTTTTTCAAACAGGCAGATCAAATATTCAGTTTTTTTCAAACCTTACTTTCAGCTTTAATAGGGGTTTTTTTTTAATAGGTTTTTTTTTTTTTCCCTTGTGCTTGAGAACTGAACAGTTTTCTAACCTCTGCTTTTTGGGTCTCATTGAAAATGATTCACCACAATCAATTAACTGCTGGCATAAGTGGGCATATGAGCTGATAGGAAGACTTGGAGTTCACTTCTGTCTCTGCCTTCAGCAGTTATTTACTTTTGAACAAGTTAGATTGCTGCTCTAGTTCTCAGTTTCCCTAGCTATAAAGCAAGCTTAATGATACTTATCTTCCTTTGTAAAAAGCTTTGAGATTCCTGGATGACAAGTGCTGTAGAAGAGTTAAGTGTCCTTCTGAAGATGGGCTCATCCTTACTGCAGTGTGGAATTTTGCTCAGGACACAGCTGACACGTGTACCGAAGTGGTCTTTATGATGCTTTAATCAGTAACGATGTAGGATTTTTGTGGTGGCAAGGTCAAAACTTGCTCCAGTACTCAAGGTGTGACCGCACAAATGGAATTTTATAGCAGCATTCCTGTTCTCCATTTTATTTTCTTTTTCCTTCTCAGTAATGCCACATGTTTTTGTTTCCTTTCTTGAGTACCACTAGGAACTGAGATGAAGTTTTCAGGGAGCTAACTAGTGTACTTCCAACATTTATTTTGTGAATGAAAATACCCAGAGCTCATAAGTCTTCATGTAAAGTTAAGATTGCTTTACTTCCCCATTGTGTTACCTTTACATTATGGGGTTTCATGTGCAGTGTTATTGCCTGGTCACTTAGTGTTGTGAGTCCCTATACACCTCTTTGCAATCAGCCTTTATTTTGCTATCCTGGGTAGCTTAGTGTCACTAAAAATCTGTCATCCTGCTCTTCGTTCCCTCTTATAGACCACTAAGGTCTATGTAAAACAACACAGATCTACCAGTAGCCTCTTTCCATTGAGAAAACAGACCATATATATGTATATATATGTGTGTATATATATATTCCTATCCTTTCTGTCTTGTATTCCTATATAATCCTTTTCCCTGCATACCTCTAACAGCCAAATGTCTACGAGAGCCTTTGGAGAAACAAATTCTAATTCCTTTCAGAAACCCGAGTAGACTATTCGCTGGATGTCCCTTGTCCCCATGCTGACTCTTTCAGAGCACTTCACAAACCATCCAATTCTACCACTTTACACCTTATTTCTACAAATGCTTGCAAAAAATTTGTCCAGCTCCAGCTCAGCTTCAGGTTGTGGGATACAGCAACATCTTATATATAGCAATCACTGGCTGATGTTCTGGAAGACCATGTCATGGAGAAAGTTTCAGTAAATATCTGAGTTTGTTTAGTTTTTCAAAAACAAGACTGTGGAAAGGTAGGGTGTTTTTTATAAGTACGTCCCAGAGAAGAGTGGAGGTTCTTGACAAAAGTGAAACTGTCATAAGTGACCATTAATACATTTAAGCTAAATTAACCAGGCTTCATAGAAGTAGGTTTCATTAGCTGTCTTCCCATAGAATAAAAGAATAGTAACAATTTATTTAATATTGCCCACCTGTGCAAAGGATGTTTCAATACAACTGTTTACAACAGCTATAAGACTTGACTCAGTAATTCTTCCCATTCCATGTCCTAATTTAACCGTCTGATGATACTGTACAGTGTTCATACATTAATATTTTTTTTCCTTGAAATGTACTGCTCTCTGCTTTTGCATGATTATCCTAACACGTACACATAGGCATTTACACTTCTGAAGAGCAGAGCTGTCTTGCTGCCATCCTGTTACATACACCTTTTTCCAGTATGTCTTTAAAAGTATTGCAGGTAGGGGAAACAGGTTTATTTATATTTATGGAATCCATTCCTTTCTGATATCATCCAATAAATAAAATTTGTAATGCATCTTAATCTTGATCTTCACTTCCTTTTGAGTGTCTGTAATGCTCCACTCAAATGTTGCACATTGCTACAGTTCCTTTCTTTTGATCTTCTAAAAAAGTCATAAAGTTTTGTTCACTTACCATTTTATATATAGAAGCATTGCACCTATATATGTATCTATACGCATTTTATTTTTGTTTTTTTTTTCTGAAAGGCATTCCCTATTTCTGTGCAAGCATCTTCCTTGTTGATATAATTGCTTTTCTGAATATTTTGTTAGTTTGTGATGACTCTCTTCACACGTTATTCTTCCATTTCTGCATTGTTCTGTTCTGAGACTGAGATTTTTTTATTATTATTATTTATATATCTTTTTCATTTTCCCTTCTCCTTCCTCTCTGACTGGCTTATGTTTTTTCTCAACCACTGGATTGCAGATTAATTTCATTTTCCTATTGATTTTTTTAAATTTCTTTCCCAGTTCTTCCACTGCGACCAAAGTTGTAGTTCACGACCTGCAAACTGTTGACATGCCTGCATTTTTCTTACAAGATATTTATCATAATTTTCACTGGTTTGCAAGCATGCTGTCATAGCTACACACAGGATAAAGATAATATGTTAATTTGATTACAATCAGTCCAGAATTAATCTCCAATTCTGCCATCATTGCTGTTACTGTCTTGTTGTTTACATTTTGTAGCTGTGCAGTCATTAGTGTCAAACAAGGTGTCCAATCCCATGTATAGTCCTACAATGTCTCTTTCTTTTTATAAATTCTAATTCTGTTTGTGAGGTGTTCCACAGCCAATAAGAAACTCATATGACCAGCAGCAGTTGCCCAGCAAACTTTCTCCAAAATTCATCCTGTCGAGTCTTACTCAGACTACGTTGCAGATAGGAAATCACAATTCATCAATGAGTTGCTGGATGGTTTCTCTTTGGAGGAAGACTCTCTCTTGAGTCTTCTCTTGTGGTTCTTACTGTCAATACATGTCAACTTGAACCTGCCCGTCCTGGGGAACTGCCAGGTGAAGTATTCACAGCAGTATGCCCATGTTTTAAGCTGTCATGTCATCTTGGTCATTTTCAGCGTGCTGATGTGATGAGTTGGTTGTCAGGGGCTAACACTCCCTCCAGGGAAGAGCTCTCTGTATGCCATTGTTATTTTTGCAAAGGTATGTGTTTACTGGTGTTGCAACATTCAGTGTATTCCTTGCTTGTCAGGTGAAACAGTTGGAGTGAAGCCCTGTTGAGTCACATGTGACTAGAGACGTCACGCTAGTTGACTTGGCTGGTCACTTCAGTGAGCTGCAGTGTATTTCTTTAACAAAGCTTTTTGAATACAGGATGTTTCAGGAGAGATGGAAGGACCAACGCAGTGGCAAGAGGATCACAGGTGGGGAAAGAGGCTGGGGACATGCTCATGAGTGATGCAGGGCTCTAGTGAGGAAATAGTGTGATCCCAGCGAGGACTGGAGTTGTGTTTGGGCTTGGATTTAGGTGACAGTGTGGGCAAAGGCAAGAGTCGGTGTGCTGATGCGTAACACAGACATCAGGTAAAGAAGGTGTCTGTTCATTTACCACTCTCTCCCTTCTCCGCCAAAACATGACTCCATCCCATACAATCTTCAGGATGTGGATAGTCCTGCTCTGCTTGCCTGAAAAGTTGGTCTCTCACCGCTGCTGTAGGGACTCTCCTCCACAGTCTCCCTGATCATGACCATCCACCACATTATGCCTCACTCTTCTTAATTGCATTTCATTATTCCTGATCAGATAGCATTTTCCAGCACTTTGCTGTATGCCAAAAGGAGTCATTGTGATGCCTGTGACCTCTGAAAGGGAAACTCGTGATAAAAGGCCCTGTCTGAGAATCATGTCAAGACAGTATGACAGAACAATTAAAATGAGGCATTAATAAACTGGCAGAATATTAATTTGAGGTCAGGATGACAGTAAATAATACTCCAGCTAAAACGACTGCTCTGATGCCAATTCGGGTTACTTAATTCTGGAGTGGATTTTACCACATTGCGTAAAAATACAAAATCTAAATAAAATAATATTTACATTTCCTGGGAGTGAAGAGGAGCAAGCATTCTAGGAAGCACAGAAGTACAAGCTTTCTGTGAAGCATTAAATAGGAAGCCCAGCAGAAATGAGCAAAATAAATGCTAGTTGCCCATTAAACTCTCGAAAGAGAAGAGCTTAATGACTTCCCACTTAAACGCCTGAGTTTTCCTCAAGGAAAACTGCAAAGAAGCCTTCACAGTCAGCATTCCCTCTTTTGGGCATCTTGGAATATTTTGGCTGTTTCATCTCACTAAGGGAGATGAATTTCCTTTCAAATGGAACTTGGTTTTTATGACAGAAAGTTTTTATGGCTGAAATCTTTTATTGAAAAGTTTATTTTGGTTTAAAAGAGCTTCTGGGTTTGGATGTTCAGATTATAATTCATCACTGCCAAAACAGGTGGTCCAAATGCTTTTTGGATCACTGGTTTACAACTCCATTTTGGGGTCTAAATATTCATCTCAATTTAGAAATGGAAACGCTAAACTTCCAAAGCCCTGGCAAGATATAAAAACTACTTCTTTCCCATCTGTAGTTGGAAATAAGCTCTTTTATTGTCTTCAAGTCCTCATCTTTGGATTCATTTTATCTATCAATAAATATCAAGGGAAAAATCCTTAGTTCTGTTTTCCATTATGAAGCAGAAAACATGTATAAACAGAAATGAATAAAAATATCAAGTGAGATTAAAAATATATAAAAAGGATGTACTGCCTGTCATCATTACTTCTCTTAAATGTCCATTCATCAGTCTCCATTTAGGAACTGATGTGTGGGTTTGTTAGAGCTGTCCAGTTCTTAGAGAAATTAATTTGTTGACACACACAGCTCCAATAATAACAAGAAAGCCCTTGACAAATCATTGTGTACTTTGGTAGATACAGTACAGAGGCGCTTTTCTAGGAAAACTCACTTTGCAGTAGTATGATCTTTCTTCCTTTGAAATGCTACTATATATATGTATATATATATAAAAAAGGAATAAACTCCAGAGGCTTCATCTTCTTTCCTTGTAAATCGGAATCAATCTGGTAGTTACTAGAACTGTATGGATTCTCTCCAGCTGAGAAAATAGCTCCATTTTCATTTCAGACTTCAGCTTTTGCAGGCTGTGTGCAGCAGCCTGTTCCCTGTTTGATTCCCAGATTGTGTCTTCTGTCCTGAATGGACTCAAGTTATCATCCCTGTGAGCTGTGGTATCAGTCCAATGTGGACAAACAGACAATAAAAATCCATCTGATTATGCAGTGAAAACTGATCTTCAGATTAGACCTCTTTGAGTGCTACTAAAAGGTCCTACTGAGCCAAATGTCTTGCTGAAATGGAGTGTTCTTTTAAAAAAAATCGTTAAAATTGAACACACTGAAATGAGTTTCTAGTAGACAAAACCAGAAACAAGTATTTTGATGTTACCACCTTTGCATCTTTTGCCTTGGAATTTTTTGCTTGCTAAGCTCTGCCTTTGAAAGGTTATCCTACTCAAGTCTTAAAGATCTCCCAGAGAAGCCTTAATAGAGACAAAAGGGAACCTTTGACGTTGGTGCCTCAAAACATTTTTTAGTCTTTCATGTAATTTAATGTCACAGATCCTCAGTAGAGACAGCCACATTCGTTCAGTTGAAGCTCAGGTGGGATACCCCTGGACAATCTGAAGGTCACTGGATGATTTGTGTGGGCAACTGGTTCAAGTTCAAGCACATTTTTTCCAAAAACACTCATTTAAAATATGTCAAGTGAACTACTGTTGAAAAGTGCCTGTTTCTCTCCACTGAATATAAATAGAACCTGGGATAACCAGCTGCCTAGAATTAATCTAAAATGAAATCATGCCAATCCAACTCAGCTCCTTATGCTTTTACTCTTCTTATCCTCACTGTGTGACGGAATGGCTTTATAGGCAAGGCCAAGTCACTTTAATTTTCTCTCTTAGATAACTAATCTAGGATGGGAAAGAATTATTTATTCTGTTTCCTGAAGAAGCCTGGGGGATGAAGCCAGTAACAGGAGCTTTGTGTGTAACAAGCCAAAGGCTGCACTCGTGTCCTGTCCTGGTGCAATGAGAGCTGCAGAAAGTAGCCCTGTGAGAAAGTGGAAAACATAACCTTGAAAAAGCTGCATACATTATTCATAGATTCTAAAGCCAGAAGGAGATGTAAATGATTTTTCTAACCTTACTTTGTGCATAAAAAAGGCCATAGGATTCTCCGGACTTGATGTTCCGCTTTGTGTCGCAGCCATCATCTCTTGGGCTGATATGTATGGCTCGTTTTTCCAGTACCTTCCAGCCAGCCCAGGATCCTCTACTTCCCCTTGTCCCATTTCCCAGCCCTTTTAAAAAAAACAAGACTCTGGTTTGCAGGGAAAGACAGGCCAAATTTTGATGTTACTTTTTTCCATCCTCCTTCTCTTGAAACGGGTTTCTCTTTGCTTTTCAGGCAAATTTATTTTCTTTTCTAACTTTCCTCCCTCGTCCTCGTGATCTGTTAAAGTGTAGTACTCACTGACATTCCGTGTGGTAAAGATGAAACCAAGAGGAAATTGAGTTAATGGATTAGACCCATTCAGGGAGGAAGAGTTCATTGAGGCACAGAGAGATGAGTCTCTAATGCCTGTCTCAAAAAGTCCTCGGAGTTGTCTGTTGCTGAAAGCAAGGACTCTGTACTTGGGCAGTGTCATTGAGTATTTGCCCTCACACTCTTTCTTTACACATCAGGGTATGCATGGTGATCAGACAACTGGGTGTGACATTTGTCCTTCGGTGACTACCAGGGCTTTGACGGGCATTTTAAATTCATTTATTAAATGTTAGCAAAGTGTAATTGTGTGAGTAAATGTTAGGTCTGGAGTTCAGAGCAGTTTAAACTTGGTACCCTGCCTAAGAATCCAGAGGAGTTTGAATCCAGGATTGCTATTTACAGAGCAGCCATTTATGAGGGTCAGGACAGGCAATAAAATTGCCAGGTCTGAGGTTTTTTCTGCAGTTAGATAAGGTGGAATTTGGGACCAGTGATTCTGGAGCCCTGGGTGAGCAGTGGGACAGATTTTCTGTAAATTATAGTTATTATTGTAGCACCAAAGCGCCAAATGGGTTCAGGCAGCCAACCATTAGCCAAAGAAGTTGTCTTCTGTTCCTTCATGCATTTCCAACAATCAGCATGACTTTGTATTCACAGCTGTTCCATTGGGAAACATTAAGAATATCAAGATAGGCTTTATTTAATCTAACTCAGATGAGAGATCTTTTCTAAACATAGGTGCATAGTATCTTTTCAGATGCTCTATAAGCCCCACGTGGGTCTGGCAGAGAGGATACAGCTCCTCTGGGAAGCCATGCCATCCGAAGTAGTAGTTTGAGGTCAGGCAGGATACACCACGGCACCCAAAATGGCTCTGGGTCCACTGGGTTTAGGCAGCTAAATGCAACCCTATAATACAGCCCTATAATGTACGCCCTCCCGACAGGTCTGTCTGTGCAAGTCACATAAAGAGGCACTTCAAAGTGGGAAGAGTCATCTCATGCTGAAGCAAATATCTCAAATAGACAGGAGGACTTATAATGTAAAAGTACCTATTTTTCTCCATCAGTTATTAAAGGAGCTGGTGAAAAATAACTCAGGGGTTAGGGGTTAGCCTTAGGGCTGTCTACCAGACTACTCAGTTTTATTGCAGGCATGACACCTAAAGCATCCTCTCCAGCATTTGGAAGATTGCACAGCAAAAGAGAACTTTCGGAGAAAGATAGAAGGAAAACAATATAGCAATAAGATGTTTGCAAGACCATCCACCTTTTTGACAACTACATCGCGACAAACACTAATGGAAGAGGCAGGGTGACAGTCACTCTGAAATGCAGACTTGAGATTACTGAATACATCCTCAGGTGGATTTTAGTGTCTGTCTTCAGACCCACAGGCTTGAATACTGCCCATGTGACTAAGGATATGCAGCATATTCAATGCAAGAGCTAGGAAGAGGACTCAGGATGAGTGGCCGATACCCCTGTTCTGGCTTCAGTGTTCCTCCCTCCTAGAAAATATTATAGAAATAATGTCCATAGCAGGCTTTCCTCTGACACCTGGGTAGCTTGTTAAAAGCGACCACCAATGTATCTGCCTTCCTGTTGCTGCTGTAAACAGGTGTGGTCTTACCAGGGCTGTCTTTCCAGCCCTGTGTCACATGTACCAGTGCCACTCACAGGCCTTAGCTATGCAAAAATGCCTGAAATGGTACTGTGGTCTGTGCTTGGGTAGCTGAATTGTCTCCCTGAATGTGGCCTCTGTTGTGATGCTCAGCTTTTGGTGGCTCATACACCACAAGGCTGTGCTGCCATTCAGCGAGACCTGGACAGGCTGGAAAGTTGGGCAGAGAGGAACCTAATGAAGTTCAACAAGGACAAGTGTAGGGTCCTGCACCTGGGGAGGAATAGCCCCATGCACCGGTACAGGTTGGGGGCTGACCTGCTGGAGAGCAGCTCGGTGGAAAGAGACCTGGGAGTCCTGGTGGACAACGGGATGACCATGAGCCAGCAATGTGCCCTTGTGGCCAAGAAGGCCAATGGTCTCCTGGGCTGCATTAAAAAGAGCGTGGCCAGCAGGTCAAGAGAGGTNAAGATGATCAGGGAACTGGAGCATCTCTCTTATTAGGAGAGGCTGAGAGGCCTGGGTCCATTTAGAAGAGAAGACTGAGAGGGGATCTCATCAATGCTTATCGATATCTAAAGGACAGGTGCCAAGAGGATGGAGCCAGACTCTTTTCAGTGGTGCCCAGCAATGTGACAAGGCACAAAGTGGAACACAGGAGATTCCATCTGAACAGGAGGAAAAACGTCTTTAAGGAAAAACTTCTTTACTTTGTTCCAGAACACTGGAACAGGCTGCCCAGAGAGCTTGTGGCATCTCCTTCAGTGGAGATATTCAAAACCCGCCTGGACGCATTCCTGTGCAACCTGCTCTGGGTGAACCTGCTTTGGCAAGGGTTTGGACTAGATGATCTCAAGAGGTCTTTTCCAATCCCCGCCGTTCTGTGAATCTGGGGTGGCACACAGCACACAGTGAGCTTCAAGTGAGACAATCAGTATTAATGCTGCCAACCAGATGAGCAAGCCAGCTGTCACCAGGGATCAGTGCAAACATACATGAAAATCTAGGTGAGAAGTATTAGTGCATCCTTTCTGTGTGTCATCATTGTTTTCTTTCTGCAACCCTTGGATGGGGAAGCCTAGGCAAAAGAGTGGGAGAATGAAAAACTGATTTATATAGAATAAGAGTATTTCTAGTGAAGTAACTCCCAAACTTTTCAGCTACCAATTCTCCTTCTGGACTGATGAATCACACTTCTGCAATTTAATTTCAGAGAAGATCCCTTATTTTTCTGATGCAGCCTGTGGCAATGTGAATTTCAAGTTCCCTGCCGTCACATCAAAGTAGGACTCATGAAACCTGAAATGCTTTCTCCTATCCAGTTCATCATGTTAATCCCATGTGATTAGTGTTTTGGAACTTGCCCTTGCCTAAGAGTCTATAATTCCATCGGGCACTTTCCATTATGATTGCAAACGTGGCAAGTTTTGGATTGGTGCCTTTTTTGCATCCTCAATAGAAGTAACCCAAACCTGATTCTGAGCTGATGAGGAACCTCAAGATCTGGTAGCAGAATTTGAAGCAGAAGTTTTCTTTCTATGGGTGAAGGTCACCCACACCCCCCTCAGTAGACACTGCCCGAACGTTTCTCTTTCTGGTGTTGAGGAACGGTGCACCCACCAAAGTGAGGAGTTTAAGATTCAAGTCAAACCAGTGATATGAAGCAGTTTTTGTCTCTGATAAATAAAGTGAGAACCTGTTGACCACAAGATCTTAAATACGACAAATAAAATTCTAACAAGAGCAAGTATACAAAATGCACTGTTTTATTTATTTCTTACACTCCCTGAAGCCCTGCTCTGCTAAGAAAATAATTTCAAAAAATGTCACGTTAATTCCTAGAGCAGCATTTTTGTATCTCACATAATAAGTGTTCAATGTACATAATTCCCAATGCTGCCAGCGTCTATTCAGGTGCTTATTGCACCATTTGTTATGAACCGTGTTACAGTAACCGCAGGGAATGGTATGATGGATGCCAAGATACTGTAATCATTGAAATATCACACATTGCACGGGGGGAAAAAAAAAGAGCGTATTTTGAGAACACTTTTAAATTGGCAGCTCTGCTACAGGGTTCATAAATAGTTGGAAGTCAATCACAGAATTGTTCCATTCATAGACTGCAAAATGCCAAGAGCCCTGGGACTCTGGAAATGGGTGTGAGATAAATATCTTCTCACAAGCTTAGGTTGTGACCTCAGCAATCCTGAGATAACGATTCTGTACTTCTGACCGTATACATCACTGAAAATTTTGAGACAGATCAGTATGTTGTAAGCTACCCTACTTTATGTGTTGAAAGCAACCTAAAACTTGTTCCTAGGTGCCAAATCCTTCTGCTGCTCACAAATCAGAATCTTCTTTTCAGGTTTTTTTTTCCTTTCCGGTTTACACTGAGAGAAAACTTTTGTAAAAAGCTCGCTAGCAGATGCCACAACAACAGTAATTAGAGCAAATCTCAATTCTCAGCGGTGAGATTGTAACAGAAGTAATTATCTAGCACAGCAGATTAAAGAGGGAAGTGGCAAATCCATCATCTCACCTTTAAAGAAAGTGCAAAAAATAGGCATTTTTCAGGTATGATTCATCTGCTGTATTTTAAATGTCTCTCGCAGAGCGTAATCTATTGCCTCCACTGAATACAAAGGGGGTTCAGTGTGACTAGCTCACATTCAGATCTCTGCGGTGCAGTCTTGTACTGTGGGTCCAGGGAGCCCTACCTAACCATTACTGCCTGCTGTGGAATGGGATGCCAGATCAGCGCAGCGCAGTGCTGCCAAATACTCCACGCAGGGAGCCTCGATGAGCTGAGCTAGAGACAGAGCCAAAAAGTCAAATACATCCCACCCTTAGTTGTTCCTTGTGGCACCCAGGAAAGGAGTAAAAGGGAGTAAAAATAAGTTCCTTGCTGGAACCATTAATTTTTCACTCCATTTTCATTGCCGCTTTGAAAACATTAATAGCTGTTGGGCATTTGCTGCATAATCTGATATTTCTAGTAAACTTCTGAGTCTGTTGCAATCAATGGTAAAACCAAGAGGCTGTTCTCAATCAGATTGGAACTGCAAAATGTGCCTTTTGAGGTGTAATCACATCCTTTAAGCCACTGTTTGACTGACTGGTGTTATTGTTTTCCTCTCTCTTCCTTCTTTTCCAGATAAATTTTGTATTTCTATTTAACATAGTTAGGATTTTAATGACAAAGCTGAGAGCTTCAACCACTTCAGAAACAATACAGTACAGGTAAGTCAGCTGGGGCTTCTTGCTGTGTGTGGCATTAACAAAGAACTGCTTTGCGTGCCCTGTCCTTGTCCCATCTTCATCTTTCCAGATGCCGCTGTTGATCTCAGAGAGCGTCTTTCTTGCCCCTTGAGATCACACAGTTAGGAACACAGTATTTATTTTTGCAGGCTATCTGTAAAAGTCTGCCAGCATTTTTTCTGTCCACTCCATTTCAACATCCAAACAATGCGAACAGCCCAGGCGTACAGGCACAGAGACGCTTACAGCAGCCTCTCCACCTCCTTCAGGCTTGCACAGGCCCCAACACACACCTGAAATTTCCCCCTTCCAATGAAATCTGAAGGCCTCGATTTCAAGTGAGGACGGGAACTCTGTCAATTTCCATATGTACACAAGCATATGTATTATAAATATATCATAACTCCTTTCACTGATGGCTAGACCATTCATTCAGCTAATCTGGAGAACCAGTGAAGAACTGGTCAGTCCCACACTAGATTGCTTCTCTGTCCCAGTCTCTAGCTTTGTAGATGCAGAACAATACAATATCCAGACTTCCCTATAAATCATATGCATATACATATCAAGATCCTTGTTCATACTAACATCCTAGCAGAATCAGAAATAAAAGAAGAACATAGCCTGGGACAAAACATTCATATCATATTTGTAATCAATAGCAGTATCATTACTGAAGATTACTGTGCACATACAGGTATTTCCAGTAGGGTTTAATGTTCTTTTTAAAGTGTAGGGAGTGGGAATGAAGAGCGCTTGTGCCCTCTCCCTTCAGCTGGTACCAGCATTCCTGTAACCACTCAGTGGGTTGCATCACGGAACTGATCCTTAACTAATAATTACCTTTATATGGGCCGGCTTCTCAAGTGGATCAGCTTCCTGAGCTGCCTGACTGTGCAGCCTCACCAGCACTAGTATGGCAGAAAGGAGAAGACAGGAATGTTTATCCCAGGACAGTAGAAGGAAGGTGGCCTGGCCCATTCTGGTATACATCAGCCTAAACACTCCAAAAGTAAGTTCTTAGAGATCAGGAGTTGCTGGCTGCCCTTCTTCTCTCACCATTTGCAGTATCTTGCAAGATGTTTGGAGCATTTATGGACAGACAGGACCTCACACTGGGAAACAGCACAGATTTTTTTGGGAGTAAGATGGGTCACAATCCTCTAAATCATTTCTAGATAAAATCTCAGTGTATCAAGCTGAGGCTTGAATCTTGATGTCCTCAAATCTGCCTGCTCTTAACTTTGGAGGCAGTTTTGCTGCAGTAATGGGGTTTTGTTGTTTTTCCTGATTCCATTTGGGAACAAATGTAAAGTTAATGCAGTGGTCCGATTTTCTTCTTCAGACTCTTCTCTGCACATTTCCTGAGAAATGAAGGAGAAAAACACCCCTTTTTTCATGCTCAAACCTCATGCCATAAAACTAAAATGAGAATGAAAAACCCTTGATTCAAACCTCAGTACATTTTTATCCCTTCCGCAGTTTGCAGGGAGCGTTAGAGATATTAGATTCTGAGGCAGTCTAAAGTAACTGCCTCATCCTTGAACAGATGCCGGTGATCTTATCCTCGCTACAAGCTCTGTGAGGGAATCTTCTTTTTCACAGCCTAAATAGAAAGCCATATAATTCCAGGAAGGCCTGGGCAAGCCTTGCTGGTCTAAAGCTGAGTACTCCAAACGTTTGTTAAGCAAGTATTAAATGATGTGGCAGCTACTTTGTTAAGAACATCTCTCTATCCTGACACCAGCAATGTTTTTGTGCTCCCCTGCCTGCCTCCCTACCTGTCTTTATCTGCCTCTTATGGCGTTATACAGAGATTTATACAGACTTAGCAAAATTGCAGCCTTCTGTGTTTGTACAGTATCTAGCACAATGAGGTGCTGTTCTGCAGCTGACATCCCAAGACACTATTATAGCACCAACAACAAAGATTAGCCCCTAATAATTCTGTTAATAATCACTTATTCTTCATTGTGCATCACCTGCTTGTTTATTATTTATAAGACAGCCCTAAGGAATGGAGTTGGGTGTACAGGTGTTGCAGAGAGAGAGAAAGATTTACGCTCCAGACAGAATCTGGCCAAAAGGTGGGCATAGAGCAGGTCTCACGGGCACAGCCTTCCTGCCCTGGTCAGCAGCTAAATTGTGTACTTATCACATCACCCTGAGGTATAAGAAATCACTCACCAAACCTGCAGAGAGTCTCAAGGCTTCAGCTTAATGCAAGCCTCATTGATAGGGCAGTAACTGTCTGGAGGAAGAAGAAAGAGAAAGGGAAGGATATAAAAAGGTTCCCATTTGTACCCTGGAGTTCGGGTGCGGGACAAATAACAGGAATCAAAGGCAAAGGCTTTCCCAGGACAAGTTTCTCCAAGTGGTCAGACACTAGTCAGAAAGTCTTAACTAGCAAACTCACCTGTGCCTTCTCAACCCAAAGTGGACGCTGTCATTCTTTCCCCGGTCCCCTGCTAAACTCTTAAGCAGCCTTTCGGACATGTGATCAGGCTCCCTCTTAAATATCCTTTCCTGATCCCTGAGAAGCCTGAGTTCTTCATTGCCTGAGGACTCCAGGAGCCTCCATCTTGGGTTACACAATAAGCTGGTCGCAAACCTTGGGACTGTTCCAGTGCAGGCAGGCTGAGAGGTATCTAAAATTTGGATGTCCTCCTGGGAAAAAGCTTAAATTATTTGGTCATTGTGCAAATATAGGCTTCCCCTGCTGTCCCCAGCACATGCTCTAGCGTCATGCCTGGAGAGTGGCAATCTACAGCGGTTCAGATACCACAGTTGTTCTTTCTTGTGTTCACTTGTGTTTTCTGTTTCCTGCCCACAGGAAGGCAGTCAAGGCCACGTTAGTTCTTCTGCCTCTGCTAGGCATCACCTATATGCTTTTCTTTGTCAATCCTGGTGAAGATGACATTTCCCAGATCGTCTTCATCTATTTCAATTCCTTCCTGCAGTCTTTTCAGGTAAGCGAGCAAGTTTACAGCTGGAATCAGGTACTGTTGAAAGGATTCTTAGTGCATTTCAGCCATGAAACTTATGGCAATGAAGTCCATGATAGAAATATTAGCTGAAAATAGCTCAGCTTTGTTCATGCTTATGTAATAGATATATAAGCATGTCATATGGAGTGGAGATCTCCTCTCAGATATGTACTGGGGGGATTCGTCTCCCTTAACATCAGCATTACATTCAGTCTACAGCTACAGCTCCTCACTGAGGCTCCGTCTAAAGTCAAAGGAGAGAGAAATGATGTTTCATTCTATCCTAAACTGCCTGAGAGAGGATGATGAATCACCCTCCCAAGGCACCTCTGTCTTCACAGAGCAGACAGTAAGCTGAGGCTTAGGCTAGGTGTTGCTAAAACAAAGGGAAATAACTCCAACCTGTTGGGCTCGCTTGATTAAGACATTAGCTATATTGCCCGGTCTCTTCCTCCAGCTCTCCTCCAACGGTGCATGCACTCAGCCACCGGACCATACCAACAGAGAACTCCTACCTATCTCCTCCCTCCCCTGAATCTGAGTTCTGCCAGGATGTAAAAGGCAGTGGAACATGAGTAATTGCCCGAGATTTCTGGATTTTGTACAAAACCAAAAGTGACTGAAGACCCTGAATGGCGGTTAGCCACACATTTCTGCTTAGACGTGTCCTACAGCTTTACCTCTGCTCAAAGACCTTCTTGAACTAGAGTGTAACTATGTTTGACGCTAATATTTTACCTTAGATATCTGCAGGAACAAGCACTCTGATAGCCAGGATATCAATATAAATATACAGCACGCATGCTGTCAAGCCAAACCTAGGGTTATGGTTTACAAAAGTTTTGGTCTTTGGATTACTGTTTTTATGGATTGCATATTTAGCTTTGAAACACTGAGCATCCCACCAGAAATCACAACTGAATATCCAAAATGAAAAATGTCCCTTTTAGTCTATGAACAAAGAAGCTTTAGCCTTTACCAGTGAAACAATCCACATTATTCATTTCCTAAAATTAATTGTATTTTTTATCTGCTGATGCTCAGTGTCCCAAAAACTGCGACACTGCTTATTTTATTGTTAGTGTTATGTAAGAAAGCAAGCATATGTAAGAAGCAAGCATACGTAGCATATGTAAGAAAGCAAGCACAGGGAATCTCTCCTTTATGGTGACAGTAATTACAGTCCATTGCTGAAAGCAGAATGGGTAGGATTCCACTCACAGGTTTAGAGATGAAAGTGTCATCATGTTGTCGTCTGAGCTTCCATTATAGTCATTACAATCTTTGCGGTCATTGCAGGGGTCTAGTCACTGCTGTCAATAGATTCCACAGAGCAATTCAGCTCAGATGAATGTAAGCAACCTGGTGACATACTTGCCCACACAAGACCGTCTCCGGCCATTTCACAGCCCCCTGTAAGTGTCTGAGACATCCTCAAAGGGCCAGCAGGCACGACATAGCACCTGTGAGGGGTCTGTGCCATTGTGGGGAGGCAGCTGGAAGCTCTAGATATGCTTTAACACAGCTGAAGTGGCAATCCCCTCTGGAAGGGCTGTCTAGATTCTAGCTCTTATATCTCACCTGTGAGCTGCAAGACACTCATAAAGCTGTCGGGTAAAGATTTCATCTGTCTAGAAGTGGATGATGTCAACAAGATTGTGTTTTTTCTCAGGATGAGCCCAGGATGAAGCTCCATCCCCGATTCTGCGTGGTAAAATACTTACCTAATAATTGAATGCTTTCTATTCTTTCCAGGGTTTCTTTGTGTCAGTATTTTACTGCTTCTTGAATGGTGAGGTAAGTAGTGTCCCCTGCTGTCAGTGTAATTAATTCTTGGGAGGTGGAACCTGCTTGAATGCCTGATTACAGAGGTGTTTTTACATGGGGTCGTAGTCCCATCAGGCCTGTTGCTCTTGCAGAAGTTTCTGTTAATGTGCATCTGAGTTTCCGAGCTCTCATTTTTAGGTGTCCTTTGTTCACAAAGCTTTATCAAATTCAGGGTATTCCCTGGGAGGTCAGGGCAGAGGAAAAGAAGTCTTCTCAGATTATAAATTTTTTGTTCTTTAGTTTAAGACATCTTTGAAGTTTCTCATTAATTAGAAATATGATTTCTGGGCATACATGAACATTACTTCTGAGCTGGGCTCTCGTTAAGGATATGCTGCAGGTGACCCATTTTTATAACGGGGTTGCCCTGCTGAGTTGGGTGAGTTAGCGTTTCTGTGTGGATATCTATCTCTGAGTGATCAATACCGATGGCATTCAGAAAAGAGGGCTGGGGAAGGGGTTGGTTGTGTTCCTCAGAATAAATTTTAGGTATTGGTACTCAAGCAAGAAATGTTTCACTAATATCCTTTGGTGTTTGGCTTACACCCCAAAGTGCATGAAGATTTATATGGTTTCTCTTGCTTGTACTGCCAGTGTCTCATTTACCAGCATTTAAGCATGTCATCTTTGTCCAGCTAAAATTTGGGTCTCTGCAGAAATTAATTCCATGTCTTAATTATTCCTGCTGTATTGATTTATATTTTGTATGTGCTGCTTCTTAATTTCATTGTGGGCTCCCTGTGTGGCACCATGAGAAAGAATGGACGTGTCTTCTCACCCAGCTGCTCTGCGACATTTTCTATACTTCAGCCAATGAAGCACCCCTATTTTATTTTATTTTATTGCTTTTCTTCATTTCCTCTCTTCCTCATTAATTCTGAGGTGTTGTTAACAAGAAGCAACGCTGCTTTCTCAGGTTAGGAACATGCCACTTCTATATACTGGCAGCAGAGTGTTGTAAGTTCTCTTCCCAACTTTCCTTCAATAAATTCTGGCCACTCCGTTTGCCTCTCAATAAGTAGGGAGGTGAAACCTTCCCCAGAAAGTACAGGCACCTTAACTGTAGGACTACAGTTACCTCAAAACCTTGCCATATATCTGAGTTGCTTGTGACCATACTTTGTTTTTGTGAGCCACTGTGTTGCACAATCTGATGAGGTTAAAGGCACCAGAAGTCTAGCACGTTCCTTCAGTAGTACTTGCATGTTTATTAGTTTTACACTGTTAATGCAGAAGGAGAATCTTCCGTGTAGACAGCAGGCTTTTTTTCTGCCTTTTATTCCTTCCCCACACCCCACCCCCCCAAAACTGGTGCCACAGTGAACATCAGGGGCTGGAACGTGGGCCACATGATTTCATGGTCGGTCAGGACCTTGTATCCCCCCTAGTGCACTTCTGTTTTGTGCACTTGGGCTAGGACCTATTGGCTTTTCATACCAGACTTTCACTTTTTTGGCTGTTCTGGGATTCTTTCAGCTGTCTTGTAGTGGAAGAAATATCTCCTTCGCTACAGCGGTCTGAAGTTCTCTGTCCAAGGAAGGCCATGAGCCAAATTCCCATCTCCTGTAACTTAAATGAGATAAGACATAATTGGGCTTCTTGAAAGGCAGGATGCGTCACCTCATGTGCTTCTTCCATGTCTTGATAACAATCTACTAGCAGATCGGGAATGCTTCCCATAACTGATTTTCCCAGCTATATCACACTACTGTTACAGTTTGAGCGGGCATTTCAAGGTTAAGACACCAACTTGGGTGATCTAGGTGATCTTTACTCTTTTCCCTAAACATAGGTATCTAGTGCCACTTGAGCAGCTACAGAGTATTTGAGGCATACACATGGGTCTACCACATATGATACAGGATCTATAGAAGATTCACACCTTCCGACTGGGAAGTGGGAAGCCGAGAGGGATACAATGGGGCTTCTCAAATGGCACAAGCTCTCTATGTCACTAATCCAATCCAGTCAATACAATCTTTTTGTTATCAGTTTAGCCTACGATAGACACCTCCATTTGCTCACCTGAACCTTGCTAGTCTTCACTGACAGTATGGACTAGCTCCTCACCAACTATAATGCATGCCTAGGCACTCTGCTGACATGTAGATACCTACAAATATCTGAATTTGTGAATGAAATCTTCCCTGTAGACATATGTTTACATCTGATGTGTGACTTCCACTTGACTGGCTAAACAATGGCAACTCCCTAACTACCTCTTTGAGTCTACTTCAGAACTGTGAAAAGACTATGGACTCATCTTGAAGTACTGTGGGAATGTTTTTAAAGTATCATAAAGGTTTTAAAGGATGGAATTTCTTGCTCTGTTCTAGCTTCAGCTCTTCACTGTTTAGAAACAAGTAGCAAATTCAGTGAATTTTCAGAGCTTTCTGCATTTGTAATCATATTGTCCAGAAAAAAAATTCCATCTTATAGTATATAAAAGCTCTCCTTTGTGATAGAGCCTATCCCTAGATCTCTACATACTCAGAAAGCATTCTAAAAGGAGTTGATGGGACAAATTTATTTCCTTATGCTTTGGAGAGGGCATTTGACCTGGGAATATAAACATCTCCCTTTCCCTCATTTCCACAACAAACAGTGTTTCACCCAGATGTTGGACTAGCTTTCTTGGCTGCAGTGAGAATTAATCCAGGGCTATGTTTTGAGAGAGTGTGTATCATTCGAGCCCTTTTACTGGAGATACAATCCTTCAGATTTTGAATATGAATGTCTTTCCAAGCCAACACATTATACGTAAGTTATTCCAGTGAACCTAAGGAGAAGAAACAGTTTAAAAACAAAGTCATCAGTTTTTTATGTTTTCGTGCTTCTGAAAAGTTCTGAGGCTGTTTTGAACAAACTGCGTGTGCCATGGATAGGCATGAGAGGCCATTGGCACTTGACTCATACCTGTTTGTCTAGAGACTTTATAGAGGTTGTATTTTTTGCACAAAGAGAAAATCTACTTGCACTAGAGGGCAAAAATATGCAAATTTCATTCAATCTGAGTGGTAAAGAGCATCTCTGGACTTCCAAGTAAATTGAGGATGAGAGGTTTCTGAGAATTTTAAATGTTAATAAAAATGGCATAATGAAAAATATGTATGCATTTACATTAAATGCCACTTAAAAAGAATGAATGCAGGTTGAGAACTTCTTTTTCAATGACTGCAAAAATCAAGATGTTCTTCAAAATATTTTCTATCAGATCACAAGACTGAATTTAATTTCATATAAAACTGGATTAAAAGAAAAAAATTTTAAGATGGAGTTTTTTGGAACAAGGTTATATACAATGGCTTGAAACTGTGCTAAAGAGAACGCATTTCCCCAAAACTCCTGTTGGACAATTTTTATTGCAGCTCACTAAAAAATCTTTAGGTTTTTTTTGGTTGATGAAATTTATTCTGCCTAGATCAGTTTGCTTATAACAAGATGATAATATTTAATCAGGGATGTGCTTTCATGGTATCTCATCCTTATGTAAGTTTGGATGAGAGTATAGATCCACAGAAACCAATAAATATCTCTTCAGCCTCTGTAGTACAAGCTGGTAAATTCTGTCCAGTAACTGAACTTGCTAGCATGCGTTTAACTGAAGCCTGTCATTCAAAAGGGTGGCTGGTGTGGGGTTCATCTCATGTGGTACCTCTGATTTTTCTGATAATGATCTTGAGAACTGAATGCTGGATAAAAACATCGCTATTCTATCCAGGTCACAGCTAGACCTGAAACTGAAAAAAGGCTCAGTGAAGGTTATAGTCTTTAGGCATATGTAGAATAGCCTTATAATTGTTTGCATGATATGAAACCCAGGAAAAATATTCATTATAGTTTCAGTACCAAAAGAGGCTTACTGAAGACAGTTGTCACCTTTGACTTTTCATAGGAGAACATCAAGGGAAGACAACAGAAGGCGGCAGTGACACTCACTAGCAAAATAATCACTCTTTGTTGATCTCTAGGCTCACAGCTCTCTTAAGGGTTCTTCATACTTTTATCTCCAGGGTCTTCTTTCAGTTCTTTAGTATGCACCTTCTGCTTACAGGCAGATGGGTACAGCGCTCCCAGCATTTCTGTTCTCTCTTTGACTGATTTCAGATAAAGCATCTTCAAAGACGGATCTTCCCTCCAGTTCCCTTTCTAATGTTGTACCTACCTTCTCAGCCGGACCTTCTTGCTAGTGATGGTTTTCTCCTCAGAGGAAACAAAGTATTTCAGAGAGAGAGGCAAAGAATGTGTTTATAGTGTTTCATATTGCAAATATATTTTCCTGTATGGTTGCGTTATCTTTGGTCTTATGGCTGCTGTTTGTTGGAGTCTGGAGGGGAGGAGGTCAGATCTAAGATGCTGCAGCATCTCCCAGAAAAGGATATAAAATATTTCCAGCCAGCTACTGGTAAACCTCCAGAGGAATGAGAACTTCACTGATGGAAGTGTCTGGCTCCACTCCTGCTACCTCAACAAAGACACGATGGAAACGAGGATAATGGAGGAAGGATGCCTGCCTCCAGAGAACACCTATCCTTGTTATTAGGTGCTTCGTGTCATTTCCAATAACCACCAGTGATGATCCCTCAGAGAGTTCTGTGGTCCTTGGAAACCTTACCAACCATAATGGGAGAAAATAACACAGCTGTACCATAACGGGGTGCTTGTGAATGAAGGTGACTGTGTGTGAGAACGACCCAAATTTATAAAGTGATAGTGCTTGAAGGGCTAGACAGAGGAGAGTAGTCGCCACTGTCAAACTGAATGAAGGAAACAAGGGAAATCCTGATTGAACATGGTGAAAAAAAACATAGTGAGGATGTTTAAGTGCTAAAAGAGAGGCCCAGAGGTGTTTTGAGGTCTCTGTCCTTGGATGTACTCAAAAGGACTGGATAAGACCCTGACAAGATTTCAAAGCTGGATAAAATTTCTATGCTGGACTTGCTTTGAACATGGCATTGGCCCAGAGGCCTTCTGAGGTCCCTTCTAACCTTAATGATTCTATAATTCATGAATCCTATGTCCATAATAAGGTGGCCATCCTTTATTTCTAACCATGTCCTGGAGGGAAACGTAGCTAGGAAGGCCTGTGCCTGAAATCATCCTGAAAAGCATGAATGCTTAGCTCAAGCAGGCCTCATATTCTATTATTATCTGGTCAATATCGATAATCAGCTATGAATTAACATTTAAAATGGAAAGCAATTAGCTGACCGAGAGAGAAACCATAACCAGAGAGGAATAGAGCAGGTTACTTCGTTAGATGGCACTGTAAATTGCTCTCACAACAAGGTGCAAGGCAAGGATAAATATGTTGGGGTTTTTTTTGTGTTGACCCTGTACCCGAGCACCATCTGTCTCTCAAAATGTATTAGGCTCAAAGTGGCTTACTTTGATCTGATCATCTTAGGAGGCTATTCATTATAATTGCCAGCTATGAATCACCATCTAAATGGTTAGTCATCCACCTGCCCATCAATCTAAGCAGACTTCACATTAATCATTCTGAACCCAAAGGGCATGCATTAAGCGTTCCTTCAAATCACTGAATAAATATGAATATGGGGGTGGACTAGAGGGCTAAACTTTAATTCCATCTCTCACAAAGATTGCTTTTTGAGCAAAGGTGCCCAACAGTGTGAGTATGAGTTCTACTCCTAAATGCCCCTGAGGATGCCTGGGCAATATAGAGCCAACTGAAGGGATCAAACCTTCCCTTTGGGACCACCAGGCAGCAGTTCATTACGGGACTGCAGTATCCTCTCAGTACCCATCTTCCACACCCAGGTGTGTTCTGGTAGAAAATCACCTTTATTGCTGTGACTCCAGTAGGTCTCTTCAGACTGGTGTCCTGCCAGAGAGAGAAAAATGAGAAGTCCGGGCACGGTGAAAGGTAGCAACTGGCTTGAGGGTCCTTTCCCACCCCATCTTTTCACTACACCACTGCTGTTGTGAGTGTGACTCCAGAGCACTCCACAACAAAATCACAGAGGCTTGAGGTGGGCTAATTGTGTTCATGGACACCCTGTCTAGTGGTTAGTTCTGGTCCTTTGCAGTCCAGAAGAAAGGATCAGCATTTGCTTCCACCTTAAAATGTGTGGCAAGTCTTTATAGCTAGTCAGAACTGTTCTAGCTTCTTGAACAGTTATATATGATAACAAAATTGCACTGTTGTGATCTTAGAAATAAAACTGCAACATCCCAGTCTGGCAGGTGCTGCAAAACTATCCGCTTGCTACCAGGTTGTATGGAATTGCTGCCAAAGACTCTGGCAAAAAAATGAATTGCAGACCAGGTAAGCAGGCTAATTTGTTTAGGGAGAAAAAGAAACTTAACAATGTTACATAAAATAGTGGTGCGATGTAGGCTATTTGGGAAAAAAAAAATGCACCTGAGCTTCATTTTTGTTTCCTTTGAGCCTCGTGGAGCCATACCGATAGGGTGAGAAGTGACTGTAGGACATAGGTATAGCTGCTCAGTGATGTACTTTATTTACAAAGAGTAGATAAAGGCGCAGTCCTATCTCTCTGAGAGTGTTAGCATTCCTCATCTGCAGAGCCCCACGTCTGTCAGTCCAGTGGTCTCTGTGCTTAGGCTGTTCTGTTTCTTTGCTTCCATTCAGGACGGCACTCCAAGGATGTGGATCCTTGACTGATAGGCTTCTTCACAGCATTTACTATTAAATCCAGCATTTCCTGCCCCTCCTCCGTCGAGGGACATTCTAACCCTTTGGAAAACTTTCAAGGAATCATGTAAGGCATCGCCTTAGGTTAGTTTAAGTTCTGCTATGTAATGGGTAGGATTTATCCCCCTAACGTTAGACATCTAATACATACACATATGCAGTTGAGCTGATCGCGCTTAACTTCATTTATAGGCAACGATTCACCCAATTGAGGATAGATTTCAACTGACCTATTTTAGTTGTCTCTTTTTGATGAACTGTTGCCAATACCTTATGGCCTTTCCTATGTTCTGCTGGATACAGAGAGAGGTCAGGGCTTCAGAAGCTTCGTGGAAGTGGCTTACACTGCAGGCAGACACAGTGAGACCAGTGTCTTGAAATTTAAAGTCTGCATAGCCGGTTCCCTTTTGCTGATCTGGACATTGCTTGAAAGTCCCTCTTGCTCATCTGTAACTTACAATAAGATTGAATATATTTTCATAAACTTTTTCACAATTTGCACTGCCATTCCTAAGCAAAGATGTTTAAAGTCCAAATTTGTTCTCTGGTTACCTCCAACTGCGATACAAGGATCTGAAACATGCCACAAAGGTGCTTAAGTGTAGGTGGAGCTTGATGAATTCGTCACTGAAACCGATTTTCATAGAGCAAAAATTGCCCTGTCTCAAAGGCCATTGAGATCTATATAAACCTTTTTTATTTATTTCATTTGCCTTTGCTTAAGGTTTTCTGGGACTAAAAAGTTGCACATGAGCAAAGCAAGAACTTGATTAGGGTTATGTAGGCATGGACTACAGAACACCATGATTATTCTATAGACAGAGAGTACCTGTTGTCCCTCTGCCCCTCACTTTTACCACTTTCATGTGAGAGATGTTCTCTGGGGACAGAGTACAGCAGTGTCCTGATAGTCTTACTTGCAGCTTCCATTACCATGACAGCTCATTTAATCCTGCTCTTCTTATCAGACTCCTCCTTTTTACCTATATTACTACTATTATATTTTAGTATTACGTCAAGAAACCCCAAGTGAATGAGTCCTTTTGTTCTAAGCACTGTGTAAATGGATCAAGCATTCTTCCTCTCTGTTAATAGGACATGACATTTCTTCCAAAAACTGATTTTTAATGTCGCTAAAGGCTCTTTCTTCAGGTCATTTCTAATTGATGGCTGCAAGAAATTGGCCAGCAGCCAGCCTAGCATAAATAATAGCAATACGAAGTTCATGTCTATTTTATCCAAAGCAAACCTTCTCTGCATGTTTTCATCCTTCTCACCATCTCTTCCATTCTTGTTGTTGTTGTTCTTTTTCTTCTGAGGAGAGGTTTTTAACAATTTTTATGATCAGATGTGGTTTTTAGTGATTGTCAGATGTGATCCAAAAGACTGAGAACTCCTCGGTTAGGTGATCCAATCAGGAAAGAAAAAACTTCCACCCACTGACTTTTCTCCATCCCGTCACCTGAATTCTTTCTCTTGACTGCTCTAAAGCAATCCTGCTGAGAGCACTGCCCACACTCTGTAGGCACAAATATGTTGGTAAATCTGATTTGACCACATGTTCAGAAACTGTGATTATTCACAGTACGCAAAGTGCAAAGAGCTGAAAAGGGCAATTTTGAGCGAGTAACTGTTTGCAAGAAAAAGACAGAGAGAGAACGGAGCTCTCTGCTCAGCAGCACGGATAAACTTTGTCATCTCAAGCAACTAATGTTACATAGAGATGAAGCTGATAGTTTGTATTCCTCAGACTCCTTGTTAAGCTTTAACCACTGATGATAGCCTGTACCCATCTTTGGGCTATTACAGGCAAGTGCTGTTAATTTCAGGTCATAGATGTGCTAATGCTGACTCTAGGACATGGTACTGACTCTACAAATGCTTAAGGGATAAGTGTAGTTGTTCTCATGGAGATTAACAACCGGGTTTGAAGTTGTGATTTTGCTTTGGCTTTTTCTATTACTCTTTCGCTGTGTAATAGCTTTTATGGTGTCTTTTTTAACATGTTATTATAGCAGTCAGCCAGTTTTCTTTTTTGTTTCCTGACCTAAAGTTAAGCTACCATTTGTTTCTGAGTTCAGTTGTAAGAGATACATTTGAGCTTAACCTTTTCTGCTTGCGCTCTGGTCACATCCTAATTGCAGTAAATTATTCTGTCATTAAGAAATGCTTTACACTCATCCCTGTAAGTGCAGAGCCTATTTCCATGTGCCCAGTCCATTAGGAATGGCTCCAGCTGTACAAGAAGACAGCACTTTTGTTACTACTTTTTATCCTCTCTCAAAGCTTGTAAGCAAACCATATCATAAAAGCCATTCAGACAACTGCTTGTTTAGACTCACGTCTTTATCTCCAGGTGACTCTTTTTGACTTGATTGGTTTGAAGCACAAATGATAAATCTAATCTGGCTTCACTGTCTGAGTAAGTATCTGTTCACACAAGTTGCTCAGAAACACAAAAGGCCCACCAGGTGACAGCCCCTTTTCATGACCCAATGAAATCCTGCTGTAGAGGCACCTGGAACATTTGAAATCACACCACTGCCAGTCTGCTATTAACATCTTTGGCAAGACTGTGCTGTACACACGGATTTACTCTGCTTTTGCACCAGAGATGAAGAAATTCACCTCTTTGAAAGACTTAAGTGAATCACAGGCTCCCTCTACAAAGGTGAATTTCACTACAGCAGAAAGGGGAAAAAACTTCTTCTAACAATATCTCAGCATCTGGTGACATCTGAGGAGAAATGAGCATTCGAGAAGCAACATCCCTCTGCAGAGCAAGTCCCATGTTCTTCATGGGACAATTTCACGACACTGGTTACCCCTCTGACACGTTACATGTTACTTATACCATTTGCCTTAGGTGCCCAACACTTGGCTAAGTTAGTTTTGTACTCAGAGGAGCAAGATGGAGCAAGGACTTATTCATTCCACATATCTAAGTCACCTCCTTAGGGACATCATCTCTCTTTCTCCGTTGTCTATATTGAAAGCATAAATAATTGGCCAGGACTAGGTATCAAGCTGTCAGATGGGATGCATCCCCCTCCTTGTATGTGCTCTGACACATGTAGTTGCCTTTGGGTGTGTATTATATGCACCCTTAAATCCAGAATCAGAAATTATTATCCCTTGGCCACGCCAGGTAGAACCGTGATAGGTTTGCAAACATTGGCCATCCAGGAAAGCGCAACACTAGGACACATCTTCTTTCCACTGTTTCTCGTGCTTTAACAGGAGGATTCAATGAGTCAGTGAGGTCAGTTTGATGATACAGCCAAAGTCAGCAGTCCAGGCTGGCTTCTACTCTGGTAGCATATGGCTGAGTCAGCCCATCATGACTCTGGCTATCTCATATAAGTATCTTGTTTAACTCATTTTGTAAACTGACCAAACCCCATCTTGCAACGAGTGGAGGCATGTTGTACCTGCTGCTGCACAATGAGAGGCTCTTCCAGAAATCCCCTGCACTGTTGTATAACCACGTTATCCTCATTCTCATCACAAATTCATTCATGATGGTCATGCTTCTCCTGTCAGTGCTGTCTTCAATACTTCCTTCACTTGGATGTTCACTCTTCTCCATGCAAGCAGTCCTGTCCCCTCATAGCCTTTATTTTTCTAGGGCCTGTCCCACCTATTAAGTGTAAACCCCATTATTTTATATTGAAACAAATCATTCATTCAAAATCAAAAGAAAGAAATCCAGTGAGGCACTCTTCTCTCCTTACGATAAACATCTGCATCTACTTGTCTTAAGTGTCATATCAAGCAGCACAGATCACACACAGTCAAGAAAACAACCAAAGAAAGAGATCCTCAGGTCTGTTTTGCCCAATCTGCGCCTTCTGGAAGGGGAAGACAGATTTCCAGCTTCAGGATTCCCCTGGCAAGGCACCAAAGAGGGCAATTGTGAAACTGTTTTCCAAGTTGATACTCACAAACCTGAAATGGGTTGTATTTCATTGACAAAGCTGGTGATAAGAAGGGATTGTAGGTGCCATACCACAACAGTGCAGAGTTTCTAAGTAGTAGTGCTACAGACTATGGGTCTGTCTAAGTCCCTGGAGGCCCATCAAGAAATGGGAGGATTGAAACCATCTAAGAGAAGGAGTGCAGATCCCCCCTTCCCCTGTCCTCCTTATGAACTGTTGTATATTTTAACTATCAGTCCATCATTCCTGTTCATCTAGGACACCTAATACTGACAGCGTATGGTTTGGGTGGGAAATATCTCTGCTACTAGAGCTCATCAGCTCATTTAAGCACCTGTTAGACAGCATGTTGGAGCTGGTCTGAAGTGTGGCTGGGGAGTGTGTGTTCCTCATGTTTTAAGCAGACTTCAAACTGCACATGAAGACAGCCCCCAAGTTTTAAAAGAAATGGAGAAAAGCAGTGGCTGTGCACCTTTGGACAGTTTGTTTCAACACCATCTTCCTTTCAATCCCAGTGGTGATTACAGATGGACCCCAGGATGGTTTTGACCTACTTCAAGTGCTGATAGCTGAGAAGCTGTGTCAGCATGGGTTTCACACAGATTGTTCAAGCGCATCCCAGGTCTTGCATGGTTGCCATGGTAGCTGATCCATGTTGAGGTCTACGTTACAACAACATCACTGCTATTAATACCCAAGCTTTAGCCTGCCGGTGGTAAAAAGGGGGTAAAGCACTCCTTTACTTTTGAGGGATGCAGTGAAGATAAGTACATTAAAGACTGAAAAACATTCAGGGTAAGATATCAGTATTTTCTAAATTTAGCTAAATTTATAACCCAATCATCTAAAGCAGAGCTAATTGTCTGGGCTCACTTTATAAATAATGAAAGGAAATAGGTATTTTTCATCTGACCACAGTATCTGGCCTACTTTGGATATCTGCTTTAGGAGGAGATGAATCGTACCCTTTGACCATACTGATTGCTTCTTTCTTGGTCAGGAAGAGAACTACGGGTCAGTAGCTGAGGTGTAATGTCTACATTATATTATTTATAACCCCACCTTCTAAACAAATGTGGTTTTGGCAAAGGAAGCCATGGCTTGATATAGAGCTTCTATGTAAAAATGCCCTTATTTCAAACTTGACTGTATTTCAGGTTGGCAGCAGAATGTCAACATCCTTTCCAAGTGTCATGAGTACAATTACCCATTGACTGTCCAAGAAGCTGGGCCCAGATTCATCTCACTTGATTTTGTAGGCTTATTTAGCTGCCTAGCCTAGGGGTGTGAATTGCCCTCGTCTCTACAGTAAGCAGAGATCAACAAGAATATCCAGAAATTGGTCTAAATGTTTCATTTCAGCTTCTGACTTTGAGTATTCTGTGCCAATGATTTGGCAGGATTTGATTACAATCTATGTTAGGAGTATCTCTTTCCTTCCCGTTGTGTTTCAGGCTAGGGTTCCTACCACCTGTCTTTCTCTTGCTTATATACATTATATTTGAGCTAGAGCTCCTGGACTCTTCGGTTCCTGCAACAAAATATGCACTTAAAGTTCAAGATTCATCTGTGCTATTTGTAAGCATCTGCTTGAGAATCACCTTCTGTTGACTGTAGAGTAGATCTCCACTGCCTACACGAGATGCTCACAGGGATTAGGTCAAGTGTGTCTGTGTTGTAGACACCAATGTTTAGTCAGATGATCTATGAATCCCCTTCATATACAATGGAAGCAGGAGCAACTATAGGCCCTGTGATAGGTCCCTCTAAGACCTCTGTCAGGTGCATCCATCCTGAGAGCTTGATTCAATTGCATAAGCTTAGGCATTTATTGCCATTTGAAATGCTCTGGGGTGTTTAAGACATCAGATATGAGACATGAGATATGTGAAACCCATGCTTTTCCCAGAGTGCAGTACCCAGGACACTATCAAGTGAACTAGATGCCCATGTTTAGGCAGCTGAATCAAGCCCTGGATGTTTCACTGGTTTGACACGTATCATCATTTGTCCCAGAGCTGTCTAGTGTCCCTTTGCAGAGGACACCTGAGTATTCTAAGTGTTCATGTTCTTTCCCTTTTTTTTTTTTTACCAGGTCCGTTCTGCTGCCAGGAAAAGATGGCACCGCTGGCAAGACCATCACTCCCTCCGAGTGCGTGTGGCACGTGCCATGTCTATCCCCACGTCTCCGACACGAATCAGCTTCCATAGCATCAAACAGACCGCAGCCGTGTGATATGCCCCACACATACACGCACCACATGGTGGCCTTCAGGGTTCTTTCTTCACTCTCCCCGAGACTCTTTCTTCAGACTTTCTTCCTTTTTTCTGAACTGCTCTCTATCGCAATGAGATGCCCATCATATTTTTGTGGACTCTCATCTCCCATATTTGTGATGCTGCTTTAAGGCAACCAGGCAAAAGCTCTTTGAGTAGGTGATGGTGAAACAGATTCAAAGAAGAAAGAGATTCAACACTGACGGCACCTTGTGGAAATTCACAATACAAAGTCTAAACCAGCACACTGGCAGGAACAATCAATTTTTTTTTCTCCTTTCTTTTTTTTTGTTTTTCCATTCTGTATTGTGGTGAACAAAGACTTTTTTTAACATACTGCCCATCTCACCCTGTACATTGATTCCCGATGATTTCAAGAGTTTGATGTATAGATAGCCTGTCTCTTTCTTGTTTCTTTGTAAAAATTTCTTCTCTACAGAACTGTCATTTGAGAATATGTGGCAGCAAGAAAAAGAGCATCTGAAAGGTGGTGTGAAAAATCCAAATTTATCTGCCTTCCCCATTTCTCCCTTTGATAGACTGGGAGTTTGCCAGGGCATCACTGGACTATTTAACACAGGGCATTTTGCCTTGCAAGAACCATGTCCTGGTCATACACAAAATTTGGAAAAGGACAGCAGTATCTCTAGATAGCTCTATAAAATATCCTTATTCCTCTTAGCCCCACGCTTTCGACACAATGTAAGTAGCCTTTGTTTTTTTTCAGATAAGAGGATTGGGGTGGGGAAGTACAACAGAACACGTTTTCTGAGTTTAAAAAATATAAAAGGGAAGCACTGTAAAAATAATAATGAGAAGAGGATGTTTGCATCATGAGGATAGTGCTACGTGCTGCACAAAGATTATCTATTGAGCATTTTGAACTAGAGCAGTTGTATCTAGTAGGCTTTTTATGTGATGTTCAAAAATACTGTATATTTTCAATAATAAACACTACTCTGGGTTGGTTTCAATAAAACCAGGCATCATTTTCTTTACTCTGGAAAGGAAGAGGACACCTATCTTGAAAGTGTTTTTGTCTTTAAGATCAGAGAAAGAAATCCTGTTTGATAATGAGCCAATAAGAAGAACAATCTCATGGTAAAATCTGAGCAAAAGAGAATTTAAATGCAAGATGAACCGTCTCCCTTCTCAGCTCATGGTGTTATACTGGATCCCTTTCCCTCTGAGCTCCTTTTGCCTCCATAGGGCTTTGCAAGAACAGAAAGTAAAAAGGAGGTTGTGTAATAAATTCTCCATCACCTGTATCTCACCAGTGCTGGAGTAATTTGCTCTTTCCACTTTAGCTTGCTTATTCTGAATTTTCTTCGTACGTCCTAGAGGACTTTCCATCACAAACTGGATTTATATCTCCAGATTTAAATTGGTCTCTCTCTAGTTTTCAGGACTACACAGAGCTGGAAAATATCTTGGAGGACACTGATGTTAATCCCCTGCTTTGAGAGGCATCCTGTCCTAAACAGCTCGATCACATTCAGCTTAGAGCTGATTGGCAACACACAGCAAATTTAAATTAACAAATTAAAATTTGGTAACTTTTCCCCCTCCTAACTCTCACTTGGATTTGTGCGCCTCAATGAGATAACTGAGGGAGGAGGGAGAAGGGAGATTTGAGATTCTGTCTAGTTAGACCTGTCATAGAATCATAGAATGGTTGGGGTTGGAAAGGACCTTAAAGATCATCTAGTTCCAACCCCCTGCCCTGGGCAGGGACACCTCCCACTAGACCAGGCTGCTCAAAGCCCCATCCAACCTGGCCTTGATCATCTCTGCCAAAGAAGAAGAGCAGGGAAGAGTCTTCGCATAGCCTTCCATGTGGCATGCCACCTAGCATGACAGATCCCAGTGCGGCAGAGATACGAATAAGACTGGAAATGTGCCTCCCTGTGCCACTCACTGCTGTCAGTGCCATGAGTCCTGCAAAGGGATGCAAACCCTCTTCATGGTAGCTGGGAAACAAAAGTGTCTGATGAGAGAGAACCCTGTCAGTGCTTTTATTCACTGCCTGCATGACAATAGCGATGCACGGCCTCCTGACGTTTTGTGTTTGAAGGGACAGATATACCTACAGGTTAGAAATGCGTGCACTGAGTACCTCTGGGTTTGGTCTGTCTCTGGGCCAATCTGGGATGAAAAAGGGATTTGCAATGCAGCAGATACTGTCAGAAATTGCAGGTTATTGTTGCTACCAGGAGTGTATTTTCACAAAAAAAAAAATAATCCTTTTTCCAATTAGTGTATGTCCAAAGCAGAGATTTTCGGTCCTTCCAGCACAGAAGCCTGTTTCCAGCCAACGTGGTGGACATGCACCATTATTGGGATACTGCTTATGTTAATTTTGAAGTGATTGCCATGCTAACACATACACTACCTCTATTTGTTTTGCCATGGAGGCTTTCTGAAATCTGCCGTGCCTGAGGTACGGACAGCCATGGCCCGTTTTCTCTAGAGCACTGTGATGAATATCAAACTTGAATTTCTACCATCAGCCTACCCTGGAAGAGCAATAAAAAATTACTTTGAGAGTGGCTTTTTTTTTTTTTTTGTCTTCTCAGAGAGTGTAGAGCAGGGGAGAAGGATGGAGACAAATAGGTCATAAGGGCCAGAATTTGAGAAAAAAAGTCAGAGTCCTAGGGCATGACTGCTTTGTCCTTCCTGCTAGTGGAAGGAATATCGTTTACACCAGCTGAAGGTTTCCTATCTGAGATTGGCTACGTGGGGTTCAATCCAAAGCTCTTCACATTATATCGAGTGAGCTCTAGCTTTTACGGGCGTGACTGCCCTGTAAACAGCCTATGACTAGTTTGTGGGCTGCCTAACCCTTCAGTGGGCACCAAACCCTCCTGGCAGGCAACAAGAAGTGGAATATCTGTCCTGGAGCTCATGTTCTGGTTCCTCTGGAGCCACAAGCTAAGGCACACAATCTGTGGGCTCTCTGCATCTGCAAGGTGGTCACTGTCAGTCTGTTCTCTAGGTATACATTTTAAGTCTCTGGAAGGACTCTTACTGGTGTCAGTAGACTTGATGTCAGGCTGACATTTGCCCTCTCAGTTTCCCTTTCTGGTACCCAATAAAGAGGCAATTCCTATCTTTCCCTTTCCTCCACATCAAGGACCAGGCAGACCGTAGGGCTATTGAGATCTCCTGATGAAAGCTGCCATAGGAACAGGGAGTGGAAAGTAGTCTCCATGGAAATAGTGCTTTGAAGGCTGTTTCTCTTTCCCCTGATCTGTCAGCTGATCAATATCATCTTATTGCTTCCTTAGGTTCACCTGTCTGCCCGTATCCTTCATTTGGTTTTATTAGGTGCAGTAAGATGCTACTCAATCCCATAGCTATGAGTCAGTATAGACCATGTTAGCTGTGAAACCAACCTGCCCTTTCCATCTTGGGGTTGAAGAGCTAGGATTCATCCTGAGTTTTCCTCACTGCTGTGGACATGCACCCAGCTCTGAGGTGCAAGTGCAATGCAGCAATAATTTCACTGGACTGGTTTCTTTCCCCTGTGGTGGGGTATTTTCTTACTAGACACCAAACACAACTTTGTGGGCACAGCTGCATCTGCCCTTGGCGTGCGTTGCCAGAGTGACTCACTACCATCCTGGTGCTGTGAAGCTCACCCTTTGTCAGATGAGGCTTCGTTACTACTGTAGGGAAGGAAGCATCTTAGTCATGTGTGTCTCCATGACACCTAGCACCATATAGTTCTCAGAAACAACTGGAGTCTCAGGGGCAGTATAAATAAATAACCAGGGTGACTGTCACTGGAAGGGAAGACTTGTGCTGTTAATGGAGCAAAAGTACAATCTAGGCACAGGATACTATTCTTCCAAAGACCACGCTAGTGGGACTCACCTGACTTTATGTAGCTCTTCACAAGTCTCAGGTGGAGCTAGTTCCTTCTGTGATCATTGGAGAACTGCTCAGTACAGTCAATGGAGTCCAAGGTACGAAACTAAAGTAGATGATAGGGCCGGGAAATTGCACCCAACACCCATTTTGTCCCTTGACCATAAATGCCACCTGAGTTACTGGCTTATGTAGAGACAGACACAGTGCAAAATTTGGTAGCCTGTATCCTGCACCAGTGACGTGAACTGGGATACCGCAGCTAGTAAGCAATAACAGGATGATAAAAAGTCCTTTTGGTGCTCTTCACAAAGAGTCCAGGTGCCAGAACTGGAATTGAAGAATTGCCAGATCTGCCCAGCCCTGATCTAGATGCTGTTAGCCATGCATCTTTCTAGTCCCATGGTGCGGCTGCAAAAATAAGTCAGTTTTATCTGAACTCTATGAGTTGGACAACTAAACTTTGAAGGACTGCGGTGTAAGCCATATATCTGACCTCAAATCTATATCGTTCAGACCAAATCCAGGCATCTTGCAGGTCTGAATAGAAAAGAAATTTGGCAGCTGAAGAAGTGAACTAACGTCTCTGGCAATAGACATTCAGCCTCAGGGTTTGCTTTCACAGGGTCCTTTGGAGCTTGGAGTCATTGACCTCACAGTAAACCACTGGAATATATCAATGCCAGGGCACCGACCTTGTACCAGTGTTTTCAGGGCTATTTCTGGGATGCCCTGTTTTCACTCACAATAAATATTCACTGAACATTTCCGATCAATGGATGAAGACACCTAAATTTGGTCTCTGTCTCAGTAAGTCAGGTGTCTGATCTCCCTTTCCACTTGGTGAATACCTAAACAAATTGTGCAGTGAAGTCTGCAGAGATTCTTAGATGGCCTTCAGGAGGCATCTGCTTCAGGAGGTACTCTTGGCCTCACTGAGGCCTTAATTCAGTTGCTTAAATATAGGCTTCTAGTATCATTTCAGGTGCCCTGGGAATCCCAGCTGCCTTCTAGTTGTCAGTCCAGAAAAGCAGCTGTATGGCCTGTGCAGATGTCCCACCTCCTTTAAGCTCTTTCAGATGGAAATAGACACTTACGAATGTCTTGTACACTTGTGCACTTACTCAGCTACTTCTCTGATCTTCCTCTAGGGAGAAACCGAACTGGACAGGGTCAAGTCAGCTAATCCAGGATCCAGCAAATGAGCCTCTATTAGCTGCAGACAGAGTGCAGGGAGACCTAGTTAGCCAAGGAAGCCAGGAGGGACCATGGTGGTTTTTTTATTCCAGCAATGAGTTTGATGCAAAGTGCACTGAAGCCAGTAAGATTTGCACTCCTAAAGAAATGAGGCTACGAGGGGCTCTGCTTTCTCTGCTATTAGGCATGGTTCAAGGGTAAAAACGTGATACTCTTCATTTTATTAGTGCAAACAGTTTGAAGAAGATAATAACCTTTTCAATTCTGCAAGTTCTCACCCAGAAGAGTTTGGAAGAAGTTCCCAGTTCACTTGACCGATAGCAACGGTGATACTCTTGTCTCTGCTGCACTGTATAGTCCCACTGGTGGAGAGATGACTTTTGTCATCAACAACTTTTGGCACATCCAAACTGGGATGACAAAATGCTCCCCATTCCTCAAAACACCTGCCAAAGTAGATGCTGATGCCATCCCAAGACATGGTGTGGGATCAAGTCATGGGGCTGCTCAGAACTGAATTAATATGAATTAAACTGTTCGGAAATCATCCCAGGAGAAAAATACCTGGGAGCAAAACAGATAAATAAGAGCTTCCATTTTCCCTGTGTAGCCTTTGATAAAAATGCTGGCTGAGCTGGAGGTGAGCCACACAGCCTCATCTCAAGAAGACAAGCATTTCCAAACTTGCATTGGCACATGCAAGTAAGCCCATGGCTGCCTGGGCACTGCAGGGACCATCCCAGCTCAGAGACCAAAACTCTACCAGGACAGGAAGGCAGGAACAGGAGCGTACAGGGAGGCACTGGCCTAGGTACACTTCTGAGCCAAGGTTCCTGGGTTTCTGCAGGGAGGAGCTCCCACCTCTGACGGTAAATTTGCCAGTCAAACCATTTTTTTTTATCTTATCTTCAGCTACACCTTCACAGATTGGAGTCGTCTCAGAGGGAGTTGTCTCCTCCCTGCCTTCCACACCAGCCATGTCCCCCAGCAATGTTTGGCGTCCAATGGCTCTATCCATTTCCAAGGTCCAGGGTAGCTGTGAGTGATTTTCATGCTGTCTTTTAATAGTGACTTAATGATTTGATGATTATTCAAAATACCTGTGAGCAGAGCTACTGAGATGATCCCCTGATGTCCTGGACAGCAAAGGGGAGTCCCTTGGCCACATGTGCCCTCTCAGGAAGGTGAGACCAACTGGCTGAGGAGCAACCCTGTGGAAAAGCACGTGGGGACCTTGGTGGATGACTAAATGAACCCAAGCCAGCTGTGTGGCCTGGGCAAAGCCAGCCAAGTGGCCGTGTGGCAGCAAAGGTGGCTGACAGCAGTCTGGGCTGTTTTGAGGGATGTGATTATTCCCCTCTATTTTGCACTCATTAGACCACGTTTAGATGCTGGGCTCAATTTGGGGCCCCCCAGTACAAGAAGACATTGATAAACTAGAGCAAGGCCAGCTGCAGGCCACCAAGATGCTCAGGTCTGGAGACATGTGCAGAGAGGCTAGAGGAGCTGGTCCAGCACTGGGGAGAGGAGACGTTGGGTGGACTTAATAACAGCCTGACAGTACCTACCAAGAGGTTACTGAGATGACAGACCCAGGCAGGAGAACAAGAGACAATAGCCATAAGCTGAAACAAGAAAGGGACAGATAAAAGGAGAATTTTTTTCCTCAGGAGGACAGTCACGCAATGGGACAGGTTTCCCAGTGAGGGTGTGCAATCTCCATCTCCAGAGATTATTCAATAACCAACTGGATAAAGCCCTGAGCAACCTGCTCTGCGATCATAGCTGAGCCTGCTGCAAGTAGGAGGTTTGAACCAGAGACCTCCTGAGGTCCCTTATAACCTGAATTATCCTGTCCTGCCACTAGTAATATTGTCAGTCATTCCACTAACACTAGGAAAGAATGAACCTGAGCAAGTTTTGGCTGCTTTATTTTTTTCAGGTGCACCTCAGGGGACTTGGAAATAACGCTTATGCCCCCCACCTTCAAAAGAAGCTTCTTCCTTTGTTTTCTCCTGGCAGGGGTGCAAAGATGAATAGAGTCACATCTCCTTAGGGAAAACTATCTCCTTTACATTGTGATGCCTTTTAAAGCCCTATGTCCCTTTCAACAAAATAATCATTCGCAGCACAGATCTGGGATGATTCAGATGTAGATTTTGGATCAGCAGGAAAAGTCTCAGCTATGCCAGGAAAATGGCTGTGGATGTGATGGACTGACAACTCTGTGTGTGTGTGTGTGTTTATGTACCAGTGTATGCACATGTACGTGCATGTCCAATTGCAAGTGTGTATGTGTGAGTGTGAGTCTATGTGTATGAAGAAAACTGGTCAAGTTACTTTTGGTTTTTAGTGTATTATGTACGAAGAAAACAAGGCTTCTTGTTTTCAGTGAATCATTATGGAAATGAACATCCATGAACACTTAAGTACTTGAAACAGAAATCATAAGAGCTCTTCCAGGAAAATGTTTGCAGTGCTGAGTGTTGCAGATAATGCGTGTGCCAACTGGCATGTGAGAGCAAGTGTAAGCTTACTTTGGATCTGGACTAATTGCTTCCTTCTGACACAATTTAAGTCTTTCCACCCTCCTCCTTTGCAATAAATCCTCAGTCCCAGCCTGCAGTGAAGACAACACATTGCCTCATCCCGGCTATTCCCTGTGGGAGTCAGCAATGCTGCACTGCAGCTCCTTGGATGCAGGGATATCAGCTCAGGAATTGGGTTTGATACTGAGGAATCGCTATGGAGACGTATCAGATGGCAAATTCCATTTTAAATGCACGGTTTCATAACCTCCTCTGTCATCTTTTGCTTACAAGCAGAGGTCCAACCCCCAGGAGATACCAGTAAAAATCCCCTGCATCTGACATTAAGTATCAGTATCAACCATTCCAGTGGAGCACATGTGGACAGTGCTGGCCACCAGACCACAGTAGCATGGTTTTCAAGTCTAAAATGGCACAAGGAAAGAACACAATGAAGATTTTCCGCTCTTAACAGTCACCTTGCAAACCTGGCAGCTGTCTTGGAGGATGGGAAAAAGAGCAAGACACAAGCCCTAGACCCATACGCTGGAAGTGGGGAGGATGTGCCTCCAGGGCATAGAGGTCAGTATGGCTTAAGGACCAGAGGGAGACAAAGGGAACCTGACTCCCTGGTCAGGTGGAGGTCCAGTTTCAGGTGAGGGTCACAAGGATGAACACAGCAGCTAGGCAGTGTCCACTGGAGAACTCTTCCCAGTGTGTGGAATAGCTCAAGGGACTCCAAGAAGAGGCTACGCCAAGGCTTTTCAGTGTAGAGTCACTTCTTGCTAACTCTCTTCAATGCAGCATCCTGAGATGAGCAAGTATGAGAAAGAAGATTTTGGATGCCCTTTTAAAGCCTCACACATGAACAGAAACACAACTCATTGAAGGTCCCACGTCTCTCCAGATCTTCCCCATTCCTGCCAGGCTTGAAGGGGCTGGAAGCAAATCCCTCTTAACCTCTTTCCCACTATGAACATCTTCACACTGACTAACAGGGCGATGCCTTGGAAGATTCTCTAAGCATTGCCCATTTAATAGATAAGTCTTGCAGCAGGCTGTTTTGGGGACAGATCATCAGTTGGTTTGGGCTGAGGCAAATGGTGCTGGTCTCCTGGCTGTCCCTTGACTTGCAGAAAGCTTTCCTTAGACAACTCTGCTGTCCCCAGCGCTGAGCATTTGGCTGCAGTGTGCACAAAGAGGGCGATGTGCATGGCACCTTGAAGGGAAGAAGGGTTTGCGCTGCATGAGGTCTGAGCTGGAGGGCAAGAATAGCACAGCCCTGAACCCATGGTGGGTAGCACATGGCTACGACTTCCAGCGGTGCTCATGACCTTGGCTACGTGTCACACCGTTGGTAGTGTGCTCTGCAACGCGAGAAGATGATGTGTGCAAGTGAATGGGTCTTGGGACAAAAATGCATTTTGATGCTGGGGCTGAGTCGCTCAGGACAGTGTGGAGCAGGAGGCTGGGCAGAGAGGAGTCACGCAGGGATGTTGCCAGCTTCTGACCACCCTCGTCTTTGGTCAGCATCACCCCATCTGCAGTGTAGATACCTGCTTCTGCAGACAGCCACCACAGGCTTTCCCTTTGGTCCATGGAGAGAAACAAAGTGCTTTGGGGATTACAGTCCTCTGAGTTCCCCACCCAGAAAATGGTATTTCCCTGTGTGGAAAGGATATTGTAGGTTCATGAGAGTGAAGGTTTCACGTAAATCCTTCAAATTTTCACAGAATAGTTCACTTTATTCCCTTTCTCATTTAATGCCATGGAGCTGGAAGATAACAAGCGTCTCAGGAGAAACTTTTGGAAAAGAAATAAACCATATCTATAAATTGTGGGCTGATGGCAAAGTGTGTATTTGAAACAAAAGCATGCATCATCTGGGTAGTCTTGTTGGATTCTACATTGCCTTCTTAAGTTTCTCCAATTGCTAATTAGTGTAGTAGAAAGAAAATATTTCTGATTAGTATAATTACCGTAGAGCTATACTATAGTGACCTTAAGCTATGAGAAGCCAAAGCTTTAAAAAAGAACTCATAAAACTTTGATGAGTTTCGCAGATGCTAACGAGCAAGCCAGCTTCCATGAAGAGTATCTGTGCTCAGCAGTCTCCAAAGGTTGTGAAATGAACCCTCCGACCCTTTTGACACGTCCTTCCTCTGTGCTCCCAGGCTGCAAGGGATCATGTCAAAGGCTGAACCAATTAATTGCACCCTGGATACTGGCATATGTCAAGTCAGTGATTCAGTCTTCTGAGGTGGAAAAATGACAAATTATGAAGCTGCTGGCAAGGTCATAAGAAACAGCACTGGCACCCTACAGGGATGCTTTCCTCAGGGTCTAGCAATATTGTGTTGATTATTGGCACGGTGGCTAATGAGCTGCCCCATCCCAGCTGAGCAGGGAATAGTGGTTAACCTGGCTCATCCCAATCCTGGCCAGCCACATCCAGCCTGAAAGCACGTTTATACAGGAAAAATTCTGAATGTCCTTCAGCTGGCTGGCCTCTGATTTAGTAGTTGACTCACTTTGACCTTGGGGATGCTCACTGATTGCTGACTTACAGCTCAGCAGTTCAGTCAGAGGTTAACTGATCAGCCGCCGTGCCAACCGATGGGTCCTGGCACATTAACTGATCGCCTCCGATGGCTGAAACAGAGATTGCTCCTTCCTGGTACAAGGGTAAGGCAACATCTAAGCTGACTCCACAGCAGTATGCAACCAAAGTAATGCAGGTCACAAGGTCAGACCAGCTGCTTGTTTGTGAGATCTGGCGATTGCCATGTTTTTATATCTCCCGGCAAGTCTCCTTGCCCAGCAGCCAGGTGCGGATTAGCCTCAATTATGTAAATGTGTGCAGGTATTTCAGGTAAGCCATCAAGGCAAGAGCTGCCTTTCTTTAGCAAAAGGATTGCATCACCTTTTGGGGGAAAGAAAAAGAAAACAAAAATGAAACACAAATCTAGTCATCATATGCTGTTTTACTACAGTAACAACACTGAAGTGAAAGTTGGAGTTCATTTTGAATATCTAGTGATGGCTTTTAGTAAGCTTTGACTTGTTTCCAGGTATGGATAAGAGCACACGTGGTTTTTTGATCCTTCTGTTTACTTGAGAAGACGTCTCATGGCTGAAGCGTGACTTACAGAGCAAGAAACACTTGGCAACCAAATCAAGTGCCAGATTGGGAATAAGACCCCTATGTTCTCTTTCCACCTCTGCTGTAGACTTCTGGTGTCACTCCAGGGACATTTCTTTTCTCATCTGCTTGTTTTAGTTTCTCCTTGCATTTGTCTAGCTTGAGCACTTGTGCTGGAAGCTCTTTGGGGTACAGACTTCTCTCAGTGGACGTTCATATAGCACCTAGCACCTAACACAGTGTGGACTTTTTTTTAAAATGTGCAATACCAACGTACAAAAAAAAATTAATAATTTGAGAGGTGTGCAAGTCAATCAACATCTGAAACCTAGTGTACAATACCTCATCCATATTGTTCATCCATGACTTAGCACAAACATCAGAGGTGGGAGCTGTGTACATTGTACTAACAACAAGCCCCTGTTAGAGGTGGCTGGCTGACAAACACACCGTCATCCAAAAATAATGTACATTTTTCCATGCTATTGGCCAAATGTGTATTGGGTTCTAAGCATGCAGATAGGCACCTAATGGGATTTGCAAACATTCCCATATAGGCTGAGTACTTAATTGCCATTGATTTCTGGGGGAGCTGAGTCCATATCAGAGTTAATTGACTTTGTAAATACCTTTATAGTTGCTGATGTATTTTTCAGCATACACTTGCTTTTTTGAAACATGTCTGACAGGTCTTCTGCAAATATCCCTTGAACTGGTTGGGAAGGTTCTCCAGGACCTTAGCAGGCTTTGGCTGGACACGTCTGTGTCCCAGAGAACCAAAGAAGACACAATGGCCAGCAGTGACCAGCTGCTGAGTGTAACCGCTGGTGCCGAGTCCCCCACGCACTGCAGAAAGCTCCATGGCTTCATTGATGCAAAAGAATTAATCACAGCCACTAATTGGTTTCTTTTCTGTTTTAATAATTTAAATCTAAGCCGCTGAGAGCTCTGAAGACACAGATCAAGCTTTTGAACCCAATATCATATACCTTGGGAAAAGACCAAGTGAGAGGAACAGCATTGCTCTTTGTCCTGAAGCCATTTTGGATTTCTTTGATGGTGTTGTACATGAAAATACAAAGAGGAAAAATCTGTTATTTTTCACTTGCTCTATTTAATTTAGGTGAATGTTTTTTTTTTTCTTCGGATGTTTTTTGTAGGCAGTGTTTCCATTTTTTTGGAGTAAGTATGTTCAGGTGGTACCATTTATATATGCAGCTCCGTCGCCAAATCAGTTTAGGTCACTGAACCAGAACAGCATGACATTTTTCCAATAGATAGCAAATTCATGTCTCTTTCCCAAAAAGGAATTTCACAGGAACTGAAGCTATTTGCAAAACTAGGTTAAATGAGGTAATAATTTTGACTGAAGGAAAACAGGTTGTTCAAAATGCTGTTACTGGTGACTAAGAATGGCATTTCAAATTTTAAAAAATGATCTATTTTGTTTTAAAATTGACCAAATTCTTCTAAAAAAAAAAGGATTTTAAATATAACTCTTATGTCAAATTACAGGAAGTTTTTCCCTGGTGCTTCCTTCTGTTTTTCCCGATTTCTACAGCATTTGTGGGTCAGCAGAAGAGGCTGAGATTATTTCTGCAGATGCCTACAAACTCTAGTCCTACCACGAATGCCTTGTAAAGACGGGCTTGTAAAAATGGGAGATTCTTACTGGTTGTTCTTTTCTCCCTTAGGCATCACAGATGAAAGCTGCTTAACACATCTCCTGGTCGATCTGACTGCCACGCACTGCCAGCTCCCACCAGGACTCTTCTTGGTGGCTGTCTTTACACAAGACTGGCAGCCCATGAAGCAAATGTCTACCTATCACTTCAGTGACCACATTTCTTATGTTTCCCCTCCAACTTGCTCAGCCAGCATGTAACAAAACACAGGCTTATTTCAGGCTTCAAAATCTGCATCAACTTTGGACATATTGGCATGAAGATGCTTGCCTGGCTTGTACAGCTTCCAACTAAGGACAGTGTCCTTTATTAGATCCATTCGTGCCACTGGGAAAGGTAAATGAGCTTTGGGCACATGAGTCCCTCTTCTTCACATGTAATAAACCAAAGTTTTATTTGTCTTACAACTAAATTTCTTTAGAAAAAAAATTGAATTTAAATGTTTTAAAAATCTCTCTCCTCTCTCCTGCCAGGAGGTATGTACCACACTTTCCCTTTAAAACATTCAAGGTATTTTCTCCTGGGTTTTGCCGTCAGTTGTCATCTGAAGAACTGATAGTAGCTTCCCCCATCAGAAAATGAGGAGCAAGCTAAGAGCACGTCCTCCCCAAGCCGCATTGCACTGGTGCTCGCTGAAACTTTGAAAGCAAAAACCACCATCAAAGGCAAGGGAATGTCCAGAGAACTGGAAGGATTGGCTAAATGGATGGTGGCCATTTAGCAGCTGGCCATTCCACTGAACTGCTGTAAAACCTTCTTCCTTCCAAAAGCATCCCTGACAGGCCTCACAACCATAATTCACTTTGGTCAAGTTATTTCCATGTATTTTGGTGGCTGCGTTTGGCCTCAGTTTTACTTGAGGTTATGGGTGAGTCCTTGGGAGAAACTTGGATGCATTTTCTCCCCTGACCGTGGTGATAATACTACCATGAGTTCTGCTAGGAGCCTCCGAATTCCAGCCAATTCAACATCCACTCACTTTATCCTCAATTTCTATTTTTCCAGAAATTTTATGCTTATTTCTTGATCCTTGTGTAGCATTGTACTCTTCATTTCTCACACCCCTAGCTCCAGAACAGAGACAGCTAAGACTTCCTTTGCCAAGCTTACAGCAGCTCTGAGATGCCTCCTTCAGCTGGTCACAGGAATGTGCCCATCACAAGGGCATGTGGGTTTTTTGGGAGTGCAAAGAATATGAACCCAATTGGATGTGATGCTGTCAGAAGGATGTTCTTCAGGGATGTGAAGAAACTGAGTGCCAGAGAGACGGCTATGCGGAGAAATAGTGATTGAACTTGCAGAGGTTTCCAAGGAGCAGTCAATTCACAAGCTGGAGCAACAATGACCAACCTACTGGGCAAGATGATTTAGTGAAGAACCTGCCCAGAGAAGGGGAGGAATGGTTGGTCTAAGGAAAGGCTTGCTGAGACCAGGACAAAGGCTGGATCTAGAAATAGTGTAGATGGTCTGCTGCCATCGGTACGTGCTGCAAAGACTACATGGTTTGAAGGCATAGGAGTCTGCACGGAAAATAGTCATGGGGTTGGAGCAGGAAAGTGATGTTCTTGCACTGGTCCTGAGCTCCATCCTGTGCATGCAAAGTTCGTTGCCTGGGGGAAATAGCACACACCAAAGACACAAGCATCCAACGCTGTAATCAATAAGGCTGCTTGAAGGTTTTGTTTCAGCTTTGCTGGTTTTACTGGAGTTACTCATTTTGCATGTTTTATGTGCTCACTGATAAAAATCTGTGACTAACGATATGTCTCCACATTTGTGCTGTTCTCCAGGCTAACCTTCACCTTGTTAACAACAGCTGGCTTACTCATCCTCATTCTTTTCCCTCACTTGGTGCACACAAGCTTTCAAAGCATTTTTGCTTTGGTCAGCATTGACAAGTAGCGGGAAGTTGCTTGCAAAGCAATAAAAAGAAAAAGTTGTATAAAAATGTTTTATCCAAGTTGCCAACATCATAAATCTTCTAGGAAGTGTGTTGTTACCCCTCCTGCTGAGCTCATAGAGGGAGAGACGTAAAATGAAACAGATCCAATCTGCCACCCCCTCCATCTCGCCGTGTGCCTGAGGATTGAAAGGAAAGCCTCAAGCTTCTGCAGACCTAAAACTCATCGTGTGACTCCCTCAATAAATCAGCCCTTCCCACACATTCTGAAATGATATTAGCTTCTAGCCACAAGACATTTATGATTCATATGGGACAGGCTCCTTGCGAAATTATTACAAGCAGTCCCATCTGCAGCATAAAACTGAAAGACTGTGCAGTCAAAGTCAATTAAAAAACAAATACATCAGACCTCCTAGTCCCTGTGTCAGCGAGGAAGGATCACGTGTTTTTCCCTATCAATTACTCATCAGCATCATTTTGAGTGATGTTACTTATTAGTTGTTCCTACCTGAATCAACAACCCAAACAATCAAACTGTCTCAGATCAGTCATTTTACTGTTTACAGACCATTTTTTTGGCATGACAGTGACTGTATACCCCTTAAGTATGCTATATATATCCCATTTCTGCCCACATTGAAATAAGAATCTTCGGTTTGCCAGAGACAGATTAACATTTGTCTCCAGAATCACGTGAAAGACTCACCTTAAACTCCGCAGAGATCATGCCAAATGTGTGTGGCTGTTATCACACAGAGGGCATTCGCTGCATGGGATTCAAAATGGGCTTTCAAAAGGGTGGTGGTTTCCCAAGTACCTTTTTGTTGCTCTGTGGCAACACAGCAGTCTTCCTCGCTCCCCTGTGTCCCAACCTAAGGAGACATCTCAAATCCACTGCAGAAGCAGCATACCAAGCACCGGTTCCTGCCCCTCTCCAAGGGCAGGTCAAGCTCACACCTCTCCATTGGGATCCACCTCGCTGAGAAGTACACGTATGTCTGAGGAGATGGAGTCTCCATCCTTGTGGTAGGCAGTGGAGGTCTCATCCGTGCAGTGAGCACAGCTCAGAGAGTTGTTTATCCTGTCCACACACAGAGGTTTGCCTTTGGGTGACCCCAACAGCTCCCACAGGCTGTATGGACCCTATTCCCACTGGCTATGAGAGGAGCTTGGAGGCTGGCTCAGACACCTGTGGGTTAAAAAGAGGTATCTCCTGAGCTAAACCTCAGAATCTGGTGGACTGACTTGTCTAAACATCCCTGCTAAGTGCCACCTGAGATGGCCCAGGGTGTCTCAGACATCCACATGGGGTGGCAGGGTGAGAAACCAAACCAGGGAGGGCTCCAAAGGTGCTAGACACCAGCCAGTGAATCACTTCTGTATCACAAGTACCACATCACATTGTCATCTTATACCAAGCCAAAGAAAACCTCTTCATATTTACTTAACCTCTCCTGTACCTCCTGCTCTTCATTTGCAGTTGAAGTGCTCTGATTATCCTGCATTAGTCACCCGCTTTTCTTCTCTTTGTCGTTTTTTCAAATGAAGACTGTTTTTTTTTATTTTGTTCTTTTATCACAGCATTGGCCAGCACTAGGGAAAAGAGCGAGAAAGCCCACGAGGTTGTGTGTCTCTCTGCAGCAGAGACCAGCACACTCGCAAACCGAGATGGATGTAGGCTCGGCGCTGTAACGAAACGAGCTGGCTTGAGCTTCATCTCACCGGCTGGTGGTGTAACGAGAGGAGATGTCAGCAAAGGGCAAGGATTGCGAGGTAATGAGGGGACGGACAAAGAGGAGCTCGCTGTTGTGTCTTCTGTAGTACAAGCAGGTGCCACACGCTGGGATCTCAGACCTAAGGAGTGATTGCAAGGGTAACAGAAAACAGCACTGTCTGGTGTCCACCGTCATCAAATTACACCTCAGGAATGGAAAATAATATGTGTGTTTCTTTAGAGAGAGCCAGAGGGTGGTGAGGGCTTGAGTGTGGGTATTTTTGATGTTTGCTTTCTGTGCCCCCTGCTTTTCTAATATGATTATGCTGAGAGGGCGAAAAAAAAAAAAAAGAAAAAGAGAATGTAAGCTATAAAACGGTTATAACTTATACACAATGCCAAGGAAAACATTCCAAAGTTACAGTGCAGATTTCCATTGTAAAACCGCTGGCTTTGGCTGGAGAACTGAAGTAAGAAAACTCCATCAAAAGCAACGCTGAGCCTGTTCTGACCCAGCTTTTGGGCTGGGGTGTGTCATTACCTCTGGAGCAGACACACGCCTGGTAGGCAAGTTAGAAAGTAGTGTCCTCTGTGAAGATGGAGACGAGAGAAGCCAATGGTGTCATCTCCAGCAGCCCTAGGGCATGTCACCCCGGTGGGTTCAAGCAACGTGCAGGTGGGACGTGGCTCCCATCTGCCCAGCCTGGGAAACCGGCAGAGCTTGCATAAAGCCTCCCTTGGGGATAGCAACAAGGGCATCAGGGACATTTCTTCTTGGGTGACCTTTTGTACTCACTCCCACCATTCTTATGTGGGGAAAGGAATTTGACATGTATCACCATGCAATTTATCATCCCAGATATATCCCCCATGATGTTCCCATTTCCCCTACACCTACACATTCCTTGGGGTCCTTATTCCCCGCCCTTCACCTGTTCCTATCCTGAAGTCTCCTCTCCAGGGGACAGGATTGTGCCCTGCTGCCCTTATCCCTCTGGAGCCAGCAAGGAATATTTTATTGGTAGCGTCGTTACTGTCCCTCATTCACAGTTCGGAGTGAAGAACAACGTGAACAGCAGGACACTGCCACTGGGAAGCAACAACCTTCCCATCAGACCTCTTGTCCTGTTCATTATCTCCCAGTCTCTAAATTAAAATTCCAGACCACGCTGCAGGCAATTTGAGTATAATAATATAATGCTTTATCTACTTGCATAGAGGTTGCACACACATAATACCTTTTACATACGAGATCCCCTGGGTTACCGGTGAATACTGACCATTTTTCCGCATGTTGCAGAAAACAGGTTTTGCAGATTTGCCACCTCTCCCCCTAACTATGGTTTTGGATACTGCTGGAATCTTCCTTGTGCTCGGGTAAAATATTTCAATGCTTAACCCCATTAGTGGAAAAATAAAATTGCTTATGACTCAGCTAAGTTACAGAAACCTCTAGTCTAGCGAGCTTGCTCCCTAAATAGACTGGGGGATTCACCTGAATGCAAATGCTTACAGCCTGGCTGCTGTATTTGATCCAGGCAGCCCAGTCTCTGGTCTGCGGAGTCTGTGGAGTCCAGGCTGCAGCAATAAGTGACTAACAGGCTCTGCTTGTGTAGAAAGCTTAAAAGCCAGGTCTCATCTGCGGACAGCAAGCTGCCCTTGGTCCATCCCTTCATTACTTCGCAATTATTCTGCTTTGCTGCCACCGCCACCTCTCCTTACGCTGCCAGCCTGCGAGGTGATGCTCAAGCCAGCTGGTCTCGTTACAGCAAGGAGCCCACAGCTGTCTCAAGACAATTTCCATACAGTTTTCAGTGAATTTCTCTGCTTCTTTCATGTACAAGAAGGTAAACAAAGCAGAGTTTCACTTCATGCCTAAGATAGGATTTATCTACAGTCTTCTCTTGTGCATTTATTGGCTAATTCAAACACAGCCTGGATCAAGAGTCATTACAGGCTCACGTTATTCCAGCACAAATTCACTGTAAGTAAAGAAAAATTAGCTGGTCAAATTAGCGTTCAGCTGAAAATTGAAAGGGGATTATTCAAGGTTTGATACAAATTAGTAAAAGCACAGACAGTGGCAGTTTAGAGTCAGACACAGGAACGTTAAAAAAAACCTCTTCTGTCTTTTTCACATATGCATATTTTTCCCTCTCTATTGCTGCCAGATATCTGTAGCTCTGTGGAGAAATCAGTCACTTTAACTGGCTCTTGGCCATACCGTCTCGCTGGAAACTACTTGTCTAATTTCATAATAATGCAGTCAGGACCCTCCCACGAGTGCCCAGCTATCAGATGGAAAAGATCCAGGATCCTCATGTCTCAGTACTACAGCTTTTTCCAGATCTTTTTTTTTTCCCGTCTTTCCTGATCAGGAATGTATTATTATATATCTGTATATAATTGATCCATTGACAGGTTTTGCAGGTGATGACAGATGGCAGCAAGTGCACTTTTCCACCTCTTTAATTGTTTTTTTCTATTCATCGCTCCAGTAACTCTCTGAGAGATAAAACAGGACTTTGTTTGCTTTGGTGGAGTTGATCAGAGCAAGGGATCAATAGAGATTCCATTCCTCAGCTGTCCGTAATCTGTCATCTCACCATGACATAGAAAGATTTGAATCTCCAAAGTGAAACGAGGAAAAGATCCGTGAGATTGGACCTAGTGAAGTACACGTTCTGGCTTGTTGTTATGGGAAATGACCACCAACTTCCAAGGGCACAGTGATATTTGCTTTGAATTCACTATTTCTTTCCAACTTTATTCTTGACCATGACTATAATAACTAGTAATGAAACAGGCATTAGATGGAGTAACGTCTTTCACTTTTTTTTTTTCTTTTTGTTGTTCCTGGCACAGTGTGTGTGTATGTATGCGGGTACCGGGATTATTTTTAAGTAACCTATAAAGCAGCCTGGGCAGAAGGTGGTGAGGCTTGTGGATGCCATTAGTTCCTGCAGAAAGTTCATCCCAGAGCGTTAAACTAGCTCCCAGCAATGTTTGCTATTCGAGAAAAGTTTACTCTCATTATGGAAAGTTTTCCTTTGCCAAGTTAACCACTGGATGAGGTCTCAGATGTTTTCCTCCAGTCCTTGTTCTTATCAAGTGTGAGAGATCAAAAATGTGAGGCCCAGATAAAGACTACTAACCTTCTAAGACAGCTTTTTGCAGATCTTTACCTGTCTTTTATCTGTCTTTGTGGTTGAACTAGACCAAACCCCAGCAATTTAGAATCAAAACGAAGTAGCATTTGTCACATTGTTTCCAGTTACTGAAAATAATGGCATTGTCACTAATAATAATGACCTTGCTGTTATACTAATTTTCTAGTTTGAGCTGATTTAACTTCAGTTCCCAGCCTCCGGGTCTGCCTTTGCTTGGTCTACTTTCCTGGAGAGCCCTATACTATCAGAAACCTTTTGCTGGCAAATTTTTCTCTAAGTCATGATCAGCTCTTCCTTTACCCTCTTCCTCCAACCAAGATAAGCAGACTCAACCTCCAGGCTGGCATTCCACTGAGCAGCTGTAGTTGTGTGTCTTATAATGACAGTTCATTGAATTTGTTATATTGGCTTACTCTCCTTAAGAATTTACCTGTAGTTTTTTTGAAGATTTTCCTCCCCGGCCTGAATAGCTGATATAAACTTCCTCTAGGTCCAAAGGGTCTTTGGGTCTGTGGAGTCCAGCCCAAGTTTCTCCACGAAGATCAGAGTAAAATTGCCTGGAGGCCAGGATAAGAAAATAATTGTTTAAGGCACTATCGACAGATGTATAGCTGGACCATAACATTCAGAGGTGGAGCAGATGCTGCCCTAAGCCCTCTCAGATGTAAGAAATGTCCTGATCCACACCTTGACTAGGCATCTCCTCCCTTGGCCCATAACCCCTGCCCCACCGTTGGAAAAGAGGATGAGGCTGGCGTGAAAAAGAGCATGAAAAGACTGAACTGAGAAACATTGGAAACATGCATAGAATCTGAGGAGGTTATCTGGATGGTGGGTTTTGAGAGCTTTTTTTTTTTAAATATATATAGCTTCTCTTTGCTGCCTTTTGCTCTTAGTACATGAAAAACAACTGAGCTGTCAAGTTTCAGTATTGAATACCCAACGGAAGATTTGGTGTAAGCTACATCTTGAACATGTAACAACTGGGAAATAACCCTTAGGAAAGTATTTACTGTTTTCAGTTACCAAATCATGAGCTCATTCCACTATTTTTCTAACTATAGTCTTTAGTAACAGGAAGGCAAACCAAGCCAGGGCGAATTTTACATTTGGTTTTAAGCTAAAGGCTGGCAAGGATCATGCCCTCCGTAGACAAATAATCCAACCCTCTCCGAGACTGAAGAGCCACAGGGATATAATTTAATTTCATAATTCCCTGAGCTCTCCAATAAAACCCATGAAAACCCAGCCTAAGAGAAATACTTAATCTAACACAAAAGTGGCATTGGCTATTTTCTGTTATGGCTCTAGGGAAGCCGTAAACCTTCACCAGGTTGATGGCAGAACCATTTGTGCTAGTACACAGGGTGGCTTTTCATCCCCAACCACGTCAGTAGGGAGAAAGGAAAAACTAAAATCCTTTCACTCTCCGTGGCTATAGCAGATCTATTTCACAGGAAATCTGTCATTACTTCGTAATGCAAATGAACTTGACTAGAGAAAAAAAGTGGAATGAAACATAGATTTTGCAAAATGTTGATGAACTAACTGAAAAAGAAATTTCATATTGATTTTAGCCTTCTAAAACTGTTGTTTTTAATGAAAATTAATTCAGACTTCTGAACTAAGAATGGTTTTCAAGAGGAAAAAAAATCACACAAAAATGTGCAATGTCAGTAATGTCATGCTAAATTATCGTTTGCTATTAATAGATTTTAACCCCTGAGAATCTTCAAAACTAATGACTTCCAACAATGAGCTCTTCTTTCACTTGTTACTTTCTAGAGACCAATGCCTTGGTCAGAAAATTCAAGGTCTCCTTTTGAATCCATAGTTACTGTGTGATTTAGCCCTTTCTTAACTTAAGCTTTTGCTAGAATACTCTGGTTAACATTGAAATAAAACCCTAAATAAATTTGTATTACTCACTCAACCTGTGACACAATGCTATTTCTTATGATCCTTAACTAGTTGATAGCAAAAGTGGCTATTTCAGGGGACAACCCTCAACACAAGCCCATCTTCGGTGCTCTAAAATGGTTTTGTGTGTGAGGCTTCAGGGAGCAGGAGGAGTCTGGGAAGCCGGAGGGAGGGATGTGACCACAGTACGTTTGTACATGCACACACTAAAAAAATAATTTTCCAGTTGCAGGACACCATGGCTGTAAGTAAAGAGAGGACAAAAAAAAGTGAGTGCCATACTGGGTCAAACGAAGGCCCGGCTGACCCAGGATGCTCTATTTCCAGCTATAGATTGAGATCAGATATTAGGAAGAAATTCTTTCCTGTGAGGGTGGTGAGGCACTGGAACATGTTGCCCAGAGAAGCTGTGGCTGCCCCATCCCTGGAGGTGTTCAAGACCAGGCTGGATGGGGCTTTGAGCAACCTGGTCTGGTGGGAGGTGTCCCTGTCCACAGCAGGACAAGATGATCTTTAAGGTCCCTTCCAACTCTAACCATTCTATGATTCTATAGACACCAGTGCATGCTTGAGAAAACTCTACACAGAGGCAGGGCACTGTCTCTGAAGTCTCTCAGAGCCATATAGAGGTGACCACGTAGCTCCTACAAATGCTCTCATCTGGGGTCCTAACTCTAACAAGGACAATATGTGCACCCATAGCACTCCCCTCAGTTCACCTTTCCTGAGCCCATTCTTCTTGTCACCTTCTTTCTTTTTCCACAGATAAAAACAGAAAGTAAGGAAGGAGTGGAAGATGGCAACAAGTGCTTTCCTGAGGCTGTACCACACACTCTTGATCTTGTGGGAACATCTTCCCCATTGCATATCACACAGAATCACAGAATGGTAGGGGTTGGAAGGGACCTCTGGAGATCATCTAGTCCAACCCCCCCTGCCAGAGCAGGGTCACCTTAGAGCAGGTTGCACAGGAACGCGTCCAGGCGGGTTTTGAATGTCTCCAGAGATGGAGACTCCACCACCTCTCTGGGCAGCCTGTGCCAGGGCTCTGCCACCCTCAAAGGAAAGAAGTTCCTCCTCATGTTTAGGTGGAACTTCCTATGTTCAAGTTTGTGCCCCTTATCCCTTGTCCTGTTGCCGGGCACCACTGAAAAGAGCCTGGCCCCATCCTCCTGACACCCACCCTTTAAGTATTTATAAGTGTTGATAAGGTCCCCCCTCAGTCACCTTTTTTCCAGCCTGAAGAGACACAAATCCCTCAGTCTTTCTTCATAAGACAGGTGTTCCAGTCCCCTAATCATCTTGGTAGCCCTTTGCTGTCCCCTCTCCAGCAGTTCCCTGTCCTTCTTGAACTGGGAGCCCAGAACTGGACACAGTACTCCACATTCAGCCTCACCAAGGCAGAGTAGAGGGGGAGGATGACCTTTTTCGACCTGCTTGCCACATTCTTCTTGATGCGCCCCAGGATGCCATTGGCCATCAGATGCTTTAAATATTCATCTCTTACTACTGTTATGGGATAAGAATCGGGAATTAATGCGCACTAATATCGGGGCCGAAATAACGTAAGAAGCAGACCCTCTCTAAGCTCAAATTCAGTTCAGTCTCTCTGTTCTGCTGCCACCAAGTTGCTGGGCTCGTTAAGATTTAATCAGTCAACAATCCCACCACAGCTTAGGTTTTCTTGGTGTGGATTTTTATTTTTTTCTTAAATTTAATTTGTTGGTTGATTGGTTTTCAGTGGAAAGACCTGTTTTGGGGTAAGTGCCTTTATGTGGGTATCCAAGCGGAGAGGAGTTCATCCTTACTTGTATCTCAGCTGAAGCAAAGGCTGCACAGTAAGTTCACCTTTATTAAACCTCCCTCAAACATTCCTCCAGCAATTGCTGCTGTCTCACAAAATACTTTCCTAAAGATTTGGCAGGCAGAAGATATTTTGTGCTTTCTGTGGATGAGTAGCAAGTTTCAAGGTAAATGTACAACAATTAAACAAAGCATGGTGACATCTTCCCAGAGTCCAGGAAGGCAGGCAGAAACCTTGAACTCATGCTGCAGATCTTGCAGTCTTCATGCAAAAAAGTCTTAGTGCCTCTCAGGGTCCCAGTGCCTTGATTTCCTCTTTCATTTTTGGCCCTTAAGGATAGGATAAATTAAAATCACAGAATCAAAGAATGATAGGGGTTGGAAGGGACCTCCAGAGATCATCTAGTCCAACCGCCCTGCCAAAGCAGGGTCACCCAGAGCAGGTTGGACAGGAACGTGTCCACGTGGGTTTTGAATATCTCCAGAGACGGACACTCCACCACCTCTCTGGGCAGCCTGTGCCAGTGCTCTAGAATGCTCAATCAGTAACTTTAACCCAATTTTGTGTTGGTTTAGGATGTGGTCATGCCCTGTGGAAGACAAACTCCAACAGTTACTGCAGGTATAGTGAAGTCAAGTATCCTGCAGATATTGGAGGCAAAGGTGTTGGATAGAAGGATTCACCTCAGCTCACGTGGGATGTCCACGATGTAGAAATCTACCTTTGGGCTGCTCATTCAACGCAGTGGAGAGGAATGGGCACTCTGAGGCCATGACTCACCTGTCCTCTTACAGAGTTCTTCCTAAGGCACGGGTGGACTCCATTAGCTGTACCATTAACTTCTCTGTTTACTATAAAGGGAGCCTCAGTGACTAGTGTGGTGAATTCACCTTTTATGCCTCAGCACAGAAATGACCCGTATTCTGAACCTGCTTAAGTCCACTGGGATTATTTCATTGGTGCACCACTTTGCTTTTATATTAATATAATGTAATGATGAATCACATCTATTGTTTTCTATGGAGCTCCTTTTGATCCAGAGTGGCATAAGTGGGAGGAGAAAACCACTGATGTTATCATTATCCTTCTAGAGGAAACCATCTCCTGAATCAGGCTGTCGCTACAAATTTATTTTGCAAAGTTGAACAATGAAATTTTTATGTTACCGACTGTATTACTGAAATTCTACACGGACAGAAGTACACGTAAAAAAAAAATCTATCCTCAAATGAAAGAGTAGGAGTAAAACAACCTCTAACTAAAAAAAAAACCTAAATAAATCCCAGATACTCAAACACCTCATTATTTACTGTCTCTTTTTCATACCATTTCTACAAAAGCTGACAGCAGGAGTGTTATTCTTTCCTGTAAATACACAGTTCCCTCTGTCTCTTGCCAAAATACGGGTGTTTCCTGCCACATGAGATACCCCAGAGTATCAGAGACATACTCCCGGCTCACTGATATGACACGGGACTTCTATGTGGGCTTTCTGGGGAAGCGGCCAGAGGCCATGAGGAGTATCTTAGGAGGTCTTACATGGCAGGGGATGCCTACGTGCTGGCGAGCGAATGAAGCCCTTCGATTTGAACAGTTCTTGGTACCGCTCACAGTGTGAAATGGTTCTGCACAGACTATAACGGGAGGTGGAAGTCCCCACTAGAGGCAAATGTCACTCTCACATTCTACTCTTCTCATACAGTTTTACACCATTATAACCCCAACGAATCATCCTGCTCTGATTTATATCAGTGTACACACAAAATGTTACCTGAACACCCATAGGATTATTTCCAAATCATATTGTTGTGAATCACAGGTGAATTTGGTTGTGTAACTAGCTCTATTTTAAAGAATATATGGGACTAGAATAAGATCTAGCACAAATAATGCTCACTCTGCCCTTTTTCTGTACTTCAACCCCATGCTTCAGTAATACAAAGCAATATTTTACTTGTTTGATGAGGTGCCACCTCATTATCTGCACGTCTACGTATGCATCTGCCTGAGGCACCAAAGAAACTTAGCGCACATAGGCATCCTCTATAGGGGATGGACAGAGCGAGAGTCTGCCATAAGAAAATGTAGATTTTCGTGACGGCCTGACTAGTTGGCAACCTGTGCGTGCATACACTTGTGGTGTGTGGATACAGGGAAGCTGTGGAGATGGTGGTACTGGCTTCACCAGCGTAAAGCCTGATCAAAGTATCCGAGTCACGCAATACTACCCTCATGTAATCCTGCTTTGAACATCACAGCAATATGTTGAAACTAAACACAAAACGGTTCCACTGCAGAAAGTCCTCTCTGCACGATACCTTCTTCTGCACTTGGGGAAACAAAGCATAACAAGACTGAGCTCCATAGCAACTCCAGCAGGTTTTTTGTTTTTTCCAAGAAAGAAGCTACAGCATATGGAGTGAAGCCAAATTAAAGAAGAAAAGTTAATCAGAACAAAGAGCGGACCTTGTGTTTCGCCTCTGATTAACATAGGTTGTTTATTGTTGAGTAACACCATTAGAGGCTGTATTTCATGTTTAAGGTACTCTTCTGTCTATAAACAGACAGTGCTCGAGACTGTTTAAAAAAAAATTAAAAAATGCAGAAATAAAATTTCCCAATAGCTTATGTCTTGGGCAGATTAATCTCGGAGTGACTTCCACTGGAATAGAGGTCATGAAAGAGAAAGTACATTGAGATTTTGGAGGTGTGTCCTACCTCATCCCAGGATACAGAGATCACTGCTGCTTGGCTGGAGGGAAACAACCTCTGTGGAGAGATCTGAGATGACAACCCTTTTAATGAGTAGTCCAGATGACATCCTTTTTAATGAATAGTCCAGATGTTGATATCAGCCTGAGGTCTCACAGCATCCTCAGCTACTTGGTAAAATACCCAGATCCAAGAAATCAGCATGTAGGCTTGGATCCTGGATCCCAGCAGGACTAAGGTGCTTGTATGAATGACCTCTTTGTGAATCTCTTCTGCAACAAGGTCTCACAGCAGAAGTTGTCCTGCGGACAGCAGAAGGGTTACCTGGGGGTGCTCTGTGCTTGTAGACACATGTGATCTGCCTTGTTGTAGACATCTGCTTTAGGATGAGTTGCAGCCTAGATCTTACCCTATGCATTATGTCCATCTCCACTGACTGTAAAAGAGGCATGGAGACATCTATATCTTAGATGATTGTGTCTTATCTTCAGCTTAATTAATACACATGGAACTGGGGAGCCATTGTCCTTTGAAATACCCCAGGGTACTGGAGACCTCCGCGTGGAGCTGGGAAGTATGACAGGTATCAGCCAGCTAGGATTGGAACAGGCTTCCCAGGGAAATGGTTGAGTCACCATCCCTGGATGTATTTAAAAGACGTGCAGATGTGTTGCTGAGCGACGTGGTTCAGTGATAACTTGGCAGTGCTACGTTAACTGTTGGAGTTGATGATCTTAAAGGTCTCTTCCAACCAAAATGATTCAATGATTCTATGATTCTGTGATAACCCAGGTAGGATACCCTAGGGCATCTCCAACAGCAGGAGATGCTATGTCTGGGCAACTGAATCAATACTCCTGTGTCTGTGTAGTATTCTGTCTTCTCAATCTCCTCCACATGGTATTTTTCTTTTTCTGTTAGACCCACAGAGCCAAGATCTGTTAGGATCAGGAACTGACATTGTCCCCAAGCACCTCACCACCTTTAACATGTTTCTCCCAGGAAACAAAGTTGCGTTGTTTCCTAAGTGTTGTAGGTGAAGTGGAGACACAAAAGGGCTCAGAGCATTGCAGGTACCTATTTCTGACTGGATTAGGCACCTCGGTGCCTTTGAATATCACAGTTGCTTACCCCAAATCATGTGGGAATTCTGTGACAAGGAAACAAACTGAAGCCACATCTCCCACATCCTAATCAGAGCTACCCCTTCCTTTGCTAATCAGGCAATGGTGTGAACAGCATTATGGCTGTGTGCTTTGACTAAGTAGAATGGGAACATCTGCATTAGGATGACTCCCTTTTCACCTGCAGAGGTACAGACGAGCAGCACCACAAGCCACATTGCCTCAGGACAGATGGAATTTTCCCTCTTCTAGCCTCAGGGAATCCCTCAGCAGTGCGAATGGCCCAAGCCCACTTCAGATGACCTCCCTGCACCAAGGCAAGGGAAGACCCCTCCTCACACATGGTTGTGAGACTGCCCCCACCATCACGGCACCATGGCAGAGAGGATGGTCAATGTTCATCCACCATGAGGGCACCCTGCATCAGAGGCTGGTCCTAGAAGATGTCGTGCTGAGCTGGCCCTGCAGAAATGTGTGCCACAGAGCCAAGACGTTGTACAGAGCTGCTGCAATACCCCTTTGAGAACCTTTGGCCCTGGGAGATGCCAGCGATCCAGCCCAGAGTGATAGAACTACTCTGGCTATGACTGAATCCACTCCATCCTAGCTGAAAGGATCCTTCTCCAGCACCAGAGATGCTGCATACGTCATGAAGACCATGACCACCTCAGTTAGAAAAGAACTGCATTCCTTGAGGAGGGAGGGCATTTGGTCTGGAAATACTGAAATACAAATTCAAGCAATGGTGATCTTCTGCAGAGTCATTTTTCTCCACTTTCACCACTGTATTTTTGCCCATGCAATTTAAAACTGTGGTTTAGCAACCTAGTAGTGTCGGGTACACTGCAACTACTGCACTTACCAGTCCCTGCTCTCCCAGAGAGAAATTGTTTGTCTATTTGAGAAGGACAAAGGAGAAGCGAGGTGACACTGAAGTGCTCATTAACTGGAGTAGTACTAATTGAGAGCAAACCAGAAAAAAAAGGAGAAAAAAAAACACCAAAAAACCCCTGAAAACCATTGAGATAATACATTCCTGAAGACAAGACAGACCAAACCATGGCGAGCAGAGGATGGTATCGCAGCTTTCGTACATTCTGGTCACACAAATCAGCAGAGCTGTCACTGCTGGCCTCACCTCTCTCCCACGAGGCGTTAGCCTGGTCAAACACAGGTTTTCACTTGCAGGTCAGGCAGGTTAAGAGTAAGAGCACACGGTTACCCATCCATCAGCTGAACCTTGCTGCTGGATCCCCACGTTCACCCCTGTAATTGCAGCCGACAGACAGCTCTGCTCTGCGGCGGCGTGTGTAACAGCTACAGCTGACTCATTCACTAGCAACGGGGCTTTTTTTGAGATCAGGTGTCACTTGAATGGTTTATCTGGAAAACCTGCTTCTGTCAAAAGTCAGTCATTTCTACCACTCTGGACACAAGTTACCTTTGGCAATGGAATACTGAGCGACCATCCACAGCATCCAGCTCATGGCACCTATCTTGGGTAGCAAAGTCTGTTAGCTAATTGCCTTATGCACCTCCTCTGGTCAACAGAGAGCTAGTTAACATCATCAGAAGCCCAGAGCATGACTTATCTCATCTTAAAAGAGGCATCTGAACAAGATATTTCAGGCCTCTATAAGTGTCTGTTTCTCTCTGTTGGCAATAAAAGGAGCTGAGGGGGGCTGGCCCAGCTTCAGCCATCTAGCCTGGTCTGCCTTTTTGATGTGGTTGTGAACAGCCCATGTGAGACCTGCACCACACGCAGCTGGGGATCCGAGGCACTTATTGAGAGCAAATCTGTGAGAACAGCAGCGACCACCACCACCACACGGCCTAATCTAAAACCGCACAGCTGTAACACACAAGTAGCCCATGCCAGAAAACTGTAAGTAGCAGCAATTTGCTTGTATTGAAATGCTTTCCTGACTTCAGGCTACAGTAAAGGGGGAAAAATAGTCTTGAAGGCTCCTTTTTGTCAGTTCAATGTTTTGTTAAATATTTTCAGTCCAACAGGGCTTCAATGCAGACAGGAAACTGGTTCTGAAAACCCATTTTCCCCGAAGCATCAACATAATGTGGTCTAAAGAAAGAGAGCGAGAGTTCTCAGCAAAAATCCCAACCTCTTTAGGTGTGACAGTGTGTGCAATTTAAAATCCATTATCCACCAATATATAAGCTGTGTTTCTTCTACCACTTTTTCCAACAGAAAGTTTATATCAAAGGCTGGCAGCTGTCATAATGCTTTGATCTATGTTCAAATTGCCAGTCTGAATTTAATATGAGATTGTTAGCTGAATCAAACTGAGAGAAATTTCCCTAACTCCAGCGTTCAACAACCTTTCTGTCTGCTAGCCATCTGGGGATGGAAGAACAGGGGAATGGTCGTGCTGGAGTCTATTTTGGATCTATGTTCTTGTGCTCTGTGATAGACACTGGCCTGATCTTTGTGTTTCAGAGGGAAAAGTAAACCCACAATATAAACACACACACACAGACCCATCCTCCGAGACTGTTCCCTGACTCACTTTTTAAAAATAAGAGGTAAACAGCTTTGACAATATAATCCTATTCAATGCAACTGAATGAGCTGTTTCTCTGGTAGCTGATGAAGCCAGAGCCAACATGTCTGAAATAAGCTATTTGCCCCCAACAACCAGTCCAGGGAGATCTACAGAGCAGTGGCAGCTTCTCACACTAGCAACGTCTGAGGTTTGCATTTTCCATGACATTTCCTGTGTGGAGGAGGAATCAGGAGAATTAGCTTTGTGGAAGTATTGCCTAAATGTAACTCAAGGCACTCCCAGGCACACCAGTCCTGAGATCAAATAGCCCTACAGTTTGCAGGGCAAGCCCCTGGCAATCCCAGCAGGAACATTTTGGTTTCCACAAAGTGACTCTAACTGGAGCTTGAGAAAACCAGCAAACTCACTCCCCATCCACAGTGGTGCCCAAGCCGTCAGTGTGGTTTTGGAGTAAAGCAACTTTTGAGTAGCTTGTAGCTACCTCCAACACAGCGTGGAAAAAACTGCTTGTTCTAACACCTTCTTCTGATGCATAAAAATACATCGTTTAACTATTCATTATCTTTCCGTATGACTGGGAACGGTATAGGAAACAGAGACCATGCAAGGAAATTATGGAGGGGTGGTGCTCTCCTCCAGTCCTTTGAACAACCCTGTTGGGACACCAGCTATCCTGACTGTGAAGCCACAGCAAGAACATGGATGTTTCCATCCCTTTATCAGGGTGTGTAATGATAGGGTGGGGGGTAGTGGTTTTCAGCTGGAAGAGGGAAGATTTAGATTAGATATTAGGAAGAAATTTTTTACTCTGAGGGTGGTGAGACACTGGCCCAGGAAGCTGTGGCTGCCCCATCCCTGGAGGTGTTCAAGGCCAGGCTGGATGGGGCTTAGAGCAACCTGGTCTGGTGGGAGGTGTCTCTGGCCATGGCAGAGGGGTTGGAACTCGATGATCTTTAAGGTCCCTTCTAACCCAAACCATTTTATAATTCCTGGAAACGGCAAGGGAAGGATGAGTCAAGATTCCCCTTGCAGGAATATTCACACATATTTACACTCAGCTTCCTCACAGGTGTCCAGGAGCCAATCCCAATAAAAGCAGGTAGCAACCAGGGAAATGATGAAATCACCTATTAAAGTTAAGGACTGAATTTTTCTTGATGCTTAGTTACTAAGAGACAACAGGAGTTTTAGAGGGAAAGGCTTACTGGCTCCTCTCTGGTTTGTACAGCCGATAAATTGACAACTCATCCATTTAGCTGTCTGGAGCCAGTACTAAAACATCAGAATGGAACATAAATTTGTCTGGTGAGTCTCTAAAAGGAATTAAGGTTAAAGGACAAAAATGAATGCATTAAACTGCTAAACACTAAGTGAAATCTGCAAAATGCTAAACACAAATTACAGATATGTACAGAAACCAGCCATTCCTCTGCACTCCTCTGTCCCATCGGAAATGCCTCAGTGTCAGTAGAACATTGTCTGTAAACACCCCTTTCCCAAGCTTCACTTGTCACAGTCTTGAGTCCTTACCATTCAGAAGCTGTTTATTGCCCCTGTGAAATCCCCAGAGCAAAGCAGGACAGTCAATGATTCCAGGGTCAGCCTGGTTTCATCCCAAAGTGCTACAGCTTTGTCTCCTCCTGATGCTCCACGTATATGTTCTGGGAGACAGCGGCTTGCTATAAGAAGCTAGGAAATGCAAAGCTGAGAGAAGATCCATCCTACCTAGGGTCGGTTCACACCATGAAAGCTTTGAGAAGGCTGTTCCACTCTCCCTATCACCAAGTTTTAAATCCTTGTGGGATTTAATGTACTACAGGATCTGTGCTCAAGGGGCCATCAGCTGCATGGGACTGGTGGGGTTTGGAGTCTTCTGTTCTACCTGTTTCCTTGCGGACATGGGAACCAAAGTTCTGCAATCTAGTGCAATCATAGAATCATAGAATATGTTGGGTTGGAAGGGACCTTTAAAGGTCATCTAGTCCAACCCCCCTGCACTAAGCAGGGACATCTTCAACTAGATCAGGTTGCTCAGAGCCTCATCAAGCCTGGCCTTGAATGTCTCCAGGGATGGGGCCTCCACCACCTCTCTGGGAAACCTGTTCCAGTGTCTCACCACCCTCATTGCAAAGAACTTCTTCCTAATGTCTAATCTAAACCTGCCCTGCTCTAGTTTAAAGCCATTGCTCCTTGTCCTGTCGCTACGTGCCCTTGTAAACAGCCCCTCCC
>VYZM01018689.1:359477-381644 GCA_013398915.1 Dromas ardeola | reverse complement strand
AGGGCAGGAAGTTTGTCCAACATGTCCCTAAGCCATGCCCCAGGGAGGCAGCAGACTTCCCTGTGAAGTGGGTCAGGACGGCATATTGGCCCCTCTGCCCCCCTCAGTAGAGAGTTACCCACAACAGTGACCCATCTGCTTTTCCTTTTGGAGCCTGTTGTGATGCCAGGTCTATGGCAACTCAGTCTTTCTGACATTTCTGGCCTAGGTGTACCATCCTCCTCTCCAACAGCCAGTTCCTCCTGCAGTCCTTGCAAACTTCAATATTGATTCCATCAGATACAAGGAAGTGCTTTCTTCAAAGCATACACAGCAACATGTGTAGCTATTTTAGTAATTGAACCAACACTTTCCCTTCACATCTGCACCTCTCTGAAGAGAATGTAAACATTAGCATGCACAGTTGGAAGGTGGTCAGATATTATAATAGCTTTTTCTATTGTTATATGCGAGGAATAGAACTGGTGTTCTATGAATACTAGGATTAACAGCAATAGCTAACATTTTTAACGTGCAAAAATGTATAAAGTTGTTACATTTATTCATGGTTTTCCCTTTCAGAAAAAGGAAGCTGAGTGCACATAGTGGATTTTAAGTTAGTCAAATCGGAAAGTTAGGCCATTACATAAGCACCAACACGTCACTTACTAACTGTCTTACTATTTATGCTTTTCATATTGTCCAAATGACAGCGTGAGTAGGGTTTCATTGACTTTCTCTGTTTAGAACAGAGAGCCTCAAGAGGCTGTTAGAATTAAAACTTGTCAAGAACGTGGAAGTGTTTTTCATACAGAAGTGCTGAGTTGGTAACCCTGAAGCTTCTTGCTAGAGGTATTCCATTTCAGTGGAACTTCTTTGCTGTAACAAGCATACAAAACACATCACAAGAAGAAAATGTCCTGTCAAATTGCAAGTATCAATTTTTAAGAGACGTTAATAGTCAGGAATGCTGCCCGACTCATTCTGCAAAGCATTAGGGGCAACACAGCTCACTGTGTAATTAATTAGCTTGATATGGGTACTTGAAGGAGAAAAAGAGCATGCACAGCAGGACACTCAATGCTCAGAGGCCATCAAAGCAAGACTTGCAACCACTTTCCAGTTACACTGTGGTCACGCACGGCCCCTCTGTTAAACAACTGAAGTAAATGATCACTGTTTTGGCTGGGATTCAGAGACATGGATCTATCAGTTACTCGCTTCACTCCGCCAGAACTGCATAGGTAAAGAGAGGCTCCGGGGAGAGATGATGACTGCAGCATATGAGCATATAGACAGCAACAGTGCTACCTTTCCATGCTAAGATGAGCGGAGGATCTGAAATACAGCAGGATTCCCATTTCTGGCAGTTCAACACTTTGGTTTGGTGCTGCCAAATACTTTACCTTTGAATAATTTTGATAAGATGGTCTCAAAATCCCATGACATTTCCAAAAGGGTTTTGTGATTTGTTTCTTGTTCTCTAACCTATGTTACTTCCATGGGTTACAGTAGACAAGATGATGAGGGACTTGGGATAGAGTCATTTATTCATCATAAATAAAACTGATATGAAAACCTGTTTGTTAATCATGCTTATTCAAAATTTTACCTTTCTGTTTCACAAGGTTCCTATTTTTCAACACAGTTCAGGTCCACTGTGCTATTAGATATGCCAGTTGTACATCTCCTAGGCAGCAAGATCTAGTGCACACAAGTAAGAGGATTCATTTCAGTCTCTCAGGAGTCTTCCTGGTGTAATGTCTGCTGAAACAAATGGAGAGGGATTGCAGAACTGCGACTTTAATTCATTTATATGGTTTATATCTCTCCGTGATCAATCATTCTTCCCCAAAATTTCCAGTTGTTCCCTGGTGGTAAATTTATCAGCAGGGACCCAGCCAAATTCCAGATTTTGAACTTGAAGAAAACACCACCAGCACTGTCAGGGTGTAGGTAAGAATCTGAAACAAAAGTGAGAATATATCTCTGTCAAGAACAATAGACTTATTGAGGAAAGTAGTCCATCAGAGAAACTCTCTCTCAGGCTTCAAGAATTTGCAAATAAACCTATCTTCTTTAAAAAAATAAATAATCACGTGTACATGTATAGACAATGCTAATGTACTTTTTAAGAAGCCGTTGGTTTTTGCTGGTGCAATATCGAGTTGTGTCCACTAGATGGACGTCATTTTCAAGAAGTTGCAAAGTTTGGGTCTGGGCCAGGCTCGAGGGCTCAATTTAACAAGTCCATGCAGTGTTCTTTCTCTGGTTAACACTTAACAGAGACTTGAGTAACGAGAGCTGAATATAATAATCTCCCCTGATGATCTGATATGTCCATTCCCACATTGCCATTGTCATAGCAAACAAGCATTGACTGGACTATTTCTGGAAGGTTGCCCACAAGGTAAGAATTGTTGGTTATTTTCTCTAATTTAATAACCCGATTATAATAATGTGCTATTTTTGCTCTATCGCAATCAAAACTCTCGAGTCGGTGTGCCCCTAAAGTCATAACTTAAAATCGACTTTAAAAAAATTGGCTTTGACATGTAAGAATGAACATATCAGACAAGCATATCTTGTCAGACTTTGGGCTTCCGAGCTTTTGGATTCATTCCGGTTTTACCCTGCCTTGGTTTCTCTTTTTNTTTTTTTTTTTTTTGTTTGGATTATTTGGAAAACACCATTCTTGTGTTTTCTTGTTTTCTCAATAATTGAGAGACCAAAATTACTTTTGCATTTTAAATGAAAGGTAAGGAATGTAAAAAAAAAATAATCACATGACTCAAAAGAATAGATATAGAAACCCAGCAAATATTGTGTGGTTTGCAATAAGACTAACAAGTTTTGGCAAATCTGGAAGAAACAAATTTCCGTTTCTTACTGTCTTAACATCATATTTGGCATTATACATGCAGGCACCTTTGTGTTTACATGGCTATGCCTGAAACCACACATATTTTTCAAGCTAAGACTTGGGTTATAAAAGTCCCTTTTGAATAACCTGCAAAATAAATCTAACTTCTTCTGGATCTGAATGCCACTTGGCTCCAAAAAAAGAACTAAACTCATCAATGGATTTCTCCTAGAAATCCTGGAACACACTGACCCTCTGAGGCATTTTGCAACAGCAGCATGGAAATGCAAGGCAGTCTAGAAGTAAGAATGAACTAGTATATTACTGTGTAAAAAACTGCAGCACCAGAGACGTGATAAATTCAGTTTATGAGATCACCCAGCAGTTTCTTACACAACTACTACTTCCACTTCAAGGATTAGGTTCTGGTTTAAATCAACAAAGTGCATGGTTTAGCCAGAATCACACAAGATTTTGTCAATCAAAGCTAGGGCTCACAGTATGAGCTGCCATTATGTATGAATTAGCTGAATACCATGTTAATTAACACTACAGAGCGCTACTTACTTGAAAAGAAACTGTTTCTAGCAAGGCAGTCTGGTGCTAGCTGGCTGGTCAGCCGGTCGGTATTTCTGCCCCTGGTTCAGCCAAAAAGCCAGAGAGGGAAGGTAAGGGCCACAGCGAGACCTGTTGGTTTTGAGGGACAAGAGAGGGAAGTAAAAGCACAGTGGAGAGAGTGATCAGAGGGTGTGACACGGGAGGGAATAGGAAAGATCCTAGTAGGAAAGGTAAAGGACACAGGGCACAGACCTGCATAAACAAACTTCATTATCCTAGGGATCATGGAACAACTTGTTAGTGGAGCAATCTGCATTTAGCATAGTTTTCTAAAAAAGCGACCAAGTGAAAGAAGCTTTGATAAAAAGACATTTGTGTAGCTTGCAGAGGAAATAAAGATACCGTGCATGTGAATTAGTATTTCTAGACCACTGCCATACAAACAGCTGCTTCAATCAATAAGCTTCTCAATGACAAACGTACATTAAAAAATGAATTAACCTCCAGGCTGCAAAATTTTAATAAAAATAGATCTTAAAGAGACGAAGGGCAATGTTTCTAAAACCCGTGAAATTAAATTGCTTTTATACATCCTTGTTCTTCCTATAGCTTTACTTCTGAATAATATTTTCATTTTAATTGCATCAGCAGTTTTGTATTGTTCTTCAGAGTAAATCTTTCATAACTCAGGCTAGCCATGAATAATTTTGTTTCTCAAATAGAAAATCAAAACCTGGACTATTTTAACTGGGTAATATGACCACTGTTCCTCAAGGGAAATAAAAATACTGCTCCTGACTGTAGTCCAGAGTCATACTGAATGATGCCTTTCCATGCTTGGTGGGAGGCAGTTGCTCATCACGGAAGAAGAAAGTCAGATAATGACCCTAACACACAGAGTTCAGTGGAGCTGTGGAGTAATTGATACCAACTCCGCAGACACCACACCAGCACTCTCCTAAGTCAAACCTGCATTTTTCTGGGAGCGCAGGAACTACAAGCATCGCAGAAAGGGAAGCCAGTAAAGTATCCCTCTCTGACCATCTACAGGAAACACCTGAAAATTGTCTGATTTCAGTCTTAATGGGACAGCTGGAACTGCAGGAGGAGCCAGACTTCAAGAATGAAGTTGTGCCTTCTTGGATGTTGATAGATAAAGCCACTTCAAGTGAAATAGGTTTAACCCATCAAATGTGACCATAAAACAGACCCTTAAAGTATCAAAACTGTGTGTAAGTTTTATTCTACATTGCAAGAAAATAACTTTTTCTTTTTCAATGGGGATACCTTTATTACCACACTAGGTTTAAATCAGTCCTTAGTAATGTTCATGTAAGTTTAAAGAAAGCCTAGTGAGGGTGAGAGCAGGTGCTCAAGAAAATACCTTATCTGATTAAAAGTGAGTAATATGGATGTGCCAAATTGCTGGGGAGTAGTTGAGAGTAGTTGATATCATTGATATGATATCAATCAGGGTTAGAGCAGTGGTAATCCGTAGTGGTGACTTACTGATGGAAAGCCAGGGGAAAATACCAAGTCTCTGCTAGGCACCTATAACATGGATTTATAAGCACAAAATGAAATGTAAACTACCCAAGTTAGCTGTTATTATTCAATCATGCCTTCTGTCTATTTATCTACTTTTCTTCTAAGCCTATTAATCTATCTTTTTAATATTCATTCAGTAACTTGAAGCAAGGTTTCTGTTGAATGATGATTTCATTAGGATTTCTTCTGCCAGATAGCGATGCCTCCAGAGTTATGTACTACATTAATTCTGTCAAATCTTTTACCTTATTTCTATTTTTATTTCAGGAGAATTATGGAAAAAATCTACATGCTGATAAGTAAAGGATGCTATTTTCATGTATTTCTCATATTTTAGATGAAAATTGAACCTTCAAAACACAGTTCACCAAATAAGACTGCTTACCATGCTAACTGAATGAGACTGTAGCTTATTAGAAAATTATTACAAAAGACAAGAATTACATTATTTGGTGTCAAACAGAGGCTATACTTTGAATTCAAGAGCACTGAGTAAAACCTAGATTGGAGGGACAGTTAGTGGTAATAATATTTCATGTTATTCTCTTGAATGATCAGCTGCTTTGGAAAAAGAGCCGTACCCTATAGAGCTTTCTTCCCGTTGGAGTACCACCTTGAATCTGCCCAGGGGATGAGCCCAGACACTGAAATAAAATGGTTGCTGGTACATATGACATCATCTTACGAGGTCTCCAAGTCTGAAAAAAATCAGAGCAAAACACACTAGCTACGACACTTCAGACGTGCAACTGCAACCCAATGGTGTTAATGGCAGCTTGTGTGCGCACACCCAAGTTGCCTTTTGTACTAGTTACACTGGGCACCACCAACAATGTCACTGCAACAACATGATATTCATCATGCAAAACTTGCTTTTCCCTCCCCATTTATCTCCAAACACCTTCACCTAGTGTAAATATTCAGACAATTGATCACGCTGAGTTCTGTACTATCACCCTACCAGATGGTTTTAAGCTGCCTAAAGTATGTTCAGGTAAGTCTGAAGGCAACTTTGTCAGCTGGAGAGGAGGCAGATGTATGCAGTGACCAATTTCTGCAATAGCTTAGATCAGAAACTCCCATCCCACTTTTAAAATCCTCAAGTAAGCCCTCACTGCCTTTAGGAGCTCTTGGAAAAGGCAACACTTTCAAAATACCCTTTGGTGCAAGCTCTACATGGTTCTTACCACAATTCAGTCATTCCTGCAGTTATATTAAGCTGCTCTCTCCATAAAAGAAAAATTATGACAGAAAAATTATGGTAAATTGTGTAGTCATTGGAAAGCTAAGTAACAGTAACAAACTCAGTTTATCTACCCTGGTAAAGTGTCCTCCCATTTGAAAGGGAATACACTCAGTATAAGCACTATGTGCTCAAAACAGGCAGGAACATTTGTGTTGCCCCAGTGTGAAGCAGCACTCACTGTTCAAAAATGAAAGTGAATTAGACCCTACAAGCATCTCTACTCCAGGAAAGAAATTCTGCCAGTTCAGTTAGAGTAAGAATATCCTGTTAGTTTTCATGTTGGGACCCCTTGGACCTTGCCAACAGAGGCTGTTGAAAAAATGTGATGAATTACCCTGTTCCTTCCTACACTAAAGCCTTTCCCCCACCAAAAGAGTCCAGGGAAAAAGGCACAATATGGGAGGGAGCAGAAATGGGCAATTCATCATGTTTCTCAATCCTTTTAGGCTTTCATCAGCATCATCTGCTGTCATCAGTCTCCTCCAGAGAAGAGGGTCCTGGACACCTGGCTAAAGCAGCAGCCATCAGTATACTACAGTGCTGAGCTAAACCCATCTGTTTTAAAAAAAAAAAAAAAGTTTCACAATCCTGCATCAAGGACACTGAAGAGAACTCCATACAGAGAAAAGGTTTGGTCTTGCTATGAAGACAAATGAGCTTGCTTTTAAATTAGCACCTATGGTATATTACCTCCAATTTAAAGTAGGAAACAGAGATGATGGAATAACTGGAAGTTTGATGAACCTAGGTAAAGAGTTTGTGGTTTGCCTAGTCAGTCAGGATAGCTTAGGTACCCCTCACCCAGGCTCAAATTTTGGGCTGTGCTAAACACTGATTAACACATTTTCATCTCCACTAGTACAAAGCATTGATTTTGTTCTAAGCATACAACATATTGTGGAAGTGGAAATGCATCATGCGCTCTGCAACTCACTGTTTCCAATCTTTGTATCATCCCCAGATGACTGACAGATTCAATTCAATCTCAAATGACATCCCCAAATGAGAGGTAAATTCAATTCAGTGGGTAGGACCATGTAGATGCTACGTTGATGATGCAGTAGAAGAAGGTTTTGACCCTGTAGTACTTGGAAGCCCTTCCATATATTAAAAATGTGATGCTTTAATGGGCCACAGTGGCTCATTCTGACTTTGTGCCATGAAGTATGCAGGGTAGGTTTCACCTTGGTACATTGCTTCTTCTGATGCATGGGCACTGAGTAGGACCCAGTAATCTGTAAAGAACCCCATACAATAGCCTCACACCAACACACACTAACAAAGCAGTTCAAGACCCTGCATGCAGAAAGCCTCTGAAGCAATTACTGCAAGCACCCTACTTGCTTGAACACTGCAGAAACAGACCCCAGCTCGTTGATTTTCTCATGTTCTGTCACATCAAGGTTTGTTGCTAGCTAGGGACAGCTGTTTGATTCCTCCGCTCTTACTTCCCTGAGACCAGGGTGGTTAAGAGAAAGCAGTGCATTGTACAGCTTATGAAATGCATAAGGTGAAAAAGTTCCCCAGGAAACTGTCATTTAATGAAATGTTTCTTCACACTTGCGGAAACAGAACTTGTATTCTTGTTATATTTCTCATGTTCTCTAGCAAAGTCAGGTAAGATGATATGACTACCGATTGCTGATTTATAATAAATTCAAATCAGCATCTGATGTGTTGTGTCCTCTCATTTTTTAGAATATTACACTGTTCAGTGAGTACAATATGAAAAAGAAACAGTCCATGGAACAGTCAGACACCTCATTAACAAAAACTTTGTGTCAAGCCTTACTGACCAAGCCTTGATAGGAAAAAACAACCCTATTAAAATCCTCTTAGAGTGCTCCAGTGGAGACCAGTCAGCAATTACAGACAGTTCTTCTCAGAAGAATTTTTTTACTGGTGGATAAGTTCTCTAGAGGTTGGCATTAGTATTTATGTTAGAGAGGCAGAGGTAAAGTAAGGGAAATACTGAGGTGTGAGGAGGAGAGATCTGACACCCTGACTATAGTCCTATGAAAACACTGGGGTAAGGTCATTAGCACACATGGGTACGGATCAGCGTACTGATGATAAATGACAGACGCCATCGAAGAGGGGAGGGAAAAGCCAGTAAGAAATACAAAGCAAAAGAGGACAGACAATGCTCAGCTAAGTCCTGACTGTGCCAAAACCTTCCAGGCATTCTGAAGTTGGTCTAAGTAGACGGGAAGCATCAGAGCTGAAGGATCTTGTGCATGATAATGACAGAATTTATGATGCAGCTGAAGCACATTGAGCCTTGCCATGAATAACAGGTGAAGATCTTTGTCCTACAGCATTCAGAACCAGAAGTATGTCACTTTTAAGTAGGCCGAGCACTGTGAAATTTGAGGAGATGGCAGCCTGGATTTGAAGGGATGGCACAGCTACAGCCTTCTTTCATTCATGAAAAGGCTGCTTTAAAGTAAAACTAGTTAACTAAACTGATGCCAGAGACTGTGTGAGTCCATTTTTGTGGTAGTTCACTGTGGTTTAGATTCGTAACCAAACCAAAGTACTAATCTTAAACAAAATAAGAATACGGAGGTCAGTGTTGGTCCTTTTAAATCATTCCTCAGGATCAAAACCACCTTGTATTTAAAAAGACTGGAAGTTTTAAATTCAGACATTGCAAGACAGTAAAATAAGTAGCAGTGCTGTTATACCCCCACAACATGGTAGACAAGAAGAATATTCTGCCAAATACAAGCACCATGTGGAAGAATCCTGACCTTGCAGTCCACTGGGAACATTAAATTTGAAGAACTTCATAGGAAAATTTTAGAAATGTTGGGAATTTAAAACCCAGTTAATTGGTGTGAGATTCTTTAAACAGCTTCAGTACAAGAGTTGATGTTTGAGCTCACAGTCTTGACTCCCTTCCGAGGAGGGGACAAATGGGTGATTATAGGATGCAGCTTATCACACCCCACGGTAGGTGGCTGAAATAGTTCAGCTGCAATTGAACACTGCTGGGATACAAAGCAACAGGTATGAATAGAAAATGCCGAACTTCTGTTAGTTTCAAAATAAACCTTATTTCCTTCAAAGTCCTCAACCTTAGACCAGGTGGAAAAAAAGCCTCCAACTTTGCACTCAATATAGCATTTCTTTAAGAACAAAAAAAAGGCACTAAATTGATGCAGGTCTACAAATTGCTGCATTAAGTCTGCTATACACAACCCACGCACAATAACATAAGAGTAATGTAAAAACATGCATTAGGGATGAAGAATAATATTAGCTCCGTCTCTCCCCCTGTGAAAGGATGAGCTGAGAGCTGATGGTGGGTGAGTACTGCTAGCAAAGCAAACACTTCACTATCTGTGGGTGAACATTTCATGCATGCTCTTTATTATAAAGCCCACTGAAAACTTAAAGCTGCTTTTCTGAAGGAGCTGTTGTGTAACTCTGACATCTGGGGTTTTCAGTCGCTGCCCTGTTTGAACTGGTTATGGAACACATTAAACCCAGAAGGCTCCACTTCAGCTGTTTACAAGCCTTCCTCGCACTCCTGCACCATCCCAGCTTCATTGACAGGCTTCAGTTCAGTGCTGGAGCTCAAGGCTCAAGCCTGGCCTTCTCGGCTAAGCACTACCATGGGCTGGAGTTGGGAGGAACCCTCAATTAAAATGCAGCATATTCTCAAGGGTCTGGCAGAATCAGGATTGTTGTTTTCAAAAGTTTAATCTGCTACTCTACCTTTGGATCCACCCAGACAAGTGGCTGTGGCTATAAAAAAGGGCCTTTGATTCCACATATATGTAAAGATAAAGCTATCTATACCTCTAGCTACATAACTGATAAAACTTGAATATATTCTTGGAACCATACACCACAATTTCTTCTGTTTGTTTTTAATTATTATAGTCAGGAATCAGGCAGTAGGTCCATGCATGTCATGTCAATAGCATTATCAAAAAATTCAAATGAATAAATCAAAAAAAATCATTCCCTCTTCCTGTTCACATCTCATAAACACGCTTTGAATTTGCTATTCAAAATAAGCATGACTTTATCTATACAATTTCCCACATACACATAAGGCACTTAAAACAACTCAATGCAAACACTCGTGTTTCGTAATTCCTATGGAGGGAACATGCTGTCACATAAGGTGTCATGGATGCCCAGAGGGTAGGGATTCAGAAAGCAATTGGATAATTTTGAGAAAAAACAATCCAGCAAGCTGCTATTAAACCCAAAGATCGCCACTTTTGGATCAGAATGACTTCGAGCTGCAAATCACTGGAGGCTTCGGGTAAGTGCTGGGAAAGTAATATTACAAGTATTCCCTCTGCTTCTGATCTACCTTAAGCACCAAGGCCAGTGTTGGCAAGAGGAGACTGGATGAAATGCACGACTGGCTGTACCTTTGATCTGACCCACCATTGCCTTTCTTGTCTTTCAGTGTCATATGACATAGACAAAAGTATCACTCTGCTTTGCTGATTTGCTGTTTGTGCAGCTATCTGCTACTGTAAAAAGTCAAAGTATTGACAGATGACATTTATGGTAGAAATTATCTTTCATAAAACACTCAAAAAGTTTCCTAATTTTTGCGTAACCATAGTATCTTAAGCTGAATTTTTCCCTTCCAGACTCACCTTGGGAACTCGTGGAAGTGGAGAGCATCATTAGGTTCAAAAAGCAGCTGCACGCATTCATGGACAACAGGTCCTAAAATGAATACAGAGGAACAGACAGGAATGTTTCCTTGATATCCCTAATCCAAAAATTTTGACTCTGGGGCAGCAGAAAGGGAATGGACAGCAGGATGTGGGCAGGCTCATGTGGTCTCCCCAAACAGCCACAGACACATGTGGTTAATTTGAGCCAGCAATTTCTTAAATTCTTATCACCACACCAATTACAAGAAGGGAACCTGACTACCTAAACTATTATTGCTTTCTCTAATATGCCTTGAATGCTGAGTAAAGTGAAGAAGATCAAAGAGATGAGCATGGAAGCAAGCAAGCAATCTCAGCCACACACCTCATGCTGTGGGTACCCCTGTGCTGGTTCAGTCAAGGGGCTGTTACTGCTGGTAACAGCAGGGGAGAGGCAAGCTTCTCCAACACTTCAAAACCCTCGCGGCTGCATTATTGCTTCATTCTGTTGAGGACTGAGCTGTGAGCACTGGAGCTGCAAGGAGGAGGGTAGGTTGGTAGGCCAACATAGGCAGCAGAAAACTCATTAAACTGGCAGGGCTTCCAACTAAGGATAATCATGGAAGTCATTATCAGGACATCTAGTGCAGAAACAGCAGTTGAAACACAGCACAGCACAAATACAGTACCACAGTTCCATGATATGGGCAAGCAAAGATTTGTGACTGTAGAAAAAGAAAAAAAGATCTAAAGCTAAGTATACAGAGTAGTTCCAGGGAAATACTTTCCGATGCATCCTTTTGACTCTTTCTGAAAATTATTTGTATATTGCCATTTTGGTTGGCTATAAGATCCCACAAAGCATAAAATGGGCACCCATATTGGATAATACAAACAGTCTTAGCCACCACAGAGGAGTAAGAGTATACAAAAATTTATTACATCAGACTTCACTAATCTTTGCACAATAAGAAAAAAAAAAGTTTAGGGAAGCAAACTTTTATATTTCTAAAAAATTAATACCTGTGAACAGCTGCCAATGTATAATCATCTAATTAATTAAGACTTAAGCTAGTGGTAATATAGACAGGAAATGATGCAAATAATTACATAGAAATGTATGAGCATATGCATAATATTGTGCTTTCTACGGCAATGATAGACACTTGGACCTGAGAGTTCACCTACCTTGAACAAAAAAGGTGGACTGCAGCTTGAGTAACTCTACTTAAACTGACTTAAATTAAGGTAGGTCAGGTGCTGACAGTTGTGTAGCTACAGCAACATGGATCTCAGCAGAGACTGATGGGCTGGGTAGGTACCAAATCTCTGTGGCAGCTGCATTATATTCTGTGCAGTTGCAGCTATCTTCTTAGAGGGACCGAAGCTGCTAGTTTAAAGCTAATTTGGGAAAAGCTACATAAACGGCAGAGTCCCACTACGAATGATGCTTGGTACTGCTCTACTCATTACTCTCCTGATGCTGGGTAAGAGGACACTTGGAACCAAATAAAAATGCCAGGCAAAAGACCTGGGGCCAACAAACACCAAAACTGCAATACACTCATGGACAAGCCCAGGAAGATGAATTAAAATTTAACTGCAGAATTAAGAATGTTTATAGCTTCCAATAAAGTCCAGAAGTTTCTGCTTAGCCCACCAGCTCATCTGTGCAACTCTACCGGGGCTGACTCTGATTTCACTTCTACCCATTTGAAGCAATGGAGTTATGCCGGCACGAAGTCAGAGCAAAGTCAGAATCAGGTGCTTCTTACTGAAGTATCTACATGCTGACAGGATGTTATGAAACCACAATACCATTCCAAAATGGTATACAACACATTTCCCGGTATATGAAATATGTTCTACAATAGGCTAATCATTGATAAAAGCCTCTAAGATGTTGCTGTTTTTACCTGTAGAAAAGCTACTAAGAATAACAACCCTGACAGCTAGATTCTTGGGTGATGTGAAATATGTACAGGTTGCTGTGCTTTTATTACCTAAGCACTAATGGCAATTTCAGAAAAGGAATTCAGGCAAAGTGGCACATAATAGATCAGTTGTAAGAGTAATAAGTCATGTTAAAAGTCAGGCAAGTGACTAACATCAACAGGAATATAACCAGTCAGGTCTCTGTGGTTTTAGAGAAATTAGCTAATACATTTACTGCGTGAAAACAAAGAAGATGTGAGAGGATTTGGGGGAACAAATAGCATTTAAATCCTCAAGATCAAAGTCTATCACATGTTCCCACTCTGAGTTTTACAGAACCCAAGAACTGCGAAGAAGCTTCTGAAAAAGTCAACCAGAACATCAATTGCATATTCAAGATTAACTCAGGAATCTTGCCTCACTGTGGCATGTGTGCATGCGCCTTATTTACCCGATGACAGTGGCATGGGTTGCCTGTTTGTGAGGAAGAGAGTGCAAGAGTCTGCACCTTGCTTGGCTTACGCCATACAGCAAGCTGTATTTTGATGTGGCTAATCATAACCTAATCAATGATAACCTAATTGTAAGAAAACATTCCTTTAAAGAAAGGAAGAGCTCCCCGCAATGGGACCTTGAGGTCAGACAACAGAATTCCCCATCAAAATGCAACTCTGCTGCTAGTGACCTATAGCAGAAAGAAGTGCTGGATTCAGTCTATCTTTACTATATAAGCATGCTTCTATTTTTGGCTTTAGGAAATTCTACTAAATTTTTCTTAGTCAATTCACAGCTGATTTTTCCAACCCATAAGATCTCATCTGTCCTTTGGGAAAACAACACCACAGCTGCCTTCTTATATGGGAAGAAGTATAAAGCAACCAATACCTTTCACATACAGCCCTCTACGGACTGGCTTTTGCAAACACAGGGCCACTTAGGGCCTTAAGTGGCTTCTTTCATGAAATATGTACGCGCCTACCATGCATCCTGATTTACTGTGGATATGCTCAGTGCATGCAATACTTCCATGGGTCTGCTGGAACATGCCTGCCTTATGACTGAAGCAATGATTTGCTTCATATGCACAGCAGTTCTGCTGCCAGCTCACTCCCTGCCTGCGTGAAGAGCACCTGAAAAGAAGCTGAGAAGGGGCAACGTTCACCAAATAGTTCTCCAGCCTGAGGCCTCCTAAAGTGTAGGTCCTGCACATATTTGTGTATCTAATGCTCTCCAGTGATAACATGTTTAATGCTGCCCTGCATTAGCTGCTTGGTCAACAGCACGTTTCCAGTAACTGTCCAGTTAACTGTAATTCAGGGCTCGTGATCACCCTCCCTATAGATTCCAGGATGGAATGACAAAATATTCATGCTCTGTCCACTATCCTCTACTCTCTGCTGTACTTGCTTAGCACCAGTCTTATTACCAAACTGAAATTATCCAAGCATAAAATCAAGATGATGCACTTTAAACCATGTGTAGCAGTTTCCTATTCACTTTCACAAATCCAAGAATCATGATAGTTGTCATTTATACAGTTAAAACAAATTCCAACCAAACTGACATATTTCAGTCAATCTAAAGGCAGAATGTTTACTAATGAGGTTACAATTCACAGAGATTACCTGGCAGGATTTTTTTTCCCTCCCTCTTACCCCTGCCCCTGCTCAGGTTGGAAAGCGGGTGATTCCATTGCTGCCTAGATGGTCTCCAGATTTCAAAGGGAAACCTGCGGGTAAAGGGCTCTGTGAGGAAATGGCACAGGATAAAGAAGATGCAGGAGAATAACAAACGCAGATTTCTAGAAACATGCTGGAAGCTGAGTTTTTTCCCTGAGTTTATTTTAGGACAAACAGTGAGATCCTCTAAGCAAACAGAAACCTTCTTCACTGAAGCTGAAGATGCCATTTCTCACATAGATCACGTACAAATCATGAAAGAAGTTTTGAGCCATTCAAATCATTGTTTGTCACATTATTTCAAGCATTCATTTATAATACTGCTTATTTAGTGAGTCGTTCTTCATACTTTGCAAATAAAAAGCTTCTATTTAGCTCAAATGAAAATGGATGGGCAGGAATTACTTGACAAAGTTAAGATAGCCAAAACGTGTATGGTGACCACTAAGAAGCAGTTTGCAGAGTATGACTGGTGATAGGAGCACTCAGCTGGGGGCACAAGGAATCGTGATGGAAGAGGCATCTCTCAGAGCTCTGTGAAATCATGGAGACCTGCAGGATGCCAGGCTGTGTTACAGGGGGCAAGATGATTTTAGCAAGTGTCATCTGGTGTGTAATAACTATTGTGATATTTGTACAGGTATTAATGAGAAAGTCTGTAAGTACTTAAAGGAAATTATAGTTATGAATATTAACCAGCTAATAAATCAGGCCAGAGACTCTGACTAGGTATTTGATCAAATCATAAAAACTTCTGAAATGGAAGTATAGTACATATTATATATAGATTTCATTAAAGTACCTGGTACACAGATTCATGCCTTTTACATATAACATATTTTTCAGTTAATGACAAATACTAACATGGGGAAGCTTTATGGGTGCAATTATTATTGCTAGATTGATCGTTTTCAACAATAAATTGATTGCCCACAGCAAACAGGCCCTCTGGCTGAAAAACAAAAGGCAAAATGCTAAGTTAGAAGATACAATTTCACTAGACAGGGACATGTATCTCCAGTTTGCCTGGACAAAACTGTAAAATGTACGTCTGGAAGAACCACTGATAGCTCTACTCTTTCATAACTGCGAAGATGTTGCCCTCTTGAAGAGCACAGCCTCATGAGGTGAGATGACAGTGAAATATCTGGTCCACCATTTTTTTTAAGATCACAGCACATTAACTGAGAGATAAGTAATTTGGTTATCATGTAGAAAGAAATGAAAATTAATGATCCTTTCAAGACCAGGCCATGCATGTAATGACTGAAAGCGATTTTCATCTGTAAACTCTTTATATGTTTACCTGAAATAAATTGTTCTCTTTCCAATGATGGGATGTCGCAACTCCAGAAATCCTCACAGCTGGCAATTTCAATAGAGTGCAAGAATTAAGTGCATACAGACGCCACCTTTATCTGCATAGAGATAAGTGTTTGGGGTCAGGTCCCATACACATCAGAAAGGTAGCATGTGGAAACGTCTTGCAATTGTGTATTCTGTACTTCTGTGGATATAGAGAATGTCACGGTTCGAAGCTGGTGTTTATTAAAGCTTCTATAATTAGAAAATACAGATGTTTTCTTTATATGCATAATGTAAACTCCACGTAGCGTAAATGCAGTAACAGTGAAGTGAAAGTTTCCAGCACATAATTTTTGTATGTGAATTTTAAGTGCCTGGATACCATTTTGAACATTTGTTTTCAAAAATTATCTGTGACGATAGCTTAAGAAAGCATCTACAAGTAAAGCTGTTTCAATACACTGCAGCGTATCTCATCCTTTTCATGCCGAAAAGATGAAAACTTCATTATCTCTGTAAAAGTAATGTATAAATGTTAAGAGGCAGCCTGTATAATTTGTTTTCATAACTCAGCATGTTGACAGAGAATTCTTGGTCTCAAAGGAGATGATTAACTGTGAGTTGGTGAGATGTTTCTTTGGGTTTATTGGTCCTGCAGAACATACTAGAGCAGGTTTGGCCCCGTAATAACCACAGCTTCATTGACTTCCCAAACAGAGGCAGCTTGCATCCAAGCTGCTTAAACTGTCTGTGTCCATATAGGTGTGCTGTAAGGACTCGGCCATGGTGCCAGAGGGAGTCAGTAGTAGAACAGGACACTCAATTTAACACAGCTGAGTTTGAAGCTGGTAACATAAACATCTGGATTGTGTTGTACTATTCCTGCCTTGATATGATGCGCGCTCACGAAAGAAGGATCGTTGCTGCCTGTAGCCACTGAAGGGTAGCCCAGAGATGTCCAAATTAGCTTTAACTGTAGCAGCTCAGGCACCGTACTGTAGCCATTACAATGCAGAGATCCCAGCTTCTCAGCAGGGTGATTTAACCTGCAAGGGCTCTGTGCTGCTGTCACTGTCAAGTAGTCATGCCCTAACTATTTCTCTTGAACTTATCCTCTTTTATATTAATGGATTTCACTGCTTGAGGTATTTTAATTGTATTCTATTGCCAAAGGCTTTCTAATACCTTGATGACGCTTTATGTAGAAACAGAAGTTTCTGGTTGCTTGAAGACTGAGATGACATTCTGAGTAATTGCAGAGCTTAGGAAGATGATATCTGAGCATATGCCTGACAATTTCACATTTGCATTTGATAACCTCATAATTTATATGAATAATCTAAAAACATAACAGAAATACCCCAGTGGCTCTGATGCATTTATTTTTAAAGGTAATTAGCATACAGGCTTCCCGACATTCCCAGCTATCTAGCTAGCTTTTAATACAAATGAATTAGACGCTGATAAAGAATAAAACTGCTTGATGTGGCTGGTCTCACCTGATTTGTCCTTAGTAGGACTATTTTGCTAAGAGAGATTCCCATATCTATTAAAGCATAGTCAGTCTGTGGCACTGGTAGTATTTGGTGAGATGAAAATTTCAAATCATACCTTTTGCATTATTTTAATGCAGATAGCACCCCAGTAGTTCACAGGATTGTCCCACAAACAGTTGTGCCAGCACAGCTTGGAAGACAGGGACAAGGTCTGCGCTACAGTAGTGGAAACGAGCTGGGAAAGCCAGCTGCCTAACACTGCCTAATTCTGCCTAACATTCTGTACTGAAAAATTATGGCTACATTAGCACATAATTTGTACAATTCTTAAGAAAGGAGTACGTTAGAAAGAAAGATTTGGGGGAGAATATTTTTTGCTGCTTTTTTTTTTTCAGTTTTGGTCTGCAACATTGCCATCTTAAAGTCTGAAATAGTAGATAAACCATGAATAAAGTTATGTGGAAACTATTACTTGCAGAGATGCTTTAATTCTCCCTTCCAGCCTTAGTAGCACCATTGAGAAAATGCACTTTCCCCTCACGTATGATGTGGTCACAACTGTGTAGCTGAGCAGCATTCCCCTTTAGATCAAGACTTCATCCATCCCTGATACAACTATTATTAATTCATGCAATACAGATATTGCCCTCATTGAAACCTATCTCATACACTCATTATATTTACATTATATGTACAAAGGCAACCACAAAAGCCAAAGGAATGCTGTAAGGCAGGCTTGAAATTTTATTATTTACAGAGGTTCTGCCACTATGTAATTTCAGTTTTCACCTCTCAATAATTATTGAAGACATTTACTTCAGGATATATGCAGATAAGATCCTCAGAAAATGGAAAACTGAAAGTCTGGCTCAAGCCAGAACTACATCAGTTTGCACCACCTCAAGATTTGATCCAGGTTTTGTGTTGCTCAAAAGCTCACTTATTTCTCACTTCAAGTCAGTGTTCACTGTTTGTAACATTACCATGTGCTGCTTTAAAGATAATCTGGTTGCCAGAAACAGCGAAGTATGTCTGCTTGAAAGAAAGAAGCAGCAGGAGCAGAGGAACCCTTAACCCACAAAAGATCGTATTTTGGGGGGAAATATACTTGATAATTAAAAACAAATGGAAAGATATGATGAAAACAACATATTAACAGATCTGGCTGCTTAGAAATAAAATGTTTTCCTGTTTTGTTTTTTTTCCCCCCACTATTTACCAGCAATTTCAAACCAAAATGATTTAATTTTAAAAATATATAGATGACTACATGAGTTAATGCACACGAAAGTAGATAACATAGCTGAGATAAAAAAGTTACGTTTTGCTTAGTGAAGAATAGTATCAAAAGAATGTACCAAGCCACAATATAAAAATTGATATGATAGTGTCAATTAACATGTGTAGAGTCTATTATTCTATATTCAGCTAAAAACTACTTAATTTTTCTATTTCTTCCAACATTCAAATACCATATTACGCTACTGTGCATTTCTCTTTTTTGGCACAAAAAATTAACAAACACCATTACAATGCACACACAAATGAGTCACAGGTCCCCCAGAGATTTACGTCATCAATATATTTTAAAAAATTCTCCTTAGTCTTGCATTTTAAATTAAGTTGCTGCTTTTCTCTGCTTAGAGATTGGGATGACTTTTCACATTACAAAACTTCTTACATCTGTCTGAACTATTCTACCAGTATTAATCCTTCCTCTGTGGTTTTTAAATATTTCAGTATCTCATTAACAGATTAAAAATTCTGATTATTTTTAAGCAGCTGCGAAGACTATGGCATACATTTTCCTTCATCTTTTCTAATTTGATATAGAAGTTGTTATATTTGAAAAAAAAAAATCAATACTATGATACCAGTAAATTATCCTGTACTCAATCACGCAGGCACCCTGGAAAAGAGGGATTACTGATAAAATCTGAAGCAGTAAAAAAACATGACAAGTATTATTAACATTATTTCAGTCTACTGAATAATTTTTATAACCAAATTCATAAATGGCAGTACTGACACTTAAAAATTAGAATTTCTGTAAATCATTGGCTAACTTATCTGCTGATCTACTGAAGAAAACTTCACTGAAGCTTCTGTAGATATATTCAGCTGTACCTAAAGCCATTTACTATTGTCAAACCCTGTCAATTTTTTGTCACCTGGTGGACTACATTCTGTTCAAAACTGTGGATGTGATTAAGCGCAAAGTAGCAGAGGACTTTCCAGCTTTGTCTTCTATAAAATGGTCACCAAATGGTCAACTGGTAACAAAACCCTTGTTATTTCGTAAGAGGGCTGGAGGGAGTGACCCAACATTGACCCGTATCTGCCCACCTCTTCTGAAACAAGGTCAACTTCCAAAGAGTTATTCCAGTTGTTTAGTAAAAAGATTTATTTTTCCAAAGGAAAGCAGGGGAACAAAAGGTAATCAGTAGATAAAAAAAAAAATCTGAATTAGTAAATAAAAATTTTATTCTGCTTGATCTAAAGTAGTCATAATCCAGGGCAGCAAATAAACTATAGGGTTTATAAAAAGCAAGTATACTAACTGATCAGTTAATTAACCAAATTGTTAAGGTCTGTCTATAGCAAGGAAGTGGACTATATTATAAAAGGCACATGCATCAGACATATATATCCTCATGCCAAATGTTTTACAGCATTATAGAACTAAAGAAGGGGAGACAAAAGGTTCATTTGAAAGGAAACAGTAATGCTGAATATAGGCAACAGACTGTACATGCTACTATTTATCATAAAAATGTGTAATTAAGAACAACTTTCGTAACACATTGAGATGTTTAAATTTACAGAATTTTCCTAATGAAAAAGTATTTTTCCATATGTGATCAGCCCTTTGAATTTCAGTAGTCTACAAACTACTCCTTACCTTGCCAAAGTATTGAAAAAAGGAGAGAGAACTGTATCCTATCTGCTGTTTTGATTTCTTATTGGTTTATTTTACATTTCTTGTCAGAGCAAGTGGCCCTTGGCAATATACATAACAGTTAAACAAATGCCAAGTAAAATCAGACAACTTTGTCATAGGTCCTTAGCTTTGAGTTGGGCCCTTGGCTGAAAATTTCTTCCAGGTAACTTGGAAAGCAATACTGTGGTTTTATTAGCCCCACTGAAAACTTGAAAATAATTTCCTCCCATTCACAAAGACTTTCTTTGTATTTAAATAGGTATCATTAATATAATATTCACAGAAAAGTCTGTTTTAGAGAATACACAAGGCGCAGTCCAGTGCTTTTTGAAATCTGTGGACATAATGAAGGGCAAAACCAGAGAAATCAGCATTCCAAAGATGTATAAAATAATTTTTAAAAACCCTATGTTCTTTTATATGTCTCATAAAACAAGCCTATTTAAAATTAAAGCAAGACAATGTACATTAAGCTCTAAATTTACTTTGACTTATTAAAATCCTTAAAATGTAATTTAACATTTAATATCTTAAGCAGTTGATGCTTGTGCTGAAGTTTTAAGACACAGATCAATGGGAGAAGTCATTAAGTAGACTGAAAGTTTATTGAAGCGGTATTTCAGTTTTGGCAGCAGTAGCTCCACTTACAGGTGTAAAGAACATTCCTTCAGTGAAATTATTTCAATACCTAGCTCATACAATGCTATGAAATAATTGGCAAATTAGTTCAGCAGAACTTACTTTTGTTTTTTACTCTAAAAACTGCAGTAAGATCTTGTAATTCTGAAAAATGGACAAATATGGGAACCACAGTATGTCTGTTTACTGATGATACATAACGTTTCCTTTGGTTTAGAAGCATAGCAAAAAAGTTGCAATTCAAGAACACTTTTAAAAGTTCTATCGACTTGATACTATTTTTTAATGTTTCTGTACATTTTAATTGAATCCTATTTTGCATTGTGATCTAACTGGGTGGAAACTAAGTAAAGGTAATACTCTTTCCTTGATAAATACTCTTTTTGATGAATCTGTGATTCATGGTTGTCTAATAAAATAAAATGCAAGAAAAAAAAAGGCCAAATGCATTTACTATACTACATAATTTCTTAATTTCTCATAGCATACTTCCATCCAGAAACATGAGCTTTGTACTCATTTGCAATCGACATCTTTAATGGCTGCCAAAGAGAGGGAATCAACTCCTCTTTAGAGAACTGACTAAATCAGTGCAAATGCAAGGCAAGTTTAGAACTATTATTTGATTTTAGTCTTCCCTATTGTTGATTAGAATCATAAATAATATTGATGACTTAATCACTTAAGTTAAGTTTAATCTTTGCAGGTTTCATTGCAATGAAAGCATTGTTGATTGAGTCACAACTGAGCTACTGCCCTGTGAAGAATTCATACTTATAACTTATCCATCCCAAATATCAATGCTCAAGAAACTGAAAGGATCATAACAAAGGGCAGAAAGGCATTCTTGTTTGGGAGCTACCCAGATGACACAAGCAACATCTGGGGATGCTAAAGATGCTCAGCTTTTGATGTGAGCTTAATTTTCATGAGAACCAAAACCAATTGCTTGCTTTTTCAAGGCAGGATCCACACAATGAAATGGCCAACAGGCCAAACTGCTGTCAGTTATAAGAATGTATACCCACAAGGTCACCAATTTTAATATACTGAGGTATCAGAGGAAAACACTTCAGCCAGGAACTTGGTAAGGATAATCCCAGCAAGCACAGAGCTGCACACTTTAAACCAAGGTTGCTGCTAGTCCTCTCCAAGTTAGAGTCTGCATCGGTGACATTTCCATACCACAAACCATTTTAAAAATAAATGCAACTACATAATAACTTGCCTCTTCTATGCCCCCTCCCCAGCTCACCAGATCTGCTCTCTTCCCCACGGGCGGTCTGGTTCCCATGGCAATGAAACCACCTTCATCTGCTGTTTTGTAGCCCCCCCCCCCTCATACCA
>VYZM01018689.1:327353-339581 GCA_013398915.1 Dromas ardeola | reverse complement strand
ATTTTTTTTTTTATGTGTTTTTGTTGAGCTGTGTTGGTGGCACCCTCAGTTTAGTGCTCTATAAGCAATCTACTTTTTTAGAAAATGGTAATAGGAATAATGGCCAAGTGTTTTGAGAAATTTATGGCTCGATTTCCTTAAAATCTGTACACCTGGTAAAGTACTCAGAAAATCTGGGCAACTGAGTCTCCAGCTGAGAAAGGTTCAAGGTTAAAGAAGAATGGTATGAAGGAAAATTATTCCTGTTTTATGTTGCCATTCAGTTAGCTGCAGAAAATATACAGATAAATAATATGCATATAGCTTTTTGTGTGCATGTGTGCAACATCACCTTATAGCACTTGTTTCCAACTGGTTTTTGTTTGGAAGCCACCATAAGAATTTTACCACGGAAGTGTGAATACCTGCAAAACCAATTTAAGCCCACTGCAGAGCTTTCTGACTGACTTTTCATGGACCTGTTAGAAACAGACCTTAAGTCTGTTGAGGGCTCTGTAGAACAAGTTGGAAATTGTTAATTTAGAATATCTAGTTTTTTCTTACAAAAATCACTCCAGTTACAGGTCACCATGCAGGTGAACAGAAAGATTTCTCTTCCAGCTTTCCATTGTCCTTGAATAAAATAAACAAACAAACCTGCCAGGAATAAAAGAAGCAAAGTTGGCTACTTATCTCGGAAGAAGTTAGCAGAGAGAAATATATGACAGAGTACATTAGCCACATTCAACAGTTTAAACAAGATCTAATGGCCCAAAACGCAAATGAAAAACTGAATTTTCAATTTCTTTTTCCTTCCATTCAAATGCATACGTGAAAACCAGAAACCCACGAAATGTTCAAGGAGACAGCTAAGTTCTGCCATGGTATATGCCTCTGTCAGATCAGTCGCTATGAAATGGAATTGTAAGGATTTTTTGGCACAAGTGTTGAAATACAGTAGAGTTCATGGCTTCTCACCTCTAGATCTACAGAGAAAAGCAAATAGTGATAACTGATCTGACTTAAAAATTACACTGGAGCACCTGCCATGCTACGCATGCTAGCCTAAGGACACATGAGAACAAGGTGCTAAATGATCTGCACAGAGGCTGAACTTCTGTATAGTTAAGATGCCTACAAAAGACGTGCAGGGAGGGTTAGAGAATACAGTATAGGCAAGAAAGGTGGAGAACTGCTCACGCCCAGTCCCAGTGTTCAGTAGCAGAAGAAATTCCCATGCCAATTAGTGTATTTCTTTATTTATAAAGCAGTAGGACCTCATAATCCCATTGAATTAGTATGGATTCATTGGATTGAGTGCTGTATAAACCAAAAGCAAAACAGTGATGAAATATAGAGAGTTTTAGCTCCCATTTTTAGTTCCCATTTTCTCTCCAAATCAGGAATAAGCAAATATCAACCATCACAGCACAGGACTGAACAGCTACCTGTGTTGATACAGTAAATTAACAACTTGAATACAGAAAAGCCTTGTGTGACTGAACATCAACTGTCCCATTAGACTCATGCTCCTAAATCACAGAGATTATTTTGAAAATCCAACAATTCATGTAAAGGGCTTCAATGATTAAATGAAGCACTATTTCTCAAATTCTCTTATTTACAATCAATGACCCACAGAAACCATCTTGGTTTTGTTCAAACTAAACCCAAGCATGCAAGAATACGTACCCTTCACCTACCTGGCTATAAAAGAGAGATCCTGAAAACAAATCAAAATGGTGAACTGCCATTCTAGAACATGGGTCAGAGCAAGACATTTAACTTCATACTTTATAGAGTAAAATAGTTGAACTGCCAAAAACTACCTCAGAGGAAAAGACATTTTAGGCTTGTTGTCATGTGGCAACTTCCCTTATTGTATTCCTAAGTGTATAAAACAATTCCATTTTGAATGGAAACAAATAAAAATATTAATACTAACAAATTACAAGGTTCATATTTGTTCCCCATAGTTAATTATTTAAAGACATTATCATGATTTTTTGGGGGTGGTGGTGGTGGGGGAGATATAGAAGATATTACTGCATTTAACATATCAGTGAAATCCAAAGGGAAGTCCTATTGAAGGACTAACTCTCCTTAATGCCCTTATTCTCCCTTCATTATGCCATCGATGTCCCATGACAACAACATTAATTTGACATGGATGAGTTATGACTCACTGTTTCTTGCACAAGTCTCAAGAAGCCCAAGGCAGGGTTTTCTACTTTGGGTATTGGGGCCAGACAGACCATACATAAAACCAGTGCAGTAGAAGGAGCAATTAAGCTACAGGTTGTTTTGCTGTAAGCAGTTAACCAGCTGTGCCTAATAAATTATTTGATTATACAACATCCTATAATTCTGACATCCATTATAACCATGCATAAAACTAACATTCAGTGATTTTGTATATTTGCTTATGTGATTATAACATTAATTCCTCCTGGCACTCATTAGCGCACCCTGGCAATCCAGCACTATTGGGTTTTCCATACAAATGGTCAGCATGCTCACAGCACCTCAGAACCATGGTCTAATAAAATACAACAATCCTGAGAAGGAAGTGGGAAATGATTGCTATTCCTATTTGCTGATGAGAAACAGACCTGTGCAGGGCCACTCGCACACAGTGCAGAAATGAATAAAAGAGTGAAACTGAGGCACATATGCATCATATGTGTGTACATATGCAATAGACATACACACACAAAACACAATTCAGTAGAGATATCCAAGGAATTCCTAAACTGGAAGTCCGAGATATATATTTAATAAGCAGAATACCGTGCTAATGCACACGCTCTGCTCCTGGCACCTGCACTACATTGCTCTCCATCACTCCATATACACTGCCTCACGCTTGGGAGACGTAGCTATGGACATCACATTTCCCAGTCCTACACTAGCTCTGTATTAACTTGCCTTCTCACAGAAAAAAAGGGAATTTGCTCTGATAAGATAGTCAGATGATAAGGTTTTGCAAAAACTTGAATTCAAAAACCACCGTGAAGCAGAATTCACAACCACTGCAAGCTCCCCTTGACCACATCCATTTCCTCATGCTGGCACATGAGTCCTCTTCATAGAGGAGAGCCATCTTCTCATGTGACTACAAAGAACCACAGATGGCTCTAACTGTTGTCTGGTTAAAAGTTTTAGTCCCCCAGTGAGGACCCAGAACTGTCAAAGATGACTCGGAGGACCATCACACATCACGTGTAACAAAACAGTGAACTAAGCAATTCTCAAAAAAAATTCAGACAGCAATTCATAAACTAATAAATGGGAGATTATGAATAACAAATAGATGAATGTAAATTCAGTAGTCCATGGATAATACATGTACAAAAATGCTAATTTTTCAGCCTAAATTATTCACAACGAATGAGTCAATCAGTGCTATTCCCTCACAGACCACCATTTCCGGAAGCTATGTGAGACAAAATTGGTGTGCTTGTATCATCTATTTCAGTACAAGAGGAAAGCGTGTGATAATCTTCTTTCTATTCCCTTTATTAAGGCATTCCATGAACATGAATGACAACAAGGAACACAAAAGACAGCTGTAATTGATACTGCAGTGAAAGCTAAATTGCAAATTGGTGGATTTGGCTAACGTTAAAAATTTCAGTGGTTCTGATCAGGCACTTAATATGAGGCCTTTTGTTATTAAGTGATGTAGTGAGCACAACTCTGAACAAAACCTAACATTTCAGAATTCTGCTACCATCACGTAAAATACCATTGTACTGGGACTATTCCTAAAACAGAATTATCTGTAATTCCCAGGAGCAGTTACAATTGGAAACCACTATTGCAGAAAAGGCACATTGCACAGAGCTGCTGTTCCCTGGCTTCCCAGCCAGCTGTATTTCCCACAACCACAGGATTCCCTCCTGCTTGGAGGGACTGACCTCTCCTGAGCAGCAGAGAGAAAAAATGCAGTTGAGTTTCTGTCCCCGCTGCACCACAGAGCAAGATTTCAGCATACTACAGTTTGCTATGCACTATACAAAACAGCAAAACCAGAGGCAGTCATCAATTCTTCCTTCTCAGCAGAAGAGACACATCTCTGACCCATTTCCAAAACTGGAGCAAGTCCTGACAGAGGGACTTTTCTGCGGAAAGAACGATCAAGCACTTGCATACAGGTTTGCATACAGATTCAGAAGAACTTTGCTAAACTGGGACACCAAAACCACCCGTGCTTCATGCTCCACCTCTTAACATTGGACCAAGATCCATAATTGTCATGCGCACATTTTTGGCAACTATAGCTATGCCAGAATCAAGGAGTAAGTGAACTTAGTGATACTACACTACAAGCAAACAGTTGCTAAATTAATAACTCAACACAAGTTGAGAAAAAAGAGAGCCACCACTGAGACACATTTTTTCAGGTACAATTTAAAGGTTAAAACAGACAAGTCCCCTGAATAGGGATCTAATTAGATCCAAAGGCTCAGCTCAGGAGACGTGATGTTGTATGAGCAAAGGAGAGGCTGTTCAACATCGCTTCCATCAGCGACAGCTGAGTCTCCCCAGAAGGCTACAGATTCTTGCATGTGGATCCTGGATACCTCATTTACCAATGAAACATCCCAATTAACTTATAAAGGGATTATCCATATGAATTCTCACTGAAATTAAAGCGGCCAAATGTCTTTCCTGGCTTTGTAGAACTGAATCCTCGTTTACACGTGACTGAGCTCTCCCCCCCGCCCCATCCCTGGAAATGGCACATGTTTTACCCTAGCCGTATAAAGTGACCATGGCATTAAAGGGTTAAGAACGAAATTATTAAGCGTGATGCAAAAATAGACTTTGAACTAATCTAAAATAAAGAAAATGCCTTTTTAAACAGACAAAACAACATTGGTCTAATCTTTTCAATACTGATTCACACACAGACAACAAAGAGAACATAGATCCAACTAAAATCAAATGAGATTCAAAATTGCTTCCAGAGTTGGTGCTGAAAACAAAGCATGCACAAGGGTCTACTATGCTGCACTCTTGCAAGGCATAAACAAGGTCTGCAATAAACTGCTTGATGCTGTCTTGCTGGTCATAAAGCTATGGAAAAAAAAAGGGATATGCCATTTTTTATAACACTTTAGGGCCCAATGCAATATAAAATATATCTGGCTTTCTGGCAGTCTATGTTTTGGGAACAGATTCTAGTGGCTTTGGGTTTTATATACACTCTTGCGATACAGGAACTGAACATATTTTTTGTTGGATTGGACCATTAGGTAGCTATAGCTATTCTCAAAGGACAGCGTAAGTGACAAGCATTCAGAAGCCCAGTGAAAATATAAATCATTAACAAAAAGATCAAGATGAGAAATCCTTGATTTGACATTTCCGGTGTTAAGAGGTATTTTTGTATCCCTTTTATACTTAAAAGAAACATTAAGTTTTCTAAAAATATTGAAATTATATTGTCTTCATGTGGATATAAGAATATCATCATGTGTCCACTAAATAACATTTGCTTCTTCTCACAGCTATCAAAAGACTGAATAATAAATGTTTTAAAGTATTGCAAAATCATCATAAGTAAAAAAAATTCTTGCCGTCTTAAGGGATAAAGAATACCATGCACTCTATTTAGAATAAAGTGCATATTAAAGTACTTCCACTTTATCAAACTTCTAAAAATATCCCCTCCACAAATATAATTACAAAAATGCTAAAAAAAAAAAAAGAAAAAAATAGAATTGCATATATAAAGGATGCACCCTTTCATTTTCATAAGGCCCTGCCATTGTTTTCCTTTATCTCTATTCTGTTTCTGAAGAATCTCATTCATTAGTACAAAACCTCCGCTATCCCACTTATTCTGGTAACTTACAGCCCTGCTTCTCACTCCAAACTTCTATTTGAATTGAAATGTCAGTCTCTTTGTCCACCATCAGCTTATAGATATTCAGCTCCACAGGGTAATGTTTACAGTCTTTTACCTACCCAGTGCTTCCAACCTTCTCCCTTTCCTAATCAATGCAGTGACCACCACCTCCAGTACTGAGGGTGGTCAGCTGAGCGTTGTCTCCAGATGCTCATCGTTTTAGTTGTATAAAACTTTACCGCTCCCTCTTGCAGAGCAGCTCTGTTAGACCAGCCTTTCCCACTGAGTCAAAAAGCTGAATGCTTTTTACTGTGGTGCAAGATGAGTGCAACATCTTTCTTCACGTCCCTGGTGAATCCAACCCAGCTCCTTCAAAATGTTTTGCAAAAGGCCATCTTATTAGTTCATTACTTTGATCACATCATTGCCATTTTCATTGCCTCCTTCAAAGTGCTTCCTTTGGTTATTTACCACAAATCGTGCATCTCTATTTGAGGCCTTCCCTGGCCTATCCCAATCTCTGTACCACCTCACATTCACAGTCCACATTGACTCCTTCCTTCAGTTCTCATTAACTCTAGCTTTTAGCAAGGGGTTATTAATTTCACTTCGGACAACCTTTGTTTGTATTCTCCTTGCCTACTCATTGCTGTTGGAAGGACTGCTTCACAAGCTGCCACAAAAATCTTTTCTCAATTGCCTTTTTAACATCTTTTTACCTTAATGCATTTGCACAGAGAGTATGTGGGGCTACATAAGCAAATTTCTGGTTTCTTTACACCGTCCAGTCTGTCGATGTTCACGTGTTATTTCTTATTATACTGGGACAGTATGTTCTTTGGGGACTGGAGTAGTTTTATTTCACCTTTATAGCATTCCAAGCTCAAAGGAGTCATGTTTCTAGGTAACACAAATAATGAACAGTAATAACCTTAAACTGAGTTTCCTAAGTTTGTAGTGCATTATTTCAGAACAACTACTTGTAGTGCGCTTTATTTGAAAAAAATGTACATGCATTCTCAAATCTGAACCTATTTAACACAGGTCTTTATGTGTAGTGAATTCCAGCTAACTTAAATATAACAGGTTTACAATTGATGCAGCATTTTGCCTGGGTAACGTACACTAAATTTTATCTAAAATACACTTAGGAAGTACAAACAATAAGAACGTTACCAAAAAGGTCTTCTCTTTAGGATCAAAAGATTTGGGTTAAAGGCAAATTATTTGAAAACAAGTTACTGAGACAATATTCAAGCAAAATGACTACTATCAGCCATAAACATACGGGACCCTCTAACTACCCAGGGTAATAAGTCTTGTATATTATTGTTGGGAATTCCTTCAAAGCCCAAATCATTTTTAGTTTGCAAAGCTCTCTAATTTATTTTCCATGGTTGGGAGGAATCTGCTGCTAAACTAAAAATACAGTTTTACCCCCCATTATCTCTGCACATAAAGAGTCACAGAGCTTCAGGCTAGAATTAACATGAGATAGGCTATTATGGCTGTAAGAACATTTAGCAGTCCCTGTTGACTTTGCGGTTTGTAATAATAAATATCCTCCCCATAATCTCTCGCCCTTATTCCTAAACTTGATGCCTTGAGGAGTTCTTGAAGCTTGTGATAAAATACGAACAGTATTTACCTATTTTGTTGCTCGCCTGGATTTTCTCTTCTCCTTGGGCAAAGTCATTTAAAGATATGATATTTGCAAGTAAACGCTTTTAAAAGCATAACCCTTGATTTCATGAACGCCCTACAGAAATATGATGTCCTACTGTACTTGATTACCGAAGCAAAACTAAATCTGCTTGTACAAAGCAATGGCACTATTTTATAATGAAGAGTTTGCTCTTTCACCAAGGAAGAACCTTGCAATCAGATGTGAAGGTTAGAGAAGATGTAGTCTGCAACTCAAAAGTATCTTATTATCACCAATCAAGGTGATAATTAAAACCAGATTTCCGTAAGGAGGGGTTAGGCATTCAGAGGTTTTCACAAAGTACTGATCTTCATGCACGTACTAAATGGTGTGAAGTACTTATACTTTATTAAGAAGATGCTGAAAGCGACTGAAACAAAGGTGTAATCTTGCATACATAAGTATCTTACTTTGATCCATGCAACAGAAGAAACATTCTTGCCTAGTCTCTCTCATATATTAAGGATGGTTGGGTTTGGGGTTTTTTTCTTTGTTTTTTTTTTCTCTCCCAGAATTGTTCACAAATACATTCAGGAGTAAAAAATTAAGATGAAGACAACATCTTTTAAATGTTCAGAGTTCCAGTTCACTAAAAGCTCTTCAGCAAACTCTACAGTAACATCTCACATTTAAGATACTGTAGTTTTTCTTTAACTCGTTCTTGCTGGTTTTTTTACTTACTTAAAAGTCTGTCAAGTGAACTCAGTGGATTGTTAGGCAAAACATACACATCACAAAGCCCCTCTCACATAAAAAGACAATTTCAGTCTTCATAGAGTTCACACAGTCCTCATAAGAACAAATTAAAATCAAACCATGCTTCCACACCTAAATATGTATTCCCTATAACCTGTACAACTTGCATGCGGTAAGGCATAGATGAGTAGCAGTCTATTAGCAATTGAACCTTTTTAGATAGAGAAAGCAAAAAACACTTAAGTTATTCATAAGACCAACAACACACTCACTCTTCTTCATGTACATGCCCAATTCAACTTAAATTATGAACAGATGGGAAGCGAGACATTCACTCATATTTCAGATTCACCACACTCCTCAATGTTTTCTTAAATTAATGAAAAATATCCCTTTTTTGGAAAATGAAAATGTTTAGAATTATAAACTATTTCCAATAGATAATCCGCTAATTGTTCTGTGGCTCACTGACTTGATTCCCATTGCAACCTCATTTATTTTGGCATTATTCTCACTTGAGAGTAATTCACTACTGCCATTATTTGTAGACAGTTACATAGTTTTCCCTTATGAATTCTATATCGTAATTTTACTTTCAGTGTTTCTAAGGGTTATTTCATACCTGTTGTATTTGCCAGATGCAACTCCCTTTTTTCCTTCTATGAATGACATATTTTTCAGTTCTCGTGAGCTTTCCACAAAAGTTCTTGAAAAGTTGCCTAATCTGCAAGGTGAGGGAGAGATGCACTGTGTAAAAACACTTTTTTATACTTGTACACATAAATAAGTGATTTCATTTTGAACAAAGCAAAGCAAAATTATTTCAAAACCACAGTACCAAAGGGAACCGTCCGTATCTTACAGGTGCACCATTTCCAGTGCTCTCCTCCATCCTCTTTATCCTCACCCCTAGGGTCTTCTTCATTTATTACTGTTGTTTCTAACTCTTTATTCTCCTTTACAAATTTCCACACGGACCTTTTGTGGTGACCACTGATCCTCCCCTGCCCCATTCTGCTTTACCTTCTCCCCAGCATCTCACATTCAGTGCCCATGGAGTGCACTGCCATCACATCTCCACCCTGGAGAGGCAATTGCAATTTCCAAGTACCATTACTCATGAATGCAATTAGAGATAACATCATGACGTATACACGGGCTTCGGCGGTGCTGTACATTTAAATGCAGTTATAATGTTCACAACAGATTCTTACTCAGGAAAGAAATTCAGGTGTTGAATTGAACTGCAACCTGAGCTTTCACAGGGTCTGCAATTCCCTCCCTGCTGTTTCCTTTCTGTCCCCCTCCTCCCTCAGCCTACCTTCATACAACAAGGTATGAGGTCACGTAGCCTGTACAGCACGATCTCACAAACTCTAACACCTGTAAGTGCCGTGGCATTTGATTTCAGTGGAGATCCTCCAGGATAAAGTAAAGCATTAGTGATGCCTTGCAGGATTTGGAAGATGGCCAGTTGCTGAGGGCCCGAAGACACTTCTCCTCATAACCTTATTTTACGTCTTAAGTGCTGTGCATTTCATATAACAACACATCTATACCAGTCTTTGATCATTTATCTCATTCAGGCTCCTATAATTTTCAGCTTCCCCACTTCATTCTTTACTACACATGGCCTCATTTCATTTCCTTATGTCTGCAGATGAGAAATTAGACAGGCCCAGAATAGATCAAACAGAGTACTGAATTTGGGTCATTATCCACAAAGCATCCCAAGACAGTCTGCCTTAGCTTGTCAGCTAAAGTTCACTTGCAATGTTTCCCTCACCCTAGAAAGGGAGATAAGGAAGACTAATAACTTTCATTAGACCAGCTGATATAGCCAGAAAGCTTGAAAAGATTTAAAGCATAACCTTGAGAGTTTCGTCAAAACTCATATGCCTGAAAGCTCACCTCTCCTTTTTCTCCTGAGAGTGCATCAGGAAAGCATTTTTGCCAATCAGCTACTATCTCTACTATTCGAAAGAACAGTACCTGAAAGAGGTGATTTGCAATGGTCTTTTCATAGCAGCCGTTTCATCTGAGCACCTGAACATGTTTAGCTTTAAGCAGACTGAACCTAGTCAACTGGTTTAAATTAACAATATGCTTAAACACTTCAACGGATCAATGTTAGAGTAGCTTATATATGTATTCAAAAACAAACCGACACACATCACCTTTTCCTAAGTACAACTCTGGAATGCAGATTAGCTTTCCTGCAATTAATTTCTGTATCTTATTGAAATTCATTTTTCATATTTTGATTTGAAGATGCTCAATTTCAAATTAATACAGGATATTGCATCATCCTTCTGAACCAGTTTTTGTGTCCTGCTTTATCCAATATCCAACAAACAGAAAATAAACAGTCACTGCTTTTGTTTGCTACTGATATTTGCATACAGTCACTAAGGAAAGGTTATTTATTCCATGCAGTTGATTTTTAAATTTTGTCTATAGCATAAAGGACTAAGATAATCTTTTTACATTTTGATTTGCAACTAGATCCTGAAACAGGAGATTGAGAATCTAAAAGAAACACTGAAGCTTAAGCATTATTCTTTTAAAAGATAAATTCAAAGTCTTCTTTTATCCTATCACTACTACAAAAAAGATTCAAATCAAGTATACGATAGCATCCCAACATTCCCGTTTATAGCACAAAAAAGTAAGTCTTGGCAAGCAATAGCTCAGACATACTTTATTTATTGCAGTTATGAAGCCTATTACAAATATCTTTGTTTACCTCATCACAAGTAAACATTCATGAAGAAATATTGTGGGAAAATGCTTTTCTGGTCTCATGGCTAATTAGCACAATTTAAAAGTACCCCATAGTTAAGCCGCTCAGCCCCTCTCTCAAGGAAAGTGGGGAACTGAATCAAAATTATAAGTATTCTCCTCCCCTTCATCTGTGCATTTTCAAACCCAGGATTTCAGTTTTTCTTACTAACTCATCTCTGACTTATCTCACCTAACAGGCAGTACAGACATACAGGAACTTGTAAACGGTATTTTCTTTAACTTACAGCAAAGCACTAAACTTCTATGATCTGGATTTTAGTCAAGCACAAACAGTGAAGAATAAGCGACATGAAAAGGCCATGTGAAGAACAAAGAAAACTTGCTATTTGCAATAAAATTAATATTTCCAGAAAATCAAGAAATACTGACACCAAATACATAGTTTACACCTACCTATGTCCACATAAATCTTTAGACTGCTATTAGAATATTCTAATAGATTGTTTTTCCATGCAAGGTTATAAAAGTGTGGTTTATTAGGGTCCTGCTGCCATAAACTTACAATTCTTCCTCAGGTTAAATTTATATCTAGCTATCAAAATACAATACGTTACCATCACTTGTTCTTCCTTAAAAATTAACATCCCCCCCAACACAATAAAGTAGGTAAAGGTGTATCTAGCTAGTATTCAAACCAATAGCTCTGGATTTTCTACTATAGCTCCATTTTTTTCCTAATGCCGCGATGTCTATGTAGGTAATTGCCAATGACGAAGCCTTGGCTACATTATAAAATACCTCATTAAAAATTAAGGATTGTAATTAGACCCTGAAAACCAAGAAAATTATTATTCCTTTTTCCACACCCTTACATCTTGCGCACCACGGCAGCTGTGAGCCTCGGACAAAGGCTTATCTTAGAAGAGGAATGATTAGTTCCCCGGGCACCCTGATGACTCAAGACCAGGATCCAAAGCTAGGGTGCTCCTTAACCAAAAAAAAAACCCCACGCAGCCCACGCTGTACTTGCAAGGGCTGCTGGAGCGCTGGGCTACCAGCACGGGGGGTGTGCCGAGCCCAGCGCTCCAGGCAACACGGGTGGCAACCAACCCCGCGCGTGCCTCATTACGACCCCAGCCCCAATGCCTGCGGCTGCCCACGCGCGGAGTTGCAGAGGCAGCGAACCCGCTGAATTTAATTATTTTTTTTAAGAATTGGGTATACACAAAGGAAACCTAAACCGTTC